>CM032626.1:43255769-43274005 GCA_019097785.1 Fraxinus excelsior | reverse complement strand
AGAGAAACATTGAAGAGGATGTTACATTGGTATCTGAAGTAGATGTTAGAGCATTAGAGGAGGGAAATGTTTTGAGCAAGGACATATTAAAAATGAGTTTAGCCTTTTATGCTATACCAAACAAGTTTGAATATAAGGTGTTCAGATCGGACAAGAAGGAGTACGTGGTAAAGTGTGTGCATAATCATTGCAAATGGATATTTAGAGCTTCACGCTTGGAAGAAATAAAAATGTTTAAGATTAGGGAAATGTCTAATGGCCACACATGTTCGATGAACACTGTTTTAGGATCTCATCGACAAGCATCTAGCTCAATTGTGTCAAACTGTATCAGATAAAAATACACATCTTTACATACAATATACACTCCTAATGATATCTCGAATGACATGATACATGAGTATGAAGTATCTGTGAATTATGTGAAAGCGTGGAGGTTATGTGAATAAACATTAAAATTGATTAGAGGTGATCCAACGACATCGTTTCAGTTGCTGCCATCTTATTTTTTTTTATGCTAGAACAGATGAACATAGGAACGGTCACAAGCTAGATTTTCGTGGGAACAGTCAATTAACACGATAGATTTTCGCCCTCTAGATTAACAACAATTCGAGAATAATTACAAGTCAATTAGTCTCAACCTCTTCTTACATGTTTAGTTGAGGTTAAAAACAAAGCTATTTACTCAACCATATTCATTAAACAACCTAGAACAAGCTCTCTAGATTTAATTTAACAAAATCATTACAACAAAAGAGATGAATTGAATTAAGGGAAAACTCACAAGCTCGATTTACTTACTTAAGTGTTAATCCACATACAATCAATTGAGAATTCCTCATAATCCATTGAAATGTAATTGTCAAAAAATTTTAGAACAAATAGCGATTACGTACTATAAATTCCAAAATAGCATTCATTGAAACAACTCAATCATTTAGTTGTATACCCAAACAATCAAGAAGAACAAAATAAACATTTAAATCAATGGATTAAACACATCAATCAAGAGAACTAAAAAGTGCAAATTAATTGAAATTCATAACTCGAGTTTGAAATCACCCCTAATCACATATATATTTAGTTACCCATTAAATACTCAAAAATAACAAACAAATTCTTACAACTCATCATTGCCAAGCTCCAAGCTTTGTCCAAAAATTTTCAAGAAATCAAAATAAAAGAAGAAAAGAGAGGGAGGCTATGATTTTTCTCTTGTTTTGAACCCTAGATATTCTTGAATGTTAGAGAAATGGCTTAAAAATCATATTTAAAAGACCCAAAATCGTGTTTAGAATGAAAAATGGGTCAAAAAAATTGAAAATGGCCAAACAGGCCTTAACTGCTACAGTGCACCTAGGCGCCACCTTCTCTGCCCAAAATCTGTTTTTGTAGCCAAATTCTCAGAAATTGCACGTTAAGTCCTCCAACTTTCGGCACTTGTACAACTTGGTCCCCCCAAGTTTATCTTTTTGTGCATTTTTAATTCTTTTTCCTTCCTTTATCCATTTTCTCCTCAAATTTGGGATTTTGACCTTGGATCACTTACAAAAATAGATATAACTAAATTAAATAGTAAAATACTAACGAAAACTCACAAATAATTAGATTTAATGGTCCGAATAAATTCAAAAACCTGCACTTATTAGTCACCAATATCATCAGTAGTTTCCATCCACAGTCCGACCACTTTTAACAAATGTGTAAGAGTATTCGCAAGCGGTAAGACCCGTTCACGAACCTTGTGATCCTTGTACGATTGATTATTTGAATTGAATACGTACATGGTCCGGTTATTAATGTCAAGCTGCCCCAGCATCCAATGAGCATGATTTGTAGGCATAATGAGCATCAACACAGATACAACTTCTTTCCAAGGAGTATTAAATGATAACCGTTCACCATTGATAGTTTTGATTAGGCCATCCTTCTCATTCACAATGCTTGGATCGTCAACAAATTTGGAGTATAAAGTCCGGATGGTCAAATCAAATATACAGCCTGTCGTAGTTACTTTCATCTTCATTCCTTCACCAAACTTGGAAAGTTGTCTTATGTAATGAAAGCATGCATCAATGTGCTGTAATAACAAAGAGCATACATAAGTAATGTGAACTACTATGAATATGTGAAAAAATGGCGGCAATATTATACAGTGCTGCTCAATGATGATTCAGAATTGATCAGCGTATGTCACCAAGTTTTATGGTGAACGGGAACATTGTCACAAACAAATTGAGGACTTATCACATTATCAGCATCGCTGAACTTTACCCTGTACACACATGTATGTACTCATCAAACCAATAATATCATGTCGCACTTTGACACAGATATGATACAATAACATGTCATCAAATAAATAATAACAGGTCACACTTTGACACATATATGACATAATAACAGGTCATCAAACAAATAATAACATGTCACACAGAGACACAAAAACACTTAAAACCACATTTCATGTACCTGTTCTTCGACTTGTATTCTCTGTCAAACCAATTCTGGAATGCACTCAGGTCTGCACTATCAACTCTCTTCGAATAATTTTGGAACACAACGTTTCCACATGTAGATTTTGATCTAGTGGCAACATGACGTGGATCAACCTTAACAAAAGGTGACTACAGATTTTTTGATGGCTTTTGTGCTCTCTTCACAGGTAGTCCAGAGGATGGAGGTGCAGGCGTATCTTCCCAATTCAAAAATATAAAAAGAAAAGTTATTGAATTATTGTATGCTAATCTGATAATCGGTCTGAATTTTTAATATGAAATACTATGTTAAACTGATATCTTTGCTCTGACATTGAGTAGAATCCAACACCCATGCAATAGCCTCATTAACATGCACCTACACTTCTTTACTAGCAAAGAATGCATCATCAGAGTTTTTAGGACTCTGCGAGTGGCCAACGCCAAGATTAAATGAAGGAGAGTCGAGAACGTAGTCATCATGAAAGCAATGTGAAGACTCAGGTGCCATGTGACCTTTATCATTTTCTTCAACCACATTATCACCTCTTGGCTCAGGTTTCATGTGACCCTTGCCCTTTTTGTCAACCACTTTATCAACTTTTGGCTCTTGTTCTTTCGAACCATCTTTACTACTCAACTTCGTCTGAACTTCATCTATCACCGAAGATAAAATGTCAGACACAGATTTAACAAAAGATCTAAGAGACAACCCGATGTCGTTCAAGTCATCTTTCAACCCATTTTGACTCGAATGACCTCATCGCTTCAAGAAAATGTTTGAATAACGCATTTTGTCATCATGTCAAGCAGTTCTGACTTCATTGACAAAATCTCCTCTTTCAACCCTTTGTCATCCACTTGAAGCTTAGTTATTTCATCATCCATCAACTGCTTCAATCGACTACATTCCTAAAAAAAATTGTAGTTAGCAGAATTGTGATCGCATAATGGCTTCTATGTTTTATAGAAATTAAATTGCTTACACCGACACATGAATAATCAAGATGATAGGCAGTATGAGGCTAAGCATGAGAGCTAGAGCTAGCAGCCCTCGTCTGTTTTTGAGGCGGTGGATCAACAAAATTATCATCCGAATCTCGAACATGTACCTTTGACACCGGGAGAGTAGACTCACTTTTGTCTACTGGAGTTTTAGAGATTATAATATTCTGATTCGATTGTCTAGGTTTCGAGTACTACACATCTGTCGATTGTACCCAACATACAGAACAACAAAATCAATTAGCACAATGATACAAATCAGGTCACAATAAGTCACAAGTAACATATTTCAGGTCACATGTCATAATATATCTGAAATTCATATTCAAAACCTGTCATATATGGCATCGTGATAGATCAATGTCATTTATCACAACCTATTTGACATAAGATGGAAAAAAGTTTAGCATATGTCGTTTCAAATATGTATAACTAATCAAATGAGTACATAGCAATTCAAACAGATTTAAGGACTTACATTCTCATTTTCAAATACTCTGTCATCCAACATTGCCTCGAAGGATGTTTGTGCGCAGTCCAATTCATAATTCGAGGATATTTCTTACAAATTCTTGTGGCCACGTTCTCCTCAAATGCAGGTATGCACTCATAGAACCACACCTGAAAGTCACTAAAAAACCTATCAATCTGTAGTTACTTGTTTGTTTTGATAATCCATTCCTTAATGACGACAATGTGGTCTCAAACAAATATCTGCCCCATGGGAACATTCCAAGAGTGGCAAAATCGTCGGCAAGTGCAAAAATATATTGATCCACGACCTTCAAGTAGGGTGTAGCAAATAGATACGAGGTGATAAGATAAACAATCACAATCTTAACCACGTCAAGGTCTGGTGCATCATCCAGTGAAAGAAATACTCTTTTGACATCTTCACTTGTGACAACTTTTAAATCCCTAAAATAAGTATCATTCACCGTAGACAGTTTATCATCCAACATCGATCGATCATCTATCCCATCATACCGCAATCCAGTGACCAGAAAAAATTCAACAATAGAGAATCGAATATATCTCCCATTTAAGTTGAACCACATCTCCTACTTGTTGGGTTGTTTCACCTCCTGTAGTAAAATATAATGAATCAACTGTGGCTGCACTACTATCTCCCTACAATGCATGTAGTAAGACAAAAGGTGTTCTCCAGAATGGTCCTCTGAGCAGCGGTGAATTTAATCGCAAAGTGTGTGATGACACTCTATACGGGTGTTATAGTAATCTTCCTAGGGAACCAATTCCTTGGTTTTATTAGAACATCTCCATTCCTGCTCAGAATAGGTCACACAATCATATTTCGATCACAAAATACTCAAATCAGCTCACAAATTCGTAAAAAAAAATATACCACAAAACTCACAAATCAACTCACAAAATCAGATTAAACATATTCAGTTTACTTTAGAAAACATATTCAATTCACATAAATGATAATCGATCAAACAGTACACCAAATAAGTCACAAACACTTCAAATTATAAAATACTCAGAATATGTCACATAATCATATTTCGGTCACAAAATACCTAAATCAGGTCATAAATTCGTAAAAAAAAAAAATATACCTCAAAACTCACAAATCAGTTTACAAAATCAGATTTCACCTTCTTAATGAATTTCCCGCCGAGATCGACATTTTGATCCTCTTTGCTGAAGAAGAACCTCCGCCATCTTTTTTCCTCTTATCTTTATCATTCTCCTTCATATTCACATCAACACTACAAGTTTTAACAATTTCATCGACCACAATGCTTGAAACAAAAATGTAATATGTATTTTAGTTGAATCTCCCACAATAATGCCAGCGATTATGAGTTGTATGGTAGAAAATGAGAGAAACGTAAGTGCTGCTGTAGAGAGAAAGAGAGACGTACGTGGTCGCATGGGTTTCGTGTTGGACAAAGTGAGTAAGAGCAGTTTTGTGAGAGAGAGAGAGAGAGAGATAGAGAAGTGGGTTTGAATGATTGTACGTGGACGGTGTAGAATAATTGGGCCAGTGCATTTAGTTGATATAATAAATTTATTTTTATTAATTTAGAAAAAAGTAATTACCACCTGATTTCTGAAATTTAAAATTCATCTCCTTATTTTTGAAATGTAAACTTGAAAACTAGGGTTTTAGGTAATTTTACAAAAAATGAATATTGCTTGAGAGTGGACTTTGTGAAAAATTGTTAGGTTGGGAACTGAAAGATAGTCCAACTACTCTTTTAAGTTACATTTTTTTTATACTGGTCCAACATGATTGGTCCATTCATTATATGGGGCTAACCTATGAACCGATTTGAACCAGCTCAAACCGATTTCAATTAGATTTTCCAACTTGGTCAGTTATCCGCCTCGTGGCCCCGACACATTTGACATCACTATTACTATGATACATTCAACTTATTAAGCATCACCATTTTTCTGTCATCCCCTCTTCTAACACTACCACCGTAAAAGCCCATGGTGGCATTGCCACTAGCACAAATAACTTTCGTTAGGTCTAAAATGTATTTGCAAAGTTCCGTGTCCAAAATGTCAATTTATTGAATTGTAATTAGGGTTAAGTTGTCGGGGTTGGGAATGCTTTTGGAAGAAATTAAAGTCAACTCAAGAAGATCAAGTAAAGGAAAAAAAAAACCATTCTCTAGTCGCCGGTAAACCGCTCGAGCGGTTTTAGCAGTACCAAGCTGCCCCCTCGGTGCCCTTGGGGGCGCTCAACCACTTTATGTATCTGGCCAAAATCTTAGTTTGTGATTTGTGGCCTTTTTAAAAATCCCAAACAACCCATAACTCTTCATATTATAAATATTCAATAAAATCTCCCCTTAGTGTGTTGAGCCATTATTCATTCAAGAGAACATATTGTTAAAAATCAAATACTTAATTCATAATTCTCTTGCCTTAACCTCAAGGTCAAAACATAAAAAACCCGAAAGATAAAAAAACCAATAAACTTCTATCAAATATCTTTCAGAGTTTTGAAAATTCAGAGAGGTGATCGAATTTTCGATTAGTGATGAATAAGTCCGTTCTTGCGATCC
This sequence comes from Fraxinus excelsior, assembly GCA_019097785.1. Lineage (NCBI taxonomy): Eukaryota > Viridiplantae > Streptophyta > Magnoliopsida > Lamiales > Oleaceae > Fraxinus > Fraxinus excelsior. Next base: position 43,267,473 of record CM032626.1, on the reverse strand, counting down.
ACGAAGGAAAAAAAAGTCCAAAAGTTTTGGAGCTAGTGCCGATGCGCACAATTAAGGAGTTCTTTGATGATTATAGGTTGGGGTTCAGAGTATTAAAGTTTAGTTGTGCCGGACAAATTTGGTAAATTCAATCTTTTCTAGTGGATTTTAATGGCCGGGGGTGTTAGGAGTTTTCTTTTCTTTTTCTTTTTTTTTTCATTTTTTTTTTCCTTTAAAGAGTTTTTCAAGAATTTTTCTTTCGTAACCAAACTCGGTACTGTTTACATTTTACATTTTGATATTATTGCTTGATTGGTTACCAGAGTTTAGATTGTTATTCAATTCATCTAGATACAATAATTTGTAACTTGTTATATGTTATTGTTCGTTTTTTTAATTTCACATATTACACTTATTCATCTCCCTCTACAAGAGCGGACACAGGGGGTGGCATGGGGTCACGAGAACCCCCAACGTTGGGGCTAATTTTTTTTTTTTTTTTGCTATATTTTTGTCTCAATTTTCGAAGTCATTATGAGATGCTAGACGAAGTCAAAATATTACGTTCTTAATATCATTTCGAAGTGCTTATGGCCTAGCTTTCTACGTTGTTAATGACGCAAAACGGCCAACCCTAACAAATGTTACGACTTGTCAAAATAGGCCGCTTCAAACTACTATTTCGAAAATTTCAATAACATGCTAATTTTAAAAATTCTTCGACGATCGTATGTTAGCCATATCTACAAACTTCATACGTCGTCTCGAAGCTTGTTTCAAGAACAAAATTATAGGTATAACAAATGGTCCAAATAGATATCAAAACTAATTAAAGATGTGTCAAACAAGCGTCTTAAAAAATGAGTATAACTCGTCTTTTATTTAAAAATTTTCAATCATTACTATTTTTGTGATGTAAATTATTTAAAATTTACATTATTTTATTAGGAAATTTTATATGAGACATAACATCAAAAATTTTCAAACTTAACATTCGAAAAAGTCATTCCCCATTTAAACTTTTTGATGTAAAATTACATAGGGCATGATTTTTTTTTTTTTTATTTCTTTTTTTCAAATGTAAAACTCTTCCCAATTTTTTTGTAAGTTTGATTGTGCCCTCCTAACTTAAAATGTCCGCGTCCGCCCCTTCCCCTCTAAATGTTAATTGGGTCGAACTTCAATTATTTTAACTTCCACAGTTGATGGCCAGCATCTATAGGATAAATGGATACTATTTTCCAGTTCCACTCATTGTAATTTAATTATAATCATATAAAAAATATTTTAGTTTTGGATCAAATTGTGTTCTGTTTTTCAAATTTTCAAAAAAATCTCGAAAAATCTATTGCTATATTTTTTTTCTCGCGTGTCATGGTTATGACCCAAAACTTGTTTGTTTCCCTGTGATCTTTTCTTTCCATTTGAAAACAATTGATTTATTAGAATCAAGAAGTAACAAAAGGTCTTGTAATATGTTTATATATTGTCTGTTTACATGAAGATTTGTTTCTAGCTAAGGACATGTGATAAGTGTGTTTTGCACACGAATTTTGTACCATTGGAGCTTCATGTGCATGATTAATATGTTGATTATCGAATGAATTTAATGTGTTTGCTAGTGTTTTGGTTGAAGGAATGACAAAAGGGTGACAAAGGGTTTTTGAAGCAAAGTAAAGGAAAAATGAAACAGAAAATTGGCACTCAAGCGCCGAAGAGCGAAACAAAAAAAAAAAATTAACAGAATTCTAGCGCTCAAGCGCTGCGCCGCAAAGGAAATTAGATTATTTTTGGGACCACAAAAAAGCCCACAAAAAAGACTCCAACTTGGCTAAGGATTATGAGAAGTATAAATAGGCTAAGAGAGGCATGAAATAGGGCTTCACACCTTGCAAAAATAGAGAGAAAAACACAAGATAAACGTGGAATTCGCGAGAAGACTTACTTCAAGGATTCGAACCAAAATCAAGAATTGAAAGAGGAAGAACTTGGTGCAAGAAATAATTCTTTTTCAACTTTTGCATCATTTAAATCTGGTGATGTATTCGATTTTTGTTATTTATTTCTCTGTTTTGATTATAAGTAGCTAATTTTATTATTATGGCAAACAATGTAACTTATTGAGACCATTAGTTATTTGATTCAAGAATTTTTGAGTTTTATTCTTTCATGTGTTGATTTTATTACGAGTGCAATGCTTTAAATTATCTGGCTAATAATTTGATGATCTATTGAGTTTCTCACGAATCGAGAGGTGAGTTTGAACTTAGAACGTGTAATAAAATTCGGTAACGAGGTATAACGTGTAGAGATACCTATACTAAGTGATGCGGTCGTTATATGAATTCCTAGTGCCTTAACTCGTTAACTAATGAGAATTTGCATAGAGATATGGAATTGATTTAGTTAAATAGGCTCAATGAAAACTCGAGAGGGGTAAATTGAATACCGTAGGAGAATTCGACTGAACACTACATTAGGCTAGAATCTCGAATTGATAACTAATGTGATCATTAGGTGAAATTGTTCTGTCCTAATACTTCTCGCATATTTGAATTTTTGATCTGTTTGTCTCTAATATTCTTTCATAAATTTTCATTCTTTCTAGACATTCATATTCATTATAATCTGAATTTAGAGTTTGTTTATTTTCATCAAATAGTAGTAGGAGAAATATATCCAGTACTAAAGTATAATTCTTGTGGGAACGATAATCCGGATTCTTAGGTCCACTATATTACTTGTTATGATATCGTACACTTGCGATATAAAAAAGGCAACAACATTCATTCAGGGTTGCACGATTATAGTGAAAAGAGGTCTATTATGGAGCATTTGATTTACTCTGCATTTATAACTTAACCTCAATAAAAAAATAAATAAAAATTCCTTGTTTTCATTTATTTGATTTCTTTTGTGCAGGATTTTATTATCTGAAACTGGTGTTTAGTTAAGATGTTGACATAACATACAAAATAGAAAGAACAAAAATATGAAATTCTTTAAAGAAAAAAAATCATTATTTATGTGATGGGCTAATAAGTTATTTAAAACCTTCATGTCTTTAAAAAATTAAAGAAAAAAGATTAGTAAGTTTAGACAATAATTTTGAAAGTTTTAATAAGACATCGGATCCATTAAATTCATATGAAAAAAATTAAGGACCAGTTCGGTAGGAATTAAAATCATATTAAAATTAAAAAAACTAGCCGTTATTGTTGATTTTTATTAGACGAGTGAGATCAAATAACGGTCATATTTTCAATTTTAATTAGATTTTAATCCTGACCAAACAGGACCCAAGTTCAATAAACCCAAAGTCTTAATACATACAAGTTCAATCAATAACTCACCGATTAAATTAATCATTGAGTAATTAGTGATTCAGCGAAACCAATATTTAGATTATGTCTGATAATTGTGGCTTTAGTATATAGTATAACTATAACCCCACTTCGTTAAATCTTTAAAAACTATTTTCCATCTTTGAAATGCGTATTGATTGTTAACATGGAATTGTAACATCTGTGTAGAGTGGAAATGTGGTCACGAAGAATTGCCACTACAGATTTTTATAGGAAACACATAGCATTTATTTATTAATTATTAGAATAGTATTTTAGCATTATAGAGATCGAAACAGTATTTAAGCATTATAGATCAAAGAAAATTAAAAACAAAAAAGTGATAATGCTTCTTTTATGGCCTCACAATTAAAATATTAATAAGCAGTAATGCATATACGATCATATGACAGTGATGAAGAGTGCAGAATGCGTCAGCCAAGCCCACCAAGTTTAATTCACGAAACGTTAAAAGACAAAAAACTATTTTGCATATGAAATAAGTTTAACTCTTTGAGGTCCACGGAAAGCATAATCTTTACTCGAATTTGTTACAAAAGTCAAATTATAAATTGGAAAATATAAGTTACAAAACTTGTACAAAATCATTAAATACTACATGTCACTTGTCCTAGGTATGTTAAAACCCTTTCGTCGCATTTTACATTAGTTCTTGTGATAGTCAAATTATTTGTGTGATCTTGAAACATTTGAGTGTCTATTTGCGTTAGTAGGAAATCGGATGACTCTAGGCGTTGCACTCATAGCTCTTAGGTACTACCCAAATTTATATCACGGTGTTTAGACAATGCGCCGCCTGTTTTAAAGTTACACTGTTTTGCCCACGAAAAGCCCAAAAAGACTCCAAATTTGATTAAAAAAACGATTAAGGGGAGTATAAAGAGAAGAAATGAGACACTTTTGAGGGGTAAGGTTTCACACTTTTAGAGAAAGAGAATACAATTACAGATTGAAAAGCGTAATTCAAGGGAGAAAACTCATCAAGAAATTCAAGTTTTGAAGTATTGATTGGAAGATGAAAAAACTTTTAGTGCAAAATTAATTTCTTTTTCTACATTTTTTTTCAAAATCCGGTGATATATTCAATAACAATTTATTTATTTATTTATTTTTGAGTAGCTAAAACTCATATTATAGCAAACAATGTAATCCACTTGAGACCCTTTATTTTATTTTTTAATTCAAGATTCTTATTATTTTAAATACAAGTGTTGATTTTGATACGAGTTTAATGTGTTGAATTACTTGATCACTAATTTGATGATTTTCTGAATCTTTTACTAATCGAGAAGTGAGTTTGAAATTTAATATAATAAAGTTGGTAAATTTGTATAACGTGTAAAGATATATATACTAATTATTGCGATCATTACATGAATTCTTTGAACCAATATTTCATTTAACTAATATTGATTCGCAAAGAGATATTGGATTAAATTAGTTAAATAGATTCAATGAGAACTCGAGAGGGGTAAATTGAATACAATAGAAGAATTCAATCGAACACTATATTAAATTCTTGAATCTTGAATTAAGACTTAAAGATGATCAATAGGTGAAATCGTCCGGCCATACTATCCGTTCATTATTTGAAAAAAACGCAACAAATTTTTGACATCACTGCCGATAACTATTTACTTTTAGTCTTAATTTATTTTATTTTTAACTATTATTTGATATTTTTTTTACCGATAAAAAAAAAAAGTATTCATTGTATTCTCCGTACCCAAGACAACAATCTTGAACCATTTGATTCAGTGATAGAACGTACCGTACCTTCAGAGGAAAACATAATGAACACAAACAAAAATAGAAACATCAAATGACTACAATCAAAATACTCATATTCCTATACTGCCCATTAGATAAGTTGTTGAGAGAGTAGCGGCACCAATGGATCAGCAACATAAGCGAGTGAAAATAAATGAAGTGGACTTGCTAGTTTTAATGTTTTTGACTCCCAAAGCAACACAAGTGCTCTCAAGTATAGTATATCTAGATTTTAGGTAAACAACTTTCATAAAAGGACAAATTGGATTACCTTGACCAACAACGCTCTCCAATTTTATGGTCTAGCTCATGAAAATCCGAATACATATATCTCCAGATTCCTAAAAAATTGTCAAAATTTTCATGCTTCGGGGGTTAATGAAGATATTATCACGTTGAGGTTATTTTCCTTTACATTGCGAGATGTTGCATTGGAATGGTTAGATGTTGAACATCGTGGAAACATAATAGGAGGAAGTGACGAGAAAACTCTGCAATAAATTTTTTCCACCGACAAAAGTAGCAAAAATCAGATTGGAAATTCAAACTTTCCAACAAAAAGATAGGAAGAACTATCACAAGGCATGGAATAGATTTAATGAGTTAATGAGATGGGATCACCATAGGTAATCAAGTGCAATACTTCTACATCGGATTTTGACCCCTATCAAAATCTCAGATGGGTTCCTTTGCTGGCAAAAAATTAGTACAACAATACATAGATTTGTTTGAGTTAATTGTCATGACACATTCAATGTTTTCATCAAAAAGAGTGATACCACAGAAAGTTACTGAATATATGAATTGGAATTGACAATATCTACCAACACATAGATAGCAACTTTGACAAAATCGGTAGAGTTACTGGTGAAAGCATAAACACAATGAACATATGCAGTGATAACCAATCCATCATGTGAAAATTGTGGAGACAATCATCCCACGGAAAATTGCTTGTATATGTTCCTGAAGAACAAGTAAACTTCTTGCAAAATGGTTCCAATGGTTCCCGCAATTTCAACCCATATGGACAAACATATAACCTAGGATAGAGATAGTACCTGAACTTCAAATAGTCAGATAATCGGCAAATGAATGGTTCAAAGAATACCCAGCAAGACAAAAGCTAAGTTTGGGAGAGATGTTCAATCAGTATATGCAAATGATGGACAATGTGTTTCAGGAAGTTGACATAAACTTTCAGAATCAGCAGACATCTATCAAGAAGCTGGAAACACAAATTAGTCAGATAGCTCAATAACTTGTAGAATGCCTACAAGGGATATTGCCAGACAATACAATGATAAATCCAAAGGAACAAGTGCAAGTTATTGCAACTACAAATGGAGTATAAGTGTCTGAGATACATGTGAAGCGGCTAGAACGAAAAAATGTCCAGGAAGATGTTGATGAAGTTATAATGGAAAAAACATCTGCACCAACCTTAATTGAGAATGAAGAAAGTAAAAAAAAAAAAAAAATCAAATGCCAAGGCACCAAGTCCAATCAATGCTTACTTGCCTCCCATTCATTTTCCTCAAAAGTTCAAGAAGAACAAACAAGATACAAAATTTGAAAAAATTCTTGATATTCTCAAGAAGCTCCAGATCAATATTCCATCGATTGATGCAATATTATAAATTCTAAGCTATACAAAAATTTTGAAAGATAAAAAAAAAGATTTCAGAATTTCAAATTGTGTCATTAACGGAGAAAGTAAAGCTAGAGTGCTAAACAAATTGCCTCCCAAGTTGAAAGACTGAGCGAGTTTTATTTTTACCTATTTTAGTTGGAAATTTTAGTGCTATTAATGTGTGACATGGTGCTAGTATAAATCTAATGTCATATTCTATTTACAAGAAATTGGAATTGGGTGAAGTCAAATCAACATGAATAATGCTAAAACTAGCTGATAGAACAATTTCAAAACCACATGGCAAAGTTGGGAATGTATTCATAAAAGCAAAAAATTTAATATTTTCGGCACACTTCATTGTGCTGGACATACCAGAAGATCAAAACACTCCAATTATTTTGTGTCGATCATTCTTAGCAACAGGTTAAACCCTGATTGACATGGAGAAGAGTGAGCTAATATTGATGATGGAGGACAAATAAGAAATATTTAATATTTATAACACATTTGAGCAACCTTCCAAGAAAATAATTGATGTAGAATTGATGGAAAAGATCTATTTGATCTACGAAACTGTCAAAATAGAAAGTCAAATTTCAGTGGACTTCTTAGTAAATATGAAAATGAAAATATCAAAATATGGAAAGCAAAAAAAAGAGGTGTATAAATGAAAAACAATGTGCAAGGATGTTATAACTTGGATCGAGCCACCATAATCAAACATGGCAAATGTCAAGCTAATGACTTTGAAGAAACACTTTTTGGGAGACAACTCAAACTCTATTCCTTTCTTATTATTTAGTTTTTAGTTTTAGAACTGTTTATTTTATTGTTATACCATTCTCGTTGTCTTGATTGTAGATTCTCATGTTTGTGGGCAATAATGTAGTTAAAAAGCCAACACATATCCATCTCATCACGACGATGGCAACGACACAAACTCATGTATTTATGGAAGTCATAACCCTCCTTTGTATTTTTTTCTTATATTGGGAACAATGTGTATTTTAAGTTTGGGAGGTGAATTATCAGTTGTTAATTGCTTTTGTGTTTGTGTTTGTGTGATATGATTTTATTTCGTGTGAGAAAAAAATCTTTTTATGCATGCTTGTATGAGTTAGATAACTTTATCTACCAAAGATGAATGTATTTATGAAATGTGGATGAATCATGTGCTTAAATTTAATTTTCTGCTTATCCATGTGAAGTATGACAATATTTATGTACGATAAATAATTATAGTGTCGTACAGGAACATGAAGATTCATACATAGGTTAAATAGATTACTTAAGTGCTTAATCATTTAACCCATGATTCACAACATCCTTTAACCGTATGCATAATAATTTGAGGTGTTCTAACCGATAAAAGAAATGATTTAAGATTGTGGTAATTCCGTATATATGAAAAATATATGTGTGGAGTGTTTTTGACTTTCTAGTATAAGTAAGTTCGGTAATGACCAGATGTTAGGGATCTAACCCTGCAAATTTTGTTTTTCTTTCATAAAAAATAAGCATTGTACTTATTGAGGTTATGCCTCGTGCCGACACCTTTTTTTACTAGAGTTAGTAAGTCCATAGGGCTTATTTTAAGTTTGGTACCCTTTGGTATTAAAAAAATTGGAGAATTACCAACTAAAAGCACATTACAAGGGTCAAGAATAGAAAAACGAGTGAGATCAATCTTGGGTTGAAAAATAAAACATCAAAAGGGGAAAAACTTTATTCAGGTGTGCAAGTAAGAATTCATTGTTGGAGAGCCAAAATAACTAATAAGTTTGAATCACTTAATATAAACTAACTTGTTGAAGCACTCATAAATTGGGAGAATAATCATATGAATAAAATGTTGACGTTGCCGGTTGAATGAAACCAAATTAGAGTGGTGTAAGGAATTGAAAAGTAAAACCAAACTTTGGAATTACGCTATGGTGAGAGAATGAAAGAAAATAAGTTTGGAGGTGTGTAAATTTCATGATCCAAGAAATGAAATAAGAACCATGCTACTCTTACATTCTTGGTACACAACTTGGTACACATCCCCCTCACATGGGGTGGGACCCGCGATTGTGGACCCCACATGGGCCCTACACACTTTGTGAGAGAGATGTGTACCAAGTTGTGTACCAAAGTGTGTAGAAGTAGCATTTTTCATGAAATAATTGATTATTGAGGATTGAGAATTGAACCAACTTGTGAATGTTGTATGGTGTTACATTTGATTCTTCACGTGCATGCACACACGTTTTGTATTGGATAAATGAAAATTTGGCTCTTGCATTGAGATTTTGAAACCGTTCATAATTGAAGTTTGAACTATTTTCCTTAACAATATTGACATTTTAATAGGCAATCTTAAATTTTAATAAGATATCAGATCCGTTAAATTCATATGAAAAACGTTAAGTTCATTAAACCCAAAGTTTTAATACATACATCGATCAATAACTCACCGACTAAATTAATCATTGGGTAATTAGTGATTCAACGAAACCAATATCTAGATTGGGTCTGATAGTTATGGCTTTAGTATAATATAACTAAAATCCCTCTACGTTAAGTCTTTAAAAACTATTATCCATCTCTGGAAAGTCAATATATCAATGCCCATTAATTTTTGTGATTGTAACCCAAATCTAGAATAAAATGTATTATTCATAATCGTACTATCATATTATTTAATTGAGGTGAAAGGTGTATTGATCGTTAACATGGAATCGTAACATTTGTGTAGAGTGGGAATGTGGCCCCAAAGAATTACCACTACAGATTTTTATAGGAAACACATAACATTTATTTATTAATTATTAGAGTAGTATTTAAGCATTATAGATCAAAGAAAATTTAAAAAAAAAAAAAAAAAAAAGGTGATAATGCTTCTTTATGGCCTCCAAATTAAAATATTAATAAGCAGTAAAATGATTGGATGCTACAGATTTGTAAAATTCTAGCATCATTTTCTTTAGGGTTTCTAACACCTAAATAAGGTGCAACTCTTACTTACCTTAAAGCAGCATATACAGAATTATTAACTTGCTATCTTGGACAAGGTTGATTAGTAAAATAATTAAAAGAATGAAATCTTTATTGGGCTGTGCTACAACAGTTGAGGAGTTTGATGATGTAAAAATTATTGAAACTGTGAAAAATGAAGAAGAAAGTGAAATCCAATGGCCTCGGAAATAGTATTCGAAAATTTAAGATTTACAATTACGGTGCAACATGGTATCAAAGCAACTATTATAATTGTGGTTTTGTCAAACTTTAATAATAAAAAAAAAAAATCAAGTGAGGGACGTGTTTAATGCAATATTTAAAGATATAGACGTAGACATTCTGTGACAACTTGATCTTCTACTATGAATTGTTTAATATTTAAGTGTATCCTTCAATCACACAATCATATTATTTAATTAAAGTGAAAGGCTTTCGTTATCATATCATTGTAACATCCATGCAGAGTGTAAACGTAGCCCCGATAATTGGAACAATAATGCTAGATGTAGCGTGATTGTAATTGAAATGTGGTCACAATACAGATTTTAATAGGAAACATATATGCATTTATTATTAATTATTAGAATAGCTTTTAAGCATTATAGAGAACAAAAAAAGTGTTTAAGCATTATAGCATCAAAGAAAATTAAACCTCCAAATTAAAATATTATATGAAAGTGATAAGAAAGCAAAATGCATCAGCCAAAACCACCAAGTTTATTTAACTCAATCATAAAAGATAAAAAAAAAATATTTTGCATATTAAACAAATTACTTCTTTGGGGGTCCATTGAGAGCATAATATTTACTCAAATTTGTTTAATAAAGTCCAATTAAAAATTGAAAAATAAGTTACAGAAACTTGTACAAAATCATTAACTGCTATATATGAGTTGTCCTAAGGTTTGTTAAAGCTCCTTCGTCACATTTTACATTTGTTCTCGTGACGGTAAAATTGATTGTGTGATTTTAACATATTCGAGTGTTTATTTACCCTTAACTAACGGTTTGCGTATTAATAATAAGGAATTTTAATGTCGAGGTGGTTGTCAAGGAAAATAAAAAATAAAAAATCTACGCTTCGCGCAAGCTTATAATAATTTGGTTCATTGAGTTAGATACGATTGATAGTATTCTTCTTACCCTACATATATTCCCTCAATTCAAAAGCATCGTTACACAAAAACTGTCAAGTCTGAGCTCTTCATCCTATCATGGATAATGCTGTTTGAGATGTAGTGCGTTCCAAGTATCATTTAGAACACCTTTTTAGGTGCACCTTCAAAATACATTTTTATTCCCCCATTGTCCATTGTAAACATTCTTGAGTCTGATGTGACTAAATAAAAATGTTTTTACCAAAAAAAAAAAAAAAAATTGCATATTTAGTTGAGAGCACAACTTACAAAAAAATAAAAAATAAAAAAACCCTATCCCACCACCCCGATGTCTAGTGCCACTGGCGGGCCAACCCTCAAATCTTCTTCAGTACACAAAATTTACATTATCATGACCGAAGTGGGTTGTTGTTATTAACACACTGGACTCCAGGTCTAATTCCCATTCATCTTTTTGCCTATTGCCGAATTTTTTGGACCACTAAATAAATATGGTATCTTGATTTTGACGGCTTTATAATATTCAATAACAACACACACCAAAAGATATGCGAAGTGATTATAAATATTATATTTCTTAATTTTTTTAATTCGAATCAAAGTTTGAAAGATAGTTTATTTAGTTACATTTATTGATCAACGAAATTAATCTCATATATCAGCTTTAAATGCTCCAACTCAGATGGTGTTGTAAAAGGATAATTTGTTATTTGTATACATACTTGGTAAATTTGTGAATGCCTAAAGTGTGATGACATGTTATTGAAAGACAAAAATACCAAAAAATGAGAGAACAAAAAAGTTATCACTTTTAGTGGATATATACTCTAGTGAGT
>CM032626.1:42875848-43255669 GCA_019097785.1 Fraxinus excelsior | reverse complement strand
GGGAAGGGGCAGACGCAAACATTTTAAGTTAGGAGGGCACAATCAAACTTAAAAATAAAAAATAAAAATTGGGAGGAGTTTTACATTTGGAAAAAAAAAAAAAAAATCATAACATATGTAATTTTGCATCAGAAAGTTTAAATGGGGAATGATTTTTTTGAATGTTAAGTTTGAAAATTTTTGATGTTATGTCTCATATAAATTTTCTAATAAAATAATGTAAATTTTAAATAATTTACATCACAAAAATAGTAATGATTGAAATTTTTAAATAAAAGACGAGTTATATGCATTTTTTAAGTTGCATGTTTGACACAAATTTAATTAGTTTTGATATCTGTTTGGACCATTTGTTATATCTATAATTTTGTTCTTGAAACAAGCTTCGAGATGACATATGAAGTTTGTAGATATGGCTAACATACGATCGTCGAAGAATTTTTAAAGTTAACATGTTATTGAAATTTTCGAAATAGTAATTTGAAGCGGTCTATTTTGACAAGCCGTAACATTTGTTAGGGTTGGCTGTTTTTGCATCATTAACAACGTAGAAAGGTAGGCCATAAGCACTTCGAAATGATATTAAGAACATAATACTTTGACTTCGTTTGGCATCTCATAATGATTTCGAAAATTGAGACAAAAATATTAAAAAAAAAAAAAAAATAGCCCCAAAGTTGGGGTTCTCGTGACCCCATGCCACCCCCCTGTGTCCGCTCTTGTAGAGGGAGATGAATAAGTGTAATTTGTGAAATTAAAAATTAACGAACAATAACATATAACAAGTTACAAATTATTGTATCTAGATGAATTGAATAACAATCTAAACTTTGGTAACCAATCAAGCAATAATATCAAAAAGTAAAATGTAAACAGTACCGAGTTTGGTTACGAAAGAAAAATTCTTGAAAAACTCTTTAAAGGAAAAAAAATTTAAAAAAAAAAAAAGAAAAGAAAACTCCTAACACCCCGTGCCATTAAAATCCACTAGAAAAGATTGAATTTACCAATTTGGTACGGCACAACTAAACTTTAATACTTTGAACCCCAACCTATAATCATCAAAGAACTCCTTGATTGTGAGCATCGGCACTAGCTCCAAAACTTTTGGACTTCTTTTTTCCTTCGTGGATCGCAAGAACGGACTTGCTCATCACTAATCGAAAACTCGATCACCTCTCTAAATTTTCAGAACTCTGAAAGATATTTGATAGAAGTTTATTGGTTTTTTTATCTTTCAGGTTTTTTATGTTTTGACCTTGAGGTTAAGGCAAGAGAATTATGAATTCAGTATTTGATTTTTAACAATATGTTCTCTTGAATGAATAATGGCTCAACACACAATAAGGGTGAATTTTATTGGATATTTATAATATGAAGAGTTATGGATTGTTTGGGATTTTCAAAAAGGCCACAAATCACAAACTAAGATTTTGGCCGGATACATAAAGTGGTTGAGAGCCCCCAAGGGCACCCGGGGGGCAGGTTGGTACTGCTAAAACTGCTCAAGTGGTTTACCGGCTACTAGAGAATGGTTTTTTTTTTCCTTTACTTGATCTTCTTGAGTTGACTTTAATTTCTTCCAAAAACATTCCCAACCCCGACAACTTAACCCTAATTACAATTCAATAAATTGACATTTTGGACACGGAACTTTGCAAATACATTTTAGACCCGACGGAAGTTATTTGTGCTAGTGGCAATGCTGCCATGGGCTTTTACGGTGGTAGTGTTAGAAGAGGTGATGACAGAAAAATGGTGATGCTTAATAAGCTGAATGTATCATGGTAATAGTGATGTCAAATGTGTCGGGGCCACGAGGCGGATAACTGACCAAGTTGGAAAATCTAATTGAAATCGATTTGAGCTAGTTCAAATCGGTTCATTGGTTAGCCCCATATAATGAATGGACCAATCATGTTGGTCCGGCCCCATATATCATGTTGGTCCAGTATAAAAAAAATGTAACTTAAAAGAGTAATTGGACTATTTTTCAGTTCCCAATTAATCTGCACCGTCCATGTACATTCATTCAAACCCACATCTCTCTCTCTCTCACAAAACCGTTCTTATTCACTCTGTCGAACACGAAACTCACGCTACCACGTATGTCTCTCTCTACAACAACACTTACGTTTCTCTCATTTTCTACCCCACAACTCACAATCGCTGACATTATTGTGGGAGATTCAACTGAAATATATATATATATATATATATTACATTTTTGTTTCAAGCATTGTGGTAGATGAAATTGTTATAACTCGTAGGGTTGATGTGAATATGAAGGAGAATGATAAAGATAAGAGGAAAAAAGATGTCGGAGGTTCTTCTTCAACAAAGAGGATCAAAATGTCGACCTCTAGCCGGAAATCCATTAAGAAGGTGAAATCTGATTTTGTGAATTGATTTGTGAGTTTTGAGGTATATTTTTTTACGAATTTATGACCTGATTTGGGTATTTTGTAACTGAAACATGATTATGTGACCTATTCTGAGTATTTTGTAATTTGAAGTGTTTGTGACTTATTTGGTGTACTGTTTGATTATATTATTTATGTGAATTAAATGTGTTTTCTAAAGTGAACTGAATATGTTTAATTTGATTTTGTAAACTGATTTGTGAGTTTTGTGATATATTTTTTTACGAATTTGTGACCTGATTTGGGTATTTTGTGATCGAAATATGATTATGTGACCTATTCTGAGCAGGAATGGAGATATTCTAATAAAACCAAGGAATTGGTTCCTTGAGAAGATTACTATAACACTCGTACAGAGTGTCATCGCTCACTTTGTGATGAGATTCACTACTGCTCAGAGGACCATTTTGGAGAACACCTTTTTGTCTTACTACATGCATTGTAGGGAGATAGTAGTGCAGCCATAGTTGATTCACTATATTTTACTACAGAAGGTGAAACAACCCAACAAGCAGAAGATGTGGTTCAACTTAAATGGGAGATATATTCGATTCTCTATTGTTGAATTATGTTTGGTCACTGGATTGCGGTATGATGGGATAGATGATCGATCGATGTTGGATGATAAACCGTCTTCAGTGAAGGATACTTATTTTAGGGATTTAAAAGTTATCACAAGTGAAGATGTCAAAAGAGTATTTCTTTCACTGGATGATGCACCAGACCTTGACGTGGTTAAGATTGTGATTGTTTATCTTATCACCTCGTATCTATATGCTACACCATATCCGAAGGTCGTGAATCAATACATTTTTGCACTTGCCGACAATTTTGCCACTCTTGGAATGTTCCCATGGGGCATATATTTGTTTGAGACCACATTGTCGTCATTAATGAATCAAAACAAACAAGTAACTACAGATTGATGGGTTTTTTTAATGACTTTCAGGTGTGGTTGTATGAGTGCATATCTGCACTTGAGGAGAACGTAGCTACAAGAATTTGTAAGAAACATCCACGAATTATGAATTGGACTACGCACAAACATCCTTCGGGGGAAATGTTGGATGATAGAGTATTTGGAAGTAAGAATGTAAGTTCTTAAATCTGTTTGAATTTTTATGTAGTCATTTGATTAGTTATACATATTTAAAATGTCATGTGCTAAACTTTTTTCCATCTTATGTCAAATAGGTTGTGATAAATGACATTAATCAATCTGAAGTAGAGCTCGCGATGCTATATATGACAGGTTCTGAATATGAATTTCAGATATATTATGACATGTGACATGAAATATGTTACTTGTGACTTATTGTGACCTGATTTGTATCATTGTGCTAATTGATTTTGTTGTTCTGTACGTTGGGTACAATCGACAAATGTGCAGTACTCGAAACCTAGACAATCAAATCAGAATATTATAATCTCTCTAAAATTTCAGTAGGCAAAAGTGAGTCTACTCCCCCGGTGTCAAAGGTACATGTTCGAGATTCAGATGATGATGTTGTAGATCCACCGCCTAAAAACAGACAGGGGCTGCTAGCTCTAGCTCTCCTGGTCAGCCTCATACTGCCTCTCATCCTGATTGTTCATGTGTCAGTGTAAGTAATTTAATTTTTATAAAACATAGAAGCCACTATACATTCACAATTCTGTTAACTACAATTTTTTTCAGGAATGTAGTCGATTGAAGCAGTTGATGGATGATGAAATAACTAGGCTTCAAGTGGATAACAAATGGCTGAAAGAGGAGCTTTTGTCAATGAAGTCAGAACTGTTTGACATGAATGACAAAATGCGTCATTCAAACATTTTTTTGAAGCAATGAGGTCATTCGAAGTCAAAATGGGTTGAAAGATGACTTGAACGACATCGGGTTGTCTCTTAGATATTTTGTTGAATCTATGTTTGACATTTTATCTTCAGTGATAGATAAAGTTCAGACGAAGTTGAGTGGTAAATATGGTTCGAAAGAACAAGAGCCAAAAGTTGATAAAGTGGTTGACAAAAAGGGCAAGGGTCACATGAAACCTGAGCCAAGAGGTGATAATGTGGTTGAAGAAAATGATAAAGGTCACATGGCACGTGAGTCTTCACATTGCTTTCATGGTGACTACGTTCTCGACTCTCCTTTATTTAATCTTAGTGTTGGCCACTCGCAGAGTCCTAAAAACTCTGATGATGTATTCTTTGCTAGTAAAGAAGTGTAGGTGTATGTTAATGAGGCTATAAAGAAGTATAGGTACATGTTAGTGAGGCTATTGCATGGCTGTTGGATTCTACTCAATGTTAGACCAAAAATATCAGTTTAACAAAGTATTTCATATTACAAATTCAGACTGATTATCAGATTAGCATACACTAATTCAATACCTTTTCTTTTTATATTATTGAATCGAGAAGATACGCCTGCACCTCTATCCTCTGGACTACCTGTGAAGACAGCACAAAAGTCATCAAAAAAATCTGCAGTCATCTTTTGTTAAGGTTGATCAACGTTATGTTGCTATTGGATCAAAGTCTATATGTGGAAACGTTGTGTTCCAAAATTATTCGAAGAGAGTTGATAGTACAGACTTGAGTGCATTCCATAATTGGTTTGACAGATGATACAAGCTGAAGAACATGTACATGAAATGTGGGTATAAGTGTTTTTGTGTCCCTGTTTGACCTGTTATTATTGGCTTGATGACCTGTTATTGTGTCATATCTATGTTAAAGTGTGACCCGTTATTATTTATTTGATGACCTGTTATTGTATCATATCTGTGTCAAAGTATACCCTAATATTATTGGTTTGATGGGTACACACTTGCGTGTACAGGGTAAAGTTCAGCGATGCAGATAATGTGATAAGTTCTCAATTTGTTTGTGACAATGTTCTCATTTACCATAAAATTTGGTGGCATACGCTGATCAATTATGATTCATCATTGAGTAGCACGGTACAATATTGTCGCAATTTTTTCACATATTCATAGTAGTTCACATTACTTATGTATGCTCTTTGTTATTACAGCACATGGATGCATGCTTTCATTACATAAGACAATTTGCCAAGTTTGGTGAAGGAGTGAAGATGAAAGCAACTACGACAGACTGTATATTTGATTTGACCATCCGAACTTTATACTCCAAATTTGTTGACAATCCAAGCATTGTGAATGAGAAGGAGGACCTAATCAAAACTATCAATAGTGAACGGTTATCATTTAACACTCCTTTGAGAGAAGTTGAATCTGTGTTGATACCCATTATGTCTACAAATCATGCTCATTGGTTGCTGGGGCAGCTTGACATTAATAACCAGACCATGTACGTATTCAATTAAAGCAATCAATCGTACAAGGATCACAAGGTTCGTGAAGGGGTCTTACCGCTTGTGAATACTCTTACACATTTGTTAAAAGTGGTCGGACTGTGGATGGAAACTACTAATGATATTGGTGATTGATAAGTGGGGGTTTTTGCATTTATTCGGACCATTAAATCTAATTATTTGTGAGTTTTCGTTAGTATTTTACTATTTAATTTAGTTATATTTATTTATGTAGGTGATCCAATGTCAAAATCCCAAATTTGAGGAGAAAATGGATAAAGGAAAAAGGATTAAAAACGCAAAAAAAATAAACTTGGGACCAAATTGTACAAGTATCGAAAGTTGGAAGACTTAACATGCAATTTCTGAGAATTTGGCTACAAAAACATATTTTGTGCAGAGAAGGTGGCGCCTAGGCGCACTGTAGCGGTTAAGGCCTATTTGGCCATTTTCGATTTTTTTGACCCATTTTTCACTCTAAACACGATTTTGGGTCTTTTAAATATGATTTTTGAGCCATTTCTTTGATATTCAAGAATATCTAGGGTTCAAAACAACAGAAAACCCATAGCCTCCCTCTCTTTTATTTTTCTCTTTTCTTCTTTTATTTTGATTTCTTGAAGATTTTTGAACAAAACTTGGAGCTTGGCAATGGTGAAATAGCTTGGAGAAGAAGACTCATTGATATTCTCTTTATCAATAAGTTTTTATTTTCCCTAATTTATTTTCCATTAATGAGTTGTAAGATTTGTTTGTTAATTTTGAGTATTTAATGAGTAACTAAATATATTTGTGATTAGGGGTGATTTCAAATACGAGTTATGAATTTCAATTAATTTGCACTTTTTAGTTCTCTTGATTGATGTGTTTAATCCATTGATTTAAATGTTTATTTTGTTCTTCCTGATTGTTTGGATGTACAACTAAATGATTGAGTTGTTTCAATGAATGATATTTTGAAATTTATAGTACGTAATCGCTATTTGCTCTAAAATCTTGTGGCAATTACATTTCAATGGATTATGAGGAATTTTCAATTGATTGTATGTGGATTAACACTTAAGTAAGTAAATCGAGCTTGTGAGTTTCCCTTAATCTCTTTTGTTGTAATGTTTTTGTTAAATTAAATATAGAGAGCTTGTTCTAGGTTGTTTAATGAATATGGTTGAGTAAATAGCTTGTTTTATTCAACTAACATGTAAGAAGATGTTGAGATAATTGAACTAGTAATTAATTTCGAATTGTTGTTAATCTAGAGAACGAAAATCTATCGTGTTAATTGATATGAAAGTCATTCTTGTGGTAACGAAATACCCTCCAATCACATTTTCACATCTTTAAATTTAAAAAACTACTTTGTTTATTTACAATTTCAAGTCTTTTCTATTTTGAATTTATTGTTTTCTTTAGTTTAACAAACCAAAATACCCCCTCCCCCAATTTAATCAATTTCATATTCTACTTTTGATTTTATGCAATTGAACCAATCATATGTGGGAATGACCCTTAATTGCCATATTACTCCTTAAAACGACACATTTAAAGATAAGTAAGGAAATTAGTTGGTACGTTCTATCAATTTGTTAATTGCAATATTCTCTTTTTATTACTACTTTCCTTATTTTTGTCATTTTCTTGTTATTTAAGTTGTGAATGAGCAAAAGGCCTACTACACACTACAACCTAAGATCTAGAAAAGAGGTCGAGACATCAAAAAGTGGAGAAGACATTTCTCCAACTGAACTTCTAAGGCAATTGAGCATTGAATCTTCAAGTGACTCCGTACACAGAGTCCGAAATGGCAGATGTAAATCAAACATTAAAGGAACTTGCCGCTCCAACTTTTGTTCAACAACCTCTATGCATTCAATATCCTCAACTAGAGATGGGATTTGAACTAAAGTCCGAAATGATTTATCTATTTCCTACATTTCATGGATTTGCCAGAGAGGACCCCAACAAACATTTGAAGGAATTACATGTGGTTTGCTCAAGCATGAAATCAACAGGTGTATCGGAAGAGCAAGTGAAATTACGATCATTTCCTTTCTCTCTTGTAAATATTGCTAAGGAGTGGCTTTACTATTTACCTTCTGGTCTTATTACCACCTGGAATGAAATGCAAAAGCTCTTCTTGGAAAAGTACTTCCCATCTTCAAAGGCTACAAACATCAGGAAAGAATCTATAGCATTCGACAATTTTAAGAGGAAAATCTCTATGAGTATTGGGAGAGATTCAAAAGACTTTGCTCTAGTTGCCCAAACCACCAAATTAGTGAGCAACAAGCAGAAGTGTGCGGGATTTGTTCTATTGCGAGATATCCTAATAATGCATGCCTGACACTTCAAGAAGGAACCGCAGAGCAAGCAAATGCAATTGGGGGATTTCCAATGCAACAGAGAAATAAATTTGATCCATATTCTAACATATATAATATCGGATTGCGAGATCATCCCAATCTCAGTTATAAAGGAAATCATTTCATAGCCCCACAACCACAGTTTAATCATCCATCGGGTTTTAATCAACAAAGGCAACCACAATACTCTCAACCTCGTCAACAAAATCCTTAGCTTCTAGCACAATGCAATTTTAACAAGAGACAAAGACCCCAATCAAGAATTTGGAGACACAAATGAGTCAATTGGCTAACACGGTGGGTAAAATGGGGGCTCAAGGATCGGGAAAACTCCCTTATCAAACAATCAACCTGAGAGAAAATGTTATTGTCGTGACATTGAGAAGTGGAAAGATTTTATAAGAGGCACCAAGAAAGATGAAAGATCATGTTGAGAAATCAACGCAAGAAAAGACCTTAACATGTGAGAAAAATGAAACTACGGAACCAACCTTGGGATCTAAGGTAAATTCTAAAAGTTCTTTGCTTACTAATGTTCCCTCCCCTCCATTTCCTAGTCGGTTTGCAAAGTCCAAAATGGATGAACATAAGAGGGAAATATTGGAGACTTTTCGTAAAGTTCAACTGAACATACCACTTTTGGATGCCATTTATCAAGTGCTCCGTTATGCAAAGTTCCTCAAAGAATTGTGCACTAACAAATGTAAATTAAAAGGTAATGAAGTGGTAAGCATTGGGGAAAATGTTTTGACGATTTTTCAAAGGAAACTTCCACCAAAATTTAAGGATCTGGGAAGTTTTACTATTCTTTGCATTATTGGTAACACTAGGTTTGAAAGAGCAATGCTAGGTTTAGGAGCATCTATTAATGTCATGCCATATTCTATTTATACTTCCTTAAATTTAGGATCACTTAAAGAAACTAGTGTTATTATTCAACTTGCTGATATATCTAATGCATTTCCCAAATGTGTGTTGGAGGATGTGTTGGTGTAGGTAAATCAATTGATTTTTCTAGCAGATTTCTATGTTCTTGATATGCAAGATGAATCAACATCGTTGTCGCCACCATTGCTCTTGGGAAGACCATTTATGAGGACGGCGCATACAAAGATAGATGTACATGATGGTACTTTGACAAAGGAGTTTGATGGTGAGATTATTCGCTTCAATATCTTTGAAGCAATGAGGTATCCTAGTGATGTGCATTCTTGTTTTTCAATTGATATAATGGATTCATTAGTACAAAAAACTTTTAAACTATCAAATGAAGATGCATTGGATACCACTTTGATAAAAAGCATCGATGTTAACAATCTCACCGATTTGAGGAATAATCTACAATTGTGTGAGAATATTGTGGAAACTGTGGCATCACTTGAGTCACTACCGAGCATTCCACCAAGGTATAATCTCTCATATATTACTCTTCAGATATCTAAAGAGAAACTTTTACATTCAGTGATGCAGGCCCCCACTTTAGAACTCAAGCCTCTCCCCGAGCATTTGAAGTATGTATATTTGGGAAAGGGCAACACACTACTAGTGATCATTGCAAAGAATCTCACAACGCTTCAAGAAGATAGGCTTATCCGTGTGCTGAAGAAACACAAAATAGCTATTGGTTGGACCATAGCTGATATCAAGGGGATAAGTCCTTCCATGTGCATGCATAGGATATTGCTCGAAGATAGAGCAAAGACATCAAGAGAACTACAACGTCGCTTGAATCCTCCAATGATGGAGGTTGTGAAGAAAGAAATTTTGAAATTACTAGACATTGGTGTTATCTTTCCCATCTCATATTATAAGTGGGTAAGCCCGGTCCAAGTTGTTCCAATAAAGTCTTGAACCATAGTGGTGACAAATGAAGAGAATGAGCTTGTACCAACTTGGGTCCAAACGGGTTGGAGGGTTTGTATTGATTATAGAAAACTTAATTGTGCAACCCGAAAAGATCACTTTCCTTTACCCTTCATTGATCAAATGTTGGAAAGATTAGCAGGCCATTCTCACTATTGTTTTCTTGATGGTTAGTCATGTTATAAACCAAATTGTAATTGCTCCGGAGGATCAAGAAAAGACAACATTCACTTGCCTATTTGGTACATTTGCTTACCGTTGCATGTCATTCGGTCTTTGTAATGCTCCCGCAACATTTCAAAGATGCATGATAAGTATATTATCCGATTATATTGAAAGCATCATAGAGGTATTTATGGATGATTTTAGTGTTTATGGTAATACTTTTGATAGTTGCTTGAAAAATCTCACACTTGTGCTTAAGAGATGTATGAATATTAACCTAGTACTTAATTAGGAAAAATGTCATTTTATGGTTGATCAAGGCACAGTGCTAGGCCATGTCATTTCATCTAAGGGGATAGAGGTTGATAAATCTAAAGATTTAATTTGCTCTTTACTCTCTTCAACAAGTGTGAGGGAGATTCATTCTTTCCTTGGACATGCAGGATTCTATTGAAGGTTTATCAAGGATTTTTCAAAGAATCCAAGATCGTTATGCAAGCTGTTGCAAAAGGATGTGCCATTTCATTTTGATGAAGATTGTAGAAAGGCATTTGAAAGTTTGAAAGAACTTTTGACATCGGCATCCATCATTCAACCACCAGATTGGAATAGGCCATTCGAGTTGATGTGTGATGCAAGTGACTTTGCATTGGCAGCGGTTTTAGGACAATGAGGTGTAAAGACATCACATGTGATTTATTATGCATCAAGAACTTTGAATGATGCCCAACTCAATTACTCTACAACTGAAAAAGAGCTTTTAGCAGTTATTCTTGCTTTAGAAAAATTTCGTTCATATCTTATTGGCATTAAAGTAAATGTATTTTCTAATCATGCAGCTCTTAGGTACTTACTTGCCAAGAAATATGCGAAACCAAGACTCATTAGATGGATACTACTCTTACAAGAGTTTGACCTTGAGATTAAAGATAAAAAGGGGAGTGAAAATTCTGTAGCTGATCACCTCAGCCATCTTATCCACGAAAGAAAATCTCCCATTGCAGAAGAGTTTTCCCGATGAACAATTGCTTCATGTCACGGACACATCTCCTTGGTTTGCAAACATAGTGAACTATTTAATTACTAAGAGAAATCTAAGTAACTTATCAACTGCTCAAAGGCAAAAACTCAAGAATGGCCAAGTATTATGTGCGGGATAAGCCGTATTTGTGGAGACATTGTCAGGATCAATTTCATTCAATTCTATCATTTTGTCATTCGTATGCATGTGGTGGTCATTTTGGACCAAAGAGGACGGCTCTCAAGGTGCTTGAAAGTGGATTTTATTGGCCCACCATATTCAAAGATGCATTCCTCTTTTGCAAATCTTGTGATAAATGTCAAAGAGTTGGTATGTTGAGAGCCCGAAATCAAATGCCACAAACACCCATTATTTTTGTTGAAATTTTTTATGTTTGGGGCATTGATTTCATGGGACCTTTCCCCTCATCTTATGGTAATCTTTACATCATACTTGCTGTTGATTATGTGTCAAAATGGGTGGAAACAGAGGCCACTCAAACTAATGATTCTAAAGTGGTTGTAGATTTTGTCAAGTCCAACATTTTTGCAAGGTTTGGGATGCCAGTGCTATTATTAGTGATAGAGGACTTCATTTTTGCAACCGCTCTTTTTGGGCCCTATTGAAGAAATACAACATCACTCATAAAGTGTCTACACCTTACCATCCCAAACTTGTGGGCAAGTCGAAGTGTCAAATCGAGAGATCAAATCCATCATCGAAAAAACTATGAATCCCAATAGAAAGGATGGGAGTCTCCGCTTCAACGATACATTTTGGGCCTATTGAACGGCATACAAAACACCGATTGGCATGTTCCCTTTTCGGTTAGTTTATGGAAAGCCTTGTCACCTCCTGGTTGAACTTGAACACAAAGCATTTTGGGCAGTCAAGCAATGTAACATGGACATAGATGTGGCGGGTGATCAAAGAAAGCTTCAACTCAATGAACTTGAAGAAATTCTAAATGATGCATATGAAAGTTTAAGAATTTATAAGGAAAAGATAAAGGAATACCATGATAAAATGATTTCAAGAAAAACTTTTGTTGTTAGATAAAAAGTTCTTCTCTTCCACTCGCGCCTTAAGTTATTTCCGGGTAAATTACGTTCTCGATGGATTGGGCCTTTTGTTGTTACTAATATTTTTCCTTATGGTGCAGTAGAAATCAAAAGTTTACAAACTGAGAAAGAGTTTAAGGTGAATGGGCATCGATTAAAGCCATATTTTGAACCCTTTGTGCCTTAAAACATTGAGGAAATGCGATTGGATGATCCGATTGAAGAAGCATGAGCAAGGACAAAGTCTAGCTATAGACTCTAAAGAAGCGTTGGATGGAAGACAACACATTGTTCTTTATCTACTTATTTTTTTAACACTTCCTTTTGTTTTGGAGTATTTTTTCTTGTCCCCATATGGTAGATTCTCGAGTGTCGCAACAAAGCATTGAGCATTAATAGTTGATAATGATCCCCAACCATCCTCACATCCATTACCGCCAAAACCAACTTAGGGTAGTACTTAAACCTCTTGGTCTTTCTATTTCTTGCTTTTACATTGAGGACAATGTACATTTTAAGTTTGCGGTGTGTGGTATGTGCTAAATGTGCTAAATTTGTGCTCGCTAAACTAAAAAATCAAATTCCGGGTTAAATATTTGCTTTTGTGCTTGTTTGTGTAGTTTGATAGCTTTGCCAGTTGTGCTTTGAGTTGTTGCATTGCATTGATTTATGAATTGTGAACATGAATGCTAATTGTTGTTTATTTTCATCCACTTATTCCATGATTGACTCTTTATTGTGCACTTGGGTCATGAGATTCATTACACGCACTTGTTGGTGGCACTTGAAGTTGTTGAGTGAACTTAAAAGACCATGTTGTTAACAATTCTTTGATTACTCAACTCAAAGAATTGTATTATTTCCCTACTCGGTGATTGATTTTATAGAGTGTTCTTAGACTTCAAATGAAAGTTAGATGTTGTGCTCCATCTATTTTGTGCCTAAAAAAAATATGTAGGAAAAAGTTGCCTACCTTAAGAAGTGGAGTTAATACCCTAAATAATCACTGAACTTTGCCAAAAGTTTCCAGGAGGTCACCGAACTTCAAAACTTCCCTAATTAGTTACTGAACTTTGCAAAAAGTTCCTAGGAGGTCACTGAACTTCAAAACTACCATAAATAGTCACTGAACTTTGCTAAAACTTCCTAAGAGGTCACCGAACTTTGCAAATTAGGACCCCATACATCAATGATTCAGTGACCCCTAGGAACTTTTTGCAAAGTTGGGTGACTATTTAGGGAAGTTTTGGAAAAGTTCAGTGACTATTTAGGGTAGTTTTAAAGATCGATGACCTCCTGGGAACTTTATGAAAAGTTCAGTGACTAATTAAGGAAGTTTTGAAGTTCAGTGATCTCATGAGAACTTTTGACAAAGTTCAGTGACTATTTAGGATATTAACCCTAAGAAGTGTGAGTCATCATTGAGTAATCTGGCCTTATGCATCACCAATGTGTAGGAAACGGTCTACTAATGAAGAAGACCACCCTTAGGGACCAGAGCGAGAACGACCTATATCGGAAAAATGAAAATGAAAAAAAGGTTGAAATGTTGATGGATTGCTAGTAAATTGCCTACTGAAAGTTTGTGGTCTAAGCACTGAAATTTTTTATTTTTTATTTTTGGAATAAATACATGCCTAGATAGTCAATTTTATCGGCTCAATCCAACCAAATTTGAGAGGGAAAGATCGAGTGATTTGAGAACAACCTTAAGTTTTTGACACATTGGGTTAGAGTGAAAATATCAAGTTTGGGGGGATGTGTATCCCACGAGTGAGAAAGGAAAATTTAACCATTGAGGGTCGGGAAGATAACCAACTTGTGTATTGTGATAAATTGGAATGACTACACACACACACACACACACACAAGTCAAGCATGGTGTAAGTCATAAAGTGTTTGTTGTAGCATTTTTGTGGACATTTCATAACTCATATGCATAATGTGATAACAAAGAAAAAACGGCTAACTATCTAACTTTTGAAGTGTTATGATAGTATTATCATTTTGTTTCAATTTGTGTGCTTGCACGCTTGTTTGTTTAGCTTTGTTCGAGAACTAACAAAGATTTAAGCTTGAGGGTGTGATAAATGCGGGTTTTCTCATTTATTCGGGCCATTAAATCTAATTATTTCGTCAGTATTTTACTATTTAATTTAGTTATATCTATTTTTGTAGGTGATCTAAGGTCAAAATCCCAAATTTGAGGAGAAAATGGATAAAGGAAGGAAAAAGGATTAAAAATGCACAAAAAGATAAACTTGGGGGACCAAATTGTACAAGTATAGAAAGTTGGAGGACTTAACATGCAATTTTTGAGAATTTGGCTACAAAAACAGATTTTGGGCAGAGAAGGCAGCGCCTAGGCACCACTATAGCGGTTAAGGCCTGTTTGGCCATTTTCAATTTTTTTTACTCGTTTTTCACTTTAAACACGATTTTGGGTCTTTTAAATAGGATTTTTGAGCCATTTCTCTGACATTCAAGAATATCTAGGGTTCAAAACAAGAGAAAAATCATAGCCTCCCTCTCTTTTCTTCTTTTATTTTGATTTCTTGAAGACTTTTGGATAAAGTTTGGAGCTTGACAATGGTGAAATAGCTTGGAGAAGAAGACTCATTGATATTCTCTTTATCAATAAGTTTTTCTTTACCCTAATTTATTTTCCATTAATGAGTTGTAAGAATTTGTTTATTATTTTTGAGTATTTAATGGGTAACTAAATATATTTATGATTAGGGGTGATTTCAAACCCGAGTTATGAATTTCAATTAATTTGTACTTTTTAGTTCTCTTGATTGATGTATTTAATCCATTGATTTAAATGTTTATTTTGTTCTTCTTGATTGTTTGGGTGTACAACTAAATGATTGAGTTGTTTCAATGAATGCTATTTTGAAATGTATAGTACGTAATTGCTATTTGTTCTAAAATCTTGTGGCAATTACATTTCAATGGATTATGAAGAATTTTCAATTGATCGTATGTGGATTAACACTTAAGTAAGTAAACCAAGCTTGTGAGTTTTTCCTTAATTCAATTAATCTCTTTTGTCGTAATGCTTTTGTTAAATTAAATCTAGAGAGCTTGTTCTAGGTTGTTTAATGAATAGGGTTGAGTAAAGAGCTTGTTTTATTCAACTAACGTATAAGAAGAGGTTTAGATAATTGAGCTTGTAATTATTCTCGAATTGTTGTTAATCTAGAGAACGAAAATCTATCGTGTTAATTGATATGAAAGTCATTCTCGTGGTAATGAAATACCCCCCCCCCCCCCCTCTCAAATCAATCCTCTGTGGGAATAACCCTTACATGTCATATTACTCTTTAAAACGACACATTTAAAGATAAGTAAGGAAATTAGTTGGTACGTCATTTTGACGGTATCAGTGACATATACAGTGACCTGCATATTAACATTGTTAGTAATTTACCTCAACAACAAAATGCGCAAGTTTCATTATGGCATTATAAGTTTTATCATTTTTCATCAATGTTTTGAAATTACTTATGGTTTGTCTATGTTAAATATTACATGCACGACTGTGGTGTTTTTGTCATAAAGTATGCAGAGTATTTGTTGCACAATAATCTCGCCAAAATGTCAATGTCATTCGATGCTGCGAATGCCAGGCTTGAAATTGTAGCATTGTTGTTCAAAAATAGACAACTAATGCAGGTTGGAAAGGGAAAATCAAAGTCAGATGACTGAACTAATGTTGATGGAATTGTTTTCATGATAGATTAGGTTGATAGTTGTTCAAAGTTAGACAAAACAGGTGTTCTAAGTTAGATGTTATCTTTATATTTTGTAATATGTTTTGGAATTGAATGTAAATTTGTTTTTGTCAAGTAGATTGGACAAAGGAGGTGAAAGTATTTTTGTTTTATGTATGGTTTTGTTAATATCATTTAAGTGTGTTATGGATGTAAATGTTTATATTTGCAGTTTGAACATGTTACAAATGATCACAAACGGTCACAATTAGTCACACATAGTTAATGTCTTACATAAGTGCAAGTCACAAATAGAAACAGTTTGTCACAAATGGTCACATATACTTAACATGTATGATTTATACATTTGTCATAAATAGTATACACAGAGTTTGAGATTCAAACTCAATTAAAACACTCAAATCAATTAACTTCGAGTTTTATTTATAGTTGATTGCAGACGACCACAGCCAAACAAAAAATCCATAGCTTGTTATTACCTTTTGTGCTAGAAATGGTCACAATCATTATAAACAAAGTCACAATCAGTGTCTGTTTACACTGCCCTTTCAAGAAACATGTGTGCCACCCTGAAATGTAATCTAACATCTATGCATAAATCAGTCAACTTATATAATCCAAACAGTACATAGTTTGGCAATAAAATGAAACAATTTGCAATTACAAAGAATATTCTCGTGTAAAAAATGAAAAAAATACTATGCTAAGCTATTTGAATATCTTTAGATCTTTCTTTGCTTTCAATTTGCCGTTGTTCTGGTTAAGTGACACCATGTTCGTGCATGTTCGACGATTGTGATCGGATTCACTGCATCTTTCACATTTTACAACTTGTGATCTCTCACATGCTGGTTTCTTCCTCCTCTCAGTAGGTCGGCCAGGACTTCTCTTTTGGGTTGGAGCAAGTACAACTCTACTATTCATATCTTCCGGCAAACTCCATTCTGATTTATTACCTACAGAAAGACTGTCTCTTTGTAGGTATTCAAATATGCATCTCTTGTGTAATATACCGAGCAAAAGTCGTACACATCTAGCTTTAATGTTTCTATCACCGCCAGTGCATGTGGACAGGGAAGTTGATCGACTTGAAACATTCTACAGCTACATGTATATTGAGTTCTATCAATCATGTACGATGAAGAATTGTCCCTTACTTCAAACAAAATGTGACTTTCAAGTGAAACCTAAAAATAAAAAATATTTAAAATTATACATGTGATCAACATAAGATACATAGTTTGCTGTTTTTACCTTTAGATTTCTCACGTCATTGCTCGTTTCCCTCAACAGCTTCCCATATTTGGTTGCAAGTTTTGTAAAAGTGTCATGTGCATTATCCATATTCTTGCAAAATCAAGATTGGATTGTTTGCTGCAATGATTCTAGAAGTGCTTGAATTGAGTAATTATTTGCCACCTTCGTGACTACATTTACAGACTCTACTATGTTTGATGTCATATTAGAGTATTTAGTGTTTAGTATGTGAAATCTTGACCATTTTTCATAACCAACATCCATCTAAAAAAAAAAATTAGTTATTAGATAATATATTCAAGCATAAGTAACAACATGTCACATACGATCACAATTAACTCTAAAAGGTTTACAGATAATTAGTATTATTACAAAACAAGTTACATATGGGCACATTCATAAAATATCACAAAACAAGTCACAAGAAGTCATAATATATGTTACAGACAGTCACGTACCAAATATACCCTGATCTCTTCATTAATTGAGTCTAATTGCTGCATTTGGTATTCAAATTCATCCATTGTATGCTCTAATAGTACAATTGAATGCATGTGTGACATTGTGACATGATTTTGCCTAACGAGTCTTCAAATTTTTAAACAAATGGTATAAACAAATCCCATGCATTGCCTCTGGATATACAAATTCAATGGCATTTCTTATGCTATTGTGTCTATCTGATACTATACATAATCCATCTCTCGATCCATATGCCATCTTCAACATCTCAAGAAACCATCTCCATAACTTATCATTTTCATTATCCCCAACACCAAAAGCTAGTATGAAGATGTTATTGTTTGCATCTTGTGTACAAGCAGTGGAGAGTGTACCTCCATAGTGGTCATTTAAATATGTGACATCAACTACAATGACTGGTATACAATATTTCCAACCTGCAATCGATGCACCCAAAGTTATAAAACAATATTTAAATCTATTTAAATGATTTGTTTCTAATCGTGTGGTTGTTTCCATGTTCATCTGTTCTAACATAAAAAAATAAGATGGCAGCAACTGAAACGATGTCGTTGGATCACCTCTAATCAATTTTAATGTTTATTTACGTGACCTCCACGCTTTCACATAATTCACAGATACTTCATATTCATGTAACATGTCATTCGAAATATCATTAGGAACGTATATTGTACGTGAAGATGCGTATTTCTACCGGATGTAGTTTGACACAATTAAGCTAGATGCTTGTCGATGAGATCCTAAAACAGTGTTCATCGAACATGTGTGATCATTAGACATTTTTCTGATCTTAAACATTTTTGTTTCTTCCAAGCGTGAAGATTTAAATATCCATTTGCAATGATTGTGCACACACTTTACCACGTACTACTTCTTGTCCAATCTGAACACCTTATATTCAAACTTGTTTTGTATAGCATAGAAGGGAAACTCATTTTTTAATAAGTCATTGCGAAAAACATTTCCCTCCACTAATGTTCTAACATCTACTTCAGATACCAATGTCACATCCTCTTCAATGTTTCTCTGTCAACGGTCACAACCGAGTTACAAATTTACTGAGCTATTTGTTCTAAAGAAAACACACTAGCTGATGACTCAGAAGTAGTCGAAGAATCTGGGCATTGCAATGTATATCTTGGCTGCCATGAAATTGTAGAGATAACATCAACCATAATAGGATAACTCGATACAACCCCATCCAAAGATTTTAACTTCAAATACATTAGGACATTATTATTGCTCAAAATCCGGATTAGAGGTAAACTAGAATCTAAAGAATATATTAATGTCACTGCTAAGTTTGCACCATTAAGCCCCAATTCTAAAAGAACGAGCTCGAGCAATCCATCATACTTTCCTGTATCATTCACTAGTATAAGCGACTGTGACCTTTGTATAACAGACAAACTTGCAAAATTGACATTCTTAATCATACACAGAACATCCAATTCCTTTATAGCCGGACTTCAATTTCTCTCGAAAAATGAAAATCAAAAGTATGTCTATAAAATTGTGACATCATTCCTTGATTATGACTTAAAATCGAGGATTAACGGTGATTATACGTTTACCTTCAAAATCAGACTATAGGAGTTCAGTTTTTACTTTGGGAAAATCCAATTCCACCACAGCCAGCTTCAACTTCTCCAAAGCAGTAAAAATCAGAAGTATTTTGACGGGGTTGTGGCTTTAATTCATTGACAGTGGCTTGAAATTGAGGATAAACGGTGAGTTTTTCTAATTTTGGAGATGTTCGCCGAGATGAGTTTGTAGAGAGAAAAATGGACGTTTGTTTGTGAAAGGATTGTAAGAAAAATCTTTTAAATATAGTATAGTAAGATTTGTAGGAGTTAATTGGTATAAAATATTTAATCCAAAATTACGGTATATTATATTATAATTATACATTTAATATTATGAATTATCACCTGATTTCTAAAATTTTTTAGAGAGTGCGAATTTTGAAATGTGTATTTGTAATATGGTAATTTATGTATTGGTCCCTTCATTTTTTCAACTTTTAACTTTAAACTTAAACAGATTTAAATTCCCAAAATAGAAAATTAATTAAAACAAGTTGGTTGGACCGGCCCGAGCCCAATATTGGCGAGAGCGATCCTCGGACTAAAAAACTGTGCTTAGGACCGAGCCTGAATGAGATCGCTCAAAGCCAAAAGTGTTTCTTTTTGGCACTCTCACATTGTCATTTGTTAAAAGTCGAAACCACTTGAATCCGACTGAATTAGCTATTTTCACATAGTGGGATTTTAACTGATTGACTCGGTTAGGTTTCATTCAAAACCTAGTCTAATCTTGAGTTTCAAAATCAAAGACAAACAATACTAATATGTTTCTCGATTCTAGTTATAGAATAGAATTTTGATTCAAATCCAGAATTATAGTTTATAATTCCTCAATTAACTTGTAATTTAGATATAGTTAGGAGAATATTATATCATTATCAATAATGTAATTTTATATGACCCTATTCAGGAGTGGATCCAGGATTATTGTTAGGTGGGACCAAATAGAATTGCTAAAAATAATTTTAAATAATAAAAATAATATTCAAAATGTAATACTTTTTACAAATGCTCAATACTTTGAAAAATGTTATCATCCACAATATAAAAGGAAAATTAAGAAGCATACTTGCAAGGGCATTGCAAAAGTCACGGCCAAGAAAATTGAATGTAACACTAATTCCAGTAGTTCCTAAAGTGAGAGCAAAAACAGTAGCTAGCTAGCCGCAATCTCGCCTGAATTTTATCATCTGAAAACCAATATGGAGCGGCCACTTTCCAGAACCTCTTCATCAGCTTTTGAACATCTGGAACCTTTCTTGGTGCATCCTCTTCCTATTCTAACAACATAAAACACATTTTCAAGAATTGCCCAAAACATATCAGCAAAAGTACAAATAGGAGCACTAAAATCAAAATTAAATAATTTACCTGATTTGGTTTAGAGTCGGGAGGTGGTTGCGGGATGTCCAAAGAAGTATTACTAACAAAAGCTGTAAATGGAGCGGGATTAGGATTTTGCCTCCGAGCCGAAGTGAAGCATAGTGAGGCTTTAACGTGAAACGGTAAAACTCGTGATTCATATTCTTGTTGCGATTGGAGCAACTAATTGGCCTACTGATAATGATGCTACTTGCAGATGTTATAGCTTGAGCTAGATTGAGGGTTGGTGGTAACTGTGTTTTGCTCAACAGAGGAGCAAACAAATTGAACGCCTTTTCCAGCCTCTTCAGAAGAAAAATTGAATGAATATTACTGGCTGCTTGATTTTTGAGGAAAATAATTAGAAAATTGGCAAAGCAAATAATCCCTGTAAATTCGTAGCTCTCAAAGAGAATTGAGCAGCCGAAGGTCGCCAAAGGCTTGAACGCCAGTCAGGGAGAATTTCCTTCGCTTGCATTACGAACGCCCGTCGGAAGAATTGGGGGAAACGAAAGGTTTTTGGAAAAGGGAATCGGGGGAAAACTGGAAAAGGGAAAGTGAAGGATGGGTAGTGGGCTTCTTTCAATTTAAATTTAAAGAGGAAATTACACTGGACTTGGAATCAGATTACCAATTTCCTAAATCATGAAATCAGATTACCAATAGCTTGGAATCCCGAGCTATTTCTCTCGATCAGTAATCCCCCAAATTCATCATAGACATGGTTGGGCAAATGAAATGTTACTGAAGTTTCCAAAATATTTTCTAATTGTCATTGAATTTTAAAAGTTATTCGAGTTGTCACTAAACTAACCAAAATGTCATTCCATCCGTCACTTTGTCACTCACTGTTTTGAGAGTTATAAAGACTTGATGACTTGGCCTTTGAAATGATGGTGTGTATTTATGTAATTCATCAAGCTTGTACACTGTAAAAAACGGTAAGTAACGAAGTGGTTGATACGTTAACTTGTAGTAAATTCAATGATAACTCGAATAATTTTTGAAATTCATTAACTCCAAAACATTTTAAAGTTCAATAGCAATTTAAAAAGATTTTAGAAAGCTCGGCAATAACAAATATTTAACCCTGTAATAGTCCTCCTTACCTGATAGCCCTAATGTTACTTTGAGCCATTATTTCCTTGATATCCAGAACTTTTGGTGGAATTATCCATTTAACTAAGGTCCGTTTTATTGTAAATATGGAATTTGGATGGAAAGAAAATGAATTACAGGGAATTGAATTACTTAAAATTTGTTTTACTGTGAATTATAATTAATTGTGTTTGATTGATATAATTTTCCACCTGAAAAATATTGAAAATTTGATGTCCATTTGACTTTGTTTTTCATGAAATTTTTTTTATTAAAGTGATAATTTTTTTTACCATTAAGTCTAGAATTTGTTCCAAGAAAAAAAAATTACCATACCGAATACTATTCATTTGTCTTTGTTTTGTATGAAAATTGTTAATAAAAGTGATAAAATTTTTACCCTTGTGTCTAAAATTTTTCTCCACTGTAAAAAAAAAAAATTAAAAAAAAAATATAAACCTGGAAAACCAATTTCCACCAAATTTGGTAGAAATTGATTTTCCACAAAATCAAGAAAATTGTGCACGTGCGAGCCAAACCAAAAAAAAATGAATTTCATGGGGGGAAAAAAAAGTGTATCAAATAAGGTAAAAGTGAAAGTTGGAATTTGTTTTCCAATTTCCATGAAAAAAAAAAGGGGTGAATCAAACATATTTCCTCATTATTTGACTCATAATGCTATTAATCATCATCAATGCTTACTCCTAAGCAGTGATGTAGCATTTACATGATTTTAGTTAATTTTTCATTTTAATTGTCATCTTAAATATAGAATTTAAGATGACAATCAATTAATGTCTCGTCACCAATGACTCATAAGCACCGCTCATAAATAGAAATATGCTTATTTGATTGCTTACCTATTGAGTTTTCTCTTTTCGCATTTTTATCTAGCCTAATTTTTGGATGGGGTGTCCATATTACCATCACATTTTTTTTTTCTTTCAATAATTTTAAATTCTATTGAAAATCTATATCTTTTGAATTAGGTGGCTATATTTTCATCACATTTTTCTTTTCTATCGCTACTTTTTAATTTTACTGAAGGTCCCAAATCTTTAAATATTGTCGTATTTATATCATCAACTTAATCATTGTATTTTTATCATCGATGTTCCACTAATTAGCACATATTCACATGTTTCCGTCCCAAAGTACATTAGGATGACAAAAAAAAACTTATTCATCCATTATATTTTTAAGGGGATAATTGCAGTAAAAGGCTCAAAACTTTGGAACATTAACAGACTTTTCTCAAATTTTTAATTTGTTGCACCTGTTACCCCTAACCTTTCCAATGTGACCCTTCTGTACAGTTTTCATCTATTTCTCCATCAGTTTACCAGTAAAATAAAAAATTGAGCACTTTCTAGTTTCTACCAAAATAGGGGAGGGTAAAATGGTAACTTACTATTTTTTCCATAAAATAAGTGAAAATTTAAATAAAAAACAAAAAAATAAAATAAAAAGAAAAATGTATCTTCTTCTCCCTCGCCCACCCCCACGCACAAGCCCAACCCCTCAACCCAAATCCAAAAATTTGCCACCATCATGCCCATTGCCATTGACGACGACGACCACCACCGTGAGCACCAATTCCTTGTTAAACCAAGAACAATCACTCCATGAAATGAATAATAAAAAAAAATAAAAAAAGCCTAAATGGAGCCACTGCTTTAACCACTAGCTTTCCACCTCCAAAGCCGTCTGAAAAATATCTCCCACACAGGTTATGTCGCACCCCAAACACAAAATAGAATCTCTTTAGAGAAGAAGAATAAAAAATCACAAAATATTAGGAAATAGCTTGATTGTTTCACTCCAACAAAGACTACCAAATATTTTAAATAAATGCCTAACTATCAGTCTCAATGTCAAACTTACGTTTGCAACAATGGTTACAAATGGTACTACAATCCTCTACAAGATTTATTTAGAACACTTCTTCTGCACTTGAAGATACATGAAGCCAAAAACCCTACTGCGGTTCTCCAAAATTTTCTACCACTTATCTTCTCCAAAAAATTATTGATTTCCGATGGGTGTTGGAGCCAACAGTTTCTGTTGGCTTTGGCGATTTCCGCTAGCGCCGATGATGAGAAACGGATTGGGATTGGGTGATTTTTTGTTTGGGGTAATTTTGTGGTTAGTAGTGGGGGTGTGTGGAGCTAAGGAAATGAGAATGGGTAAATAAGATGATGTTTACTTTTTTTTTTTTTTTTCTTTTCATACAATTATTCCTTTATTTAATTCTTTAACAAATATTTACTGTTTTGTCCCCTTTCTAATTGATTAAAATATGGTCAAATTTAAATTTTGGGACAATTGTTGGAGAAATGGATGGAAACCATTCAAAAAGGCTTCACTTGCAACGTTTGAAAATGTTAGGAGTGACGGCTACAACAAATTAAAGATTTGAGGAAAGTCTTTTAATATTTCAAAGGTTTGGGACTTTTGTTGTAATACTTAGGATTTTACATAATAGATTTTCTATTATTACTTTCCAAGTTAAAGTTGTCCTTTAAAAAAAGTAAATATTGAATGAATTGATCGATATTTTACTATTTTTTTACCTTATTAATCGTAGAAAAAAGGAAATTTTCACAATGAAGGCAAACCACTCTTAGGCTCTGTTTGATTGACGATATTTTCCTACTTCCCCTTTTTGACTGTTTGATATACTAAATTTTCCACGGAAAATGTTTTCCTCCCTTTTTCTAGGTACAACCCTTTGATGCACGAATGGTAGAAAATGTTTTCCCACCTTTTAGGTGGGAAAACATTTTCCAACTTTCTTTTTTTTTTTAGCAATGGCAACCAATTCTATCAACCATTGTAAAAAAAAAATTTCATTTTTGTTGACAATTTCTATGCAAAACAAAGTCAAACGAATATGGTAATTTTTTCTAATTGTTTTAAATTTTTTTTTTACTTTTTGGTAATTGGAACAAATTCTTAACCCAATAGTAGAAAATATTATCACTTTAATGGACAATTTCCATAAAAAAGGAAGTCAAACGGATTTCAAACTTTCAACATTTTCCATGGAAAATTATATCAATCAAACACACTTAATTACAATTCCCCGTAAAACAAGTTCTAGGCAAATATTTTCTCTGGAATTCGTTTTCTTTCCACCCTATTTTTCATTGTGCAATCAAACGGACCCTTATATGATTTGATATTAAAAAATTTAGGAAACATAATTAGGATTTTATTTAATAGAGTTTTTTTTTTAATATTTTTCTACTTAAACTAGACTAGTTTTAAACTCTTTATAAAGGGGGCTTATATATTGTAATAGTTAAACTTTGAATATTGAATAAAATGATATTTTTCTCCATGTAAATTCTCACTGTTCTCTCCGGCCCGGTTCTTCTTTAATTGTATTCTACATCATACCTCCTTTAAGGTCTATGAAAGAAGAGTACCAACAACAAGCATTTCCACTGAATTTTATTGGGAAGGTCTTAGTCAAACAGTTGTATTTTATTGCTCCAATTTTGACTCTCTTTAGTTTTCTCATTCTCTCTTCTTATTATTGTCTCTCTATAATTTTACATTTTTCAAAAATCAGGGGCAACTAAGTATTTTTTTAGAGCTTTGCTAGGGTGCAAGGGTTGGTGATTGGGTTTGGTGACAGGGCGACACGTGGCGACCTGTCACCAAACCCGGTCACAAACCCTGACCATTTATCATTTCCCATTTTTTTTTATGTACACACAATGAACCTTCTTGAAGTAAAATGTCGTTTGTGAGATAAAATTGTATCGATCAATGAAAAATTAAAGATAATAATGCAACGCAAAAACTTAGGAGATTTGAGTGTGACAATGAACAATAGTTTAGAAAATTTAAGCACAATAAAAAATTGTGTCAATATAATTAGTCAACTTTTAAATTAAAGAGACAATTTTGCCTATATTTTTAATTAAACAAAAAAAGAAAAAATAAAGGTAAATATTGAAATTAAAATATTAATATTTTAATATATTAAATATAAAAATGTGCTGTCAACGTGTCTAGTCCTGACCGAGGTCCACGCATCTTGAATAGGGTGACAGTCAAACCTGATCGTGTAAATAATTGTTTATCACAATCAAAACTCCAAACTCTCACGCTTAGCTTTGAAAATCTGCATCTTGCATTTCCCAGTTTCTGCCTTTTACACAGAGCCAGTCCTTATTTTATGCCCTAATATTCACTTGAGTATCGAAGGGGTTACAGGTCAGGTCAAGACTCTTGGTCCTCACGCCTTTGTTTTAGATGATCTAAAGTTTGTTGCCAGAAGATCTCAGTTTCTGCTGGATATTTGAAGTTACATTTTGACATCAAGTACCATCAATATGCTACTATCCACATAATCATCAATGTATAATCTTCGAAATGTCGACGCCATCTTTGCACACCCAACATTTTCAATATGCATATGTTACAAACAAAGTGATTAAAACATATCATATTGAGTTGATCGTCGAATGTCATGTATTAGATATAATACTTGTATCAAACATATACTTGTGAGGAGTGTTTCACATTGGATAGACGTTAGTTGTCTATTATTTTAACTTTTAAGGTTCACGTCAGCATATTACTTTAGTTTAAGCTAACTGGGCAATGGACAAAATGATCAGATTTGTAAGCAAATCGAAGTTGAATGATACTATTACACCAATTTAAAGACGAGTGACCAAATTTACAAATAAATTAATGTTAAGTACTGTAAAGACTAGTACCCCAATACAATTCCATTCAAAGTTGGATGACCTGTCGTGCATTTAACTCCTTTCCCATGCAAGACATTCTTTGTTTTTTTATGTACGTATAATAAAAAAATTGAGGCTGAGTCATGGTGTTGTGGGGAATCACAATTAATCAAAAGAAACAAACATATGAAAACAAGCTTCGAGATTATAAAATATTACTTATATTAAATTAATGATGAAGTGCATAATTTAAAATCATGAACTTCATTAATTTAAGATAATTATTGATAGTTGGTTTCATGTTCATCCAGATAGTACTTATTAGTACATATGCTCTACAATTATATATTAATAAAAATATAACAATCATTTAACATCAATTTATTTTTCGTACAAACATGCCAAAAGCGATGAAGTCTAATACTAACACATAATTTATTATCTATTATAAAATATAGTTGAATAGGTGCTTCTGTGCATGATTTATTTAACGAATTTTGCTATATGTACACTTTGGGAGTGTACACTCGGATTTTACACTTCCTCACATGAATCCCTTAATTAACACATCAATCAAATGAAGTGAACTGAAAATATTTATGTAACTGATAATATTGTTTTATTCCCCCCTCCCCCCCACCCACCCCATCCCCCACACACAAAGCAGTTAGAATTTTGACGAGGAAACATCGTTATATTAAGAGTTTCAGCAACAATTACTGAACATTGTTATATAATCAAATTTTAACAACGTTTAGAAAGCGATATTAACGACATTTCTTTCTATATATAAAAAGTGTCTATTTAACGGAATTTGTTGGTTTAACGGAAAAACTAACGAAATTTCTTAATTTAACGGAAAAACTAACGGAATTTTTTTAATTTAAAAATCTTTTAACTCCATAAATGGGCTTCAAAATTTACAATTCTAAAGCTCATGTAGAAGTATGAGATGTCATGCTCATTTTATAGATACACTTCTCTCCAAAGATTTCATAAACTTCCAATGTGGGATTGTGCATTTTATATATGCTCTTAACTCCAATAGTTTTATAAATTTCCAATGTGGGATAGTGACAAAAAAAATGTTAAAATGCTCATCAAAATCATTTTAAAATGTATGTCTAATTGACTAATTTGATTTTGAATTACAACTAATTAAATTGTAATATTCACTTTCATTCTTTCATTTATTTAATTTTCAAATTTAATTTAAATTTCACTTGATTATTAATATATTAATGTTAGATATTATTTTCTATAAGTTTAGAATATTTTAATTTAACAAAGTAAACTATTTTAACATATTTATTTTAAATTTTTAGTGTTGGGACTAATTGTAGGATATATAATGAATCTAATTAGTAAAGATAGATTTACTTTAAATTATTTTTATGTATTTATTGTATTCGGTTCGACCCCAGTTGAATTCCCACAAACTTCACGTCGAAATCATTCTCGATTGTGAATCAAAATCCTTCATCTCCATTTTTAGATATCGGAATTATCAAATCCGCAAACTTTTCGTATAAATCCTATGATTAATGCTCATGTTTAGTTCCTTAATTAATAAAAAAAATTAAAATTCTCCTAACACTATTTGACAATATTATAGTTTTATATTAAATGTTTAGTAAGTATTATTTTTAAATATTAAATGATTTTATGATATAGTAAAAAATCTAATTTTTTATAATATAGAAAAAAATTATTTTTTAAAATAAAAATATATTTAATGTCTTAAAAATAATTAAAATAATATTAAAAATACGAAACGTATTATGACGCTTATTCTTCGTATTGACACGCCTAAACTTGTGATTCTTGATTCTCAACATCGACATCTCGCAACGCATTACGCCTTTTCGAACATTATTAATAAATGAATGGAAAATGCAAAAAGCTTTGTACTACTACATTTTAGTCACTAGGAAAAAATGAAACTAAAAAAACAAAATGGATGTGGATGTGGATATTATCAATTTAAAAATGCTAATAGTTTATTTGGTAATGTACATTGAACTCAATGAAGAAAAAATATTTATTTATTTAGTTTTGTATTATAATATTATCTATTATTTTATTATGTATAAAAAGTTCATGATTAAATACAAAATTTAATATAATATAATAGTACGAAATACAAATTTAAACATTTTAATTTAGAATTTAACACTATTCAAATTAAAATTAATATATCACAATGTGTAATTATTTATCAATTACATAAACATTACATCATTAATTATTTAATGAACCAAAAAAATTACTATAACTAAGCAAACGTGCATTGCACGTTGCTTAAACCTAGTATTTAAAAAATGTTGCTAAAACTCAATTATGTAGACCAATGGCAATATTCACTAATTAAAATGTTGCGATAGATCTCTTTAGAAATACTTAATTAACGAAAATTATATTTTAAAGTTGCACAATGTCATTTTTGTTGTAGTGAGCTATTAGAAATTGCCAAAGCCTTTATCTATTAACTAAAACGAATTAGATAATTTTGCTAATTTAACATAAAAAGTTATCTTTTTTTTTTTTTATTTAATTCAATATAGACTTTCTAAGTCTGAAAGCCTCCTTTATATTTATATTTATATTTTTTTAAAAAATTATTTAAATTTATAGAATATCGAATTTTCCTCAAATCCTTGAGCATTTTAATTAATTTCGCAAGAAATTTTTAATAAGAAAAAATTTATCGTAAAAAGTACTATTTGATAATTTCCTTGAGAAAGAGTTATTGTAATATTTTTCTCTACAAAATTTCATCGTTAAAAATAATAGAACATTACTAAATATTAAAATGTCGAAAATTATGGTTAAAAAGTAAGAAATTTGAATGAAGAAGAAACAGGCTTCCTAGAAAATTTGACCTTAGCAGTTCACAAGTTGTTACTATTTTCTTTCAATAGATTATTGAGTTTTGCCCCAAGTACAGGGACGGCCTGGCCCCACATGTTTAAAAAAACACTCTCATATACAACGAGTTGCTTGGTAGCGAACAACCCCCTCCCCGTGATGCTACACTTGTACTTGTAGCATCACTTTTATTTGTATTTGAACGTTTGCTTTCCTTTCAAGAAAATTTGTACTTCTCGTACTCAATCATTTCTTTTACTTAATTCATAAACATTAAAAAGTATTAAAACCAAAAAAAAAAGGGAAAAACTACAAATGAAAGAAATTTTGAAATTAGAAATAAATTACACTTAAAACAATTGAATACATATTAACACATGGAAAAAAATGGCTAACTATCACAACCTACGGTCGTCAGTCGCCTCCTTCTTCTCAAGTTTAGAAGCATTAATTGGTTTTTTTGGCGTAATTATACCCTCTACACATTCAATTGTTTTTCCGATGCTGAGAAAATCATTTCTTTTGTGCTCTATTCTGATTATTCTTCTTCTTTTTTAAGTGTCGTGTTTGATTTTTGTACATTATCGTTTTCTTTTGACTTTTATCCTCTTTTTTGGTAGTTTCTTTTGCGTATTTTTATTTTTTAGGGGTGGGGGCGTGAATGAGCTGGGTTTTGGATGATGAAAATTTTCTAAATTCTTTTATGTGTTCTTATATATTTAATTGTTTTTAAGTGCGGTTCATTTATACTTTTGAAAAATTATGTGATTCTGTTTTTCATTTTTTTTCTTATTTTTTGTTGTGTTGATGTTTTCTTAATGTTTTTTTTTTTTAATTTCAAGAGGAGGGTGAATCCTTCATTAAAGGATCGAAATGAAGAGAATAACGAGTTTTTGCTACAAAATTAAAATGTTGGGGATAAATTATTTTAAGGAAAAAGGTTAAGAACGCATTTGATACATTATGCAAAGCTTGGTGATGAAAAATACAAATTTTCCTCTTTTAAGGTAAAAAAATTGGACTTATTATGTGTT
Source organism: Fraxinus excelsior (assembly GCA_019097785.1). Taxonomy (NCBI): domain Eukaryota; kingdom Viridiplantae; phylum Streptophyta; class Magnoliopsida; order Lamiales; family Oleaceae; genus Fraxinus; species Fraxinus excelsior. The sequence continues at coordinate 43,225,323 of CM032626.1, read as the reverse complement.
GCACTATGTGCCACGTTAATTAAAAATATTTATTTGACTCTTACGTGACTATGTGACACATAAAGTTGGAGATGTGTTGACATACATGTATCCTTCTGAAAAAAACTAACACTTAAATAAGATATAGAGAGTGTTTGAGCCATATTATTTTGAAATAATATATTGATGGAGAATGTGTGGTTAAAAAAGAAGGAAAAGTTATTGATACGATGAAAAATATTATTTTATTGAAGAACGTGTGATTAAAAATGAGTACAAGAATGTGAATGAAAATTTTTAATAGGGGCACGATGTCCCGTTGTTATTTAAGTTTTCTCATTAGTCGAGAATATGGGTCCACAGGCAATTTTAAAATGTTAGAGATACGAATGCAACAAAGGATAAATGAGAGATAGCCCATTGTGAACTTACTCCCTTTTCCAAAGTGCTTACTTCAGGTAGGAAACAACAAAACATAATCAGTGGATCAAAATTACAAACTTCATAACCATACAAGTTTGTATTCCATAATATAGAATGAGGAAAAAAAAAACATTTTCATTAATCTCAAGATATCATCATCCCTAGAACCAACACTTATGTTCTGTTTTGTAACAAAAACATAAGTTCAAAAAAGGGAATCTTAAAAACCCTAAAAAGAAGTAATACTAATTAATTGAACTTCTTGTTGATTACCCGTAAACCAGAATTAAATAATCTGGTCTCAAGGATTTAAAAAACAAAAAAAGGAGAAAGATGCAAAATGCCGGTAAAAATGGCTATTGCATTGTGGAAAAATATCAAGCCCTAGTCTTCTGCAACAATGGAGTAGTAATAAACGCATGGCGGCGAGAAGCTGATGAAGATTCCTTACAAGAAGATTGATCAAACGGCTCAAAACCCACTTCAGAAGTCATCTTGAAAAACTCATCTAGCCCCAGCCCACCAAATGTTTCCTCATCTTTTTCCAGATAATTCAATATTTCTCTGAAGAACCCGGATTCGCACGGCAGAACCAGGCCGCCTGAGGTTTGAAAACCGAACTCCTCCTCTGCCTTGTGGAGGAGGCCAACGAAAACCGGGAGGTTGAGGAACCGGGCTGGGATTACAAACCTCCGGAGCTCAAGGCCGACGTAGACAGCTAAAGATCCCGGCGGAGGCGTACGGCTGAGGCTTTTGGTCTTCCATCGCTGGACGACTTGTCTGAGGCGTACAATTTGGATTATTTTATTCACTTTTTTGATTGCAGAAGCCATTGTTGAGAAAATTTTAATCTATTTTCAGGGTGTTGGAGAGAGAAGAGAGAGTGGAGAGATTCAGTGGTAGTTAAAGACACGGAGAGAGCACGTTTGGAGATGAATAAAAATAGATTTACTAGTATATAAGTTCATTTAATCTTGAATCGCTGTCATCTAGATTAATAATATCATCTTTGATTTCACGAATATACAGTGATGATCATCATCATAATAATATAGTTATATAGTTTTTCTTATTAAAGATGTCTAATTTTAATCAAAATTTAATCGGATTACATTGTGCGGATGGAGAAGATAAGTATTGATATTATATTGATATTTATTGCTAGTTTAAACTTGGATAGGCTGTGTATGTTTGACATATAATTCCTTTAATATACAATTTTTTTATATTCAATAAAATGATTAATAGCAGAAAACCTTTCTATAAACGTTTTCATTTGCGATTTACCTCCTACTATTGAAAATCGTGGAAAACCTCCCTATTTGAATCCTTTTGTGCGAAAAAACCCAAATAGTCAAATTTGCAGTTAAAAACAGTAAAAAATGTTAAAATTAAAAAATAATAATTGCAATTTTAGTATTCAAACTTTTTATTATTTTACAAATTATACAAGAAAAAAAATTTATGTACCACCCACAATCTCAAACCTTTAAAACTTTATTTTCCACCCCACCCCACCCCACCCCACCCCACTTCATCTTTTTCCCCAAAACTTTATTTATTTTATTTAATCTCTTCTAAATCCGTCACCTTAAATTCAACATCTCTTCTTCTCATTCCCAAGATAGGTCTTCAAACACATGCAATGATGCTTTACACAAGGCACGATGGACAGTTAAATTCATCGAAGCAAAAACACCATTATCTGCTTTAAGAGCTGCCACGACAGTTAAATTCAACATCTCTTCTTCTCATTCCCAAGATAGGTCTTCAAACACATGCAAACTATGGATGAGCCTTTTCTTCTCAGCATGATCGGAAAAATAGTTCGGCAAACTATTCCGACAACAAAAATGAAAACTTCAATTGAATGGGAGCTTGTAAAAGAAGGGAATTATGTGAAACTAATGACGAGGGAAGGGAAATTCTTGAGAGCTAATAGGGGAACGCCGTGGAGGGATTCAATAACTCATTATATTCCTCATAGAACTACAACTCAAAACTGGGTTTTGTAGGGAGTGGATATTTCTAATCTTGGGATTGAGGAGAAGAAATGATGAATTTTGGGCGAGGGATTTAGGAGGGTTTTGGAAGAAATTAAATAAAATAATAAAGTTTTGAGGAAGAAGATGAAGTGGGTGAGGTGGAAAATAAAGTTTTAAATGTTTGAGATTGTGGGTGGTATATAAAAAAAATTGGGTATAATTGGTAAAAGAATAAAAAGGCTGGATACTAAAATTGCAATTATTACTTTTTAATTTTAACATTTTACTATTTTTAGCAGCAAATTAGACGAGGGTTTTCTCCGATTTCCAATGGGTAAGGGGCATATTGCAAATGGAAATGTTTCTAAGGGTTTCCTGATATTAATCTTTCAATGCTGAAATGGTTATAGTATTTATATAGCCATTAAGTACGTATGACACTATCTTACTTGGTTCATCTACAAATTTTAGTGAACCAATCCAATGAGATGCCATAAAATTAATCCATATCAGGACAATTTCTGCATCCATCTGGCTAGCCAACTCCAGTTGGAACTTTGATACTCATTCTTGATACACGACTCCGCCTCTGAAGCTTTGTCTGCGTCAACGAATGAAATACAGCAAATCCTTGGAACCCTGCACCTCTGAATCTTGATCCTTGTACACCCGGAGCCTTCAGAAGAATCTTATACAGTTGACAGTTCCATGCCTCGACTCCTTAAATTACCCCCAAGTACCATAACAAGTTAATAATAAATAACATCCATGAATAAAAGCTGATAGGATGTGAAAAATAGGCTTGGATCATGGAGATGTTAAAAGATTTATGATAGGGTATAGCTTTTGTAACTCGTTTGTTCTCTAATGATCTGCCCTTTTTCGCAAGAGTCTGTTCTAATATGCACTGCAGAGTGCAGAGAATTCGCTGGCATACAGTGTAAAAGTATAATTTTGGGATAAATAAAAGTTAATGTTCAAAAAATGTTCATGCTCCCCAAGAAGTGGTGACAACATTTGACGATTACCTAAGAAACGTACCTTGTGCTTCTCATAATCTTCGAGTGTGACATTGGGGAATGATTAGAAGTCATTATCAACCCATGAGGAAGTTGAGACGAGATGCCAATGTGCAAGAATTGTCCAACACGCAGTGTGAGATAACGTAAACATTGACGACACTTGAATAAGACTTGAACCAATACACAGCCTCGAGCAAAAGATAAAGGAATGTAATAAAATAGACCCCAGGGGCCAGAAGAGAAGAGATTGAACCTAAAAGCAAATAAAACAAACCCCATTCACTTCATTCTATTCTTGAAAGAATCCAAGACAGAGGGAGGGACGCAAGTCAATACAACCAGAATAACTAAAAAAGGTACATTCAGTTTCAGCATCCACACCGGACTGACAGTGGAAGTCTAGCACTAGGTGCAATCTCCAGCATCAAAGGCCCAGAATGCATGAAGATAAATTGCCCACAAAGATTCGCTTCAATCGTACACTGAGAACACGGCTTCGAGGAGCCATATAAAATAAAGCCTCGCAAAGAAATTTTGTGCAAAAACCAATACATAATAAAAGGTTTCCAGAAGTAAATATAATATATTTCTCTTTCTAATGCCCGTGAAAAATTAACATAAACTGTTCGAAAGTGGATCAAGCAACAAATCAATTCGTAATACAGAATCACTTGCATATGTTGAGAGAACATTTTGTCGATTGAAAAGCTTCTTCAAAATTAAATTCAACACAGCCATGAAGCATAGAATGTAATCCAGTAGTTAATTACTAGCCTCTACGGTCAATATCGCACCGCGAACACGATTAGGTGTTGTGCATTCAACAGCCAACGACTTTCATATGCTTCAAGTTTTAGGCTTCTTGTGGGAGACACTATGTTCAGGCTCAGACTTCCGCTTAATATTCAAAAAGTGCTCAACCTGAAAGGAAAACAATTAAGCAGAGGGAGCAAAGATCTAAACATTTAAGCAGAGGGAGCAAAATCTTGTGAACTAGTACCTTTTTATCTCCAAGCATGGGGGTCAAGCCTCCAGTAAGGTCCTCAACAGTAGCAAAACTGCTTCTGGGATCACTAGTTTGCCTGAAACCATTAAATTTATAAGCAAAGGGAAGTTACAAGTGATAATGAATACAAAATAATCTTTTGGGGAATTTTTTATTATTATTTTTTTTTTATTTTTTTGATGAAGTCCTATTTGATATCGATTAAAATCTAAATTTTATTCTAAGTCAAAGTTAACAATCAATTTTAATAACATATTTCATGAGATCAATCACTTTTCAACTTTTATCAAAATCTATTAAAAACTTTATTTTAATCTCCACCTAACGGGTAGAATTACAATAAATTTGAGTTTTTTCTCTTCTCTTACTCTCTCACGACTCTCCCTCGCGCTTTTTACCAAAACCTTAACCTTTCCAATTTTTCAAGATTTCTCTATAATTTCATCACATATTACCACATCTACTACAAATCTTCACTTAAATTATAGTGGTCAAATGCAAGTGAATCATTTCGGTTCACCTAAGATGAAAATGGAAATTTTCAACTAATTAAAACCTAAATTTACATTTTTTGCTACCAATTTTCTCTAACACTCCTACAAAGTGATTGCCATTAAGCCACTGTCGACCTCGTTTGTCACTGCAATTTCGACGTCACCTCCACTCGTCGAACCTCCAGATAGCTAATTTAAGTTATTTTACCTTTGAAAATTGAAAGGTAACCAATGCTTATGGCATTAACATACAATTTTAAATTTTTATTTTCTTTTGTTATATGGAATTATTTTTTAATTATGTACATAGAATGGTTCTGGATGATTATGTCCAATTTAACTTGTATTCAATAAATTGTGGTTATTTGAAATGATTATTAGTATTGAACATTGGTTATATGTTTTTCCTTCTGAGTATTTTAATTGATTGTTTGAATCAAATACACTACAAATTCTTTAAACATAAATGTGTTTTATTATGACGAGCAAAATATTAATAAAAGAAATGTTCAAAATCAAATGGATTAAATTATGAGCAAAAAATTAACGAAAGAATGTTTTAAACGTAAATTTGCATTTTCTGAAAGTATGAATCATTCAAAAATCAAGAACAAAGTATTCGATCTGCGCAGGGTTTGATAGTACCTCCCAACTCAAAATGTCTATGTTCACTGCTATACAACAATATAGTTGAGAGAAAATTATTCTTTTCCATCAAATGTTTAGGTGGATGGAATTGTACCAAGCACACACAAAACAACTTCCGATAACAACAGATTCTATGGCATCCAAATCTCATCCGTTAATTGCTTTTTTTTTTACTGTGCTCTTTATTCCTTTGAATATGTAACTCTTCTTATACATCAAAAACCTAGTTAGAACATTGAGTACCCAGTTCAGCTAGGTTCATTACCATGACACTTGGGAAGATGATTTCCAACCAAAGGGATCAAATTGCCAATGCAAGTTAAAGATGTAACTGGATCTTAGTTTTTCCATTTTTAAGCTAGTACTTGTACCGGGCAGGGGGGCTGGTTGGCAATTCAGGGCTCAGGATTCCACTTCCTAGTCATATCAGAAAGGCAGCAAATAAAAATTTACATGAGGAAAGAAAATATAGAGACATACCCAGGTTTAACATGCCCACCGAGAACAAGATAGGGTGTCTTTAATTGAGCTTGAGCCTCCCTCATTCTCTCCACAGAAAGTGATGGTGTATCTGCATTTTTCATCTGCTTTATCTTCAGCTCCTCCTGATATTGCCGCATGCGCTTCTCTTGTTTCGTTTTTCCAGGCCACTTCCCGTGGAACTTATGTGATAGCAGCCGAAAGTCTTCCTTTGGTGTCAACTGGTGCAGAAAAAAAATGGAACTCCATCAAAACTAACATTAATCTGGTGGAGACCCAACCATTGTTCCCAAAAGCTCAGGCTTGAGAGAATTAGAATCCCACACCTTTTAGACCCTAACAATACCCCACAGCCCAAATCTGACGTCCACGGCGGCCCACTCCAAGACGACCTTCGCATTATCAGCCGGCCCATCCACTTGGCTGCTGATATTCGGCACTTTGCTTGGGTTGCCCCTTCCGGGATTCGAATCCAGGACGTGGGATTGCTCTGATACCAATTGGTGGAGACTCAACCATTGTTCCCTAAAGCCCAGACTTGAGGGGATTGGAATCCCACACCTTTTAGACCCTAACATAATCATTCTCATACTTCAGTAGAATTACATGCACAATGAGATTCAACAAAAAAAGATTCCTAAACTTCGACAGAGATTGCATTGGGGAAGGAGACTAAGAAAATTATTTCCTAATAAATGCCAAAACCTAACTTTTTTGTTCCCAATACTTCTACAAGGTATAAATATATTGGTCGACGTTAACAATTACATACCAAACAGTATTATTGATTTAAAAAAATTGGGCATATCTAAGTAGGTAAAGAGTACGCGTTAAGCTACTACGGAAGTAATAACCACTAAAGAAGCCTAATTGAAAATGAAGGAAATTATTGATTTTGTCATAAAGACCCTTATGCCCTCGTCCCAATCGTCCCCATGGAGGAATATGTGCATCTAAAATATCTTTGATATTGTGTCCAATCCTAAAGACGATATTTTTAAGTTTAAACTATCATTCTAACTAGTATATTTCATTCGGCCAAAATTGAAACTTGACTCTGCCACAAGTTTTATTAAATATGGCAATTTAGTCGGTCAGAATGACTATAATGCCCTTCTATCAAAATGCCCACAAGGCAATCTAGGCAAAATTGCCGCTGACGACTAGAGTGCCTAAATGGACTAGAAATTGTGTCAACTTTGCCTGGTTTTGATGAGAAATGCATAGACACTTCGAAATTCGTGCAAAGAGTAAGAGAATGTCTAAATGGATTAGAAATCCTCATCAACTTTACCAAGTTTGACGAGAGTGCCTAGATGTTTTGAAATTCGTGCAAAGGAAGAGAGTGACTAAAGGGAATCAAAACATTAAGTCAACTTTGCCTAGCTGCCTATATCGCCTAGATGGTCAAATTCATGCAATAAGGGAGTATTTGGGAACACTTTTGAAGAGAGAAGGGTATATTTGTCAAATTTATGTGAGTAATGAATGTAATAGGTGCTAACAAGTGACAGACATAAAACTGAATGAATAGAAGAGTAAATGACTCATGTAGTAAAGCCCACTTACAATTCGTCCACACTCATCTGTCCTCTCAATGCGTATTTCCTTCACGCTATCATCATCATAAATGCCAACAAGTTTGCTTTTTTTCTTGTCCGTATTTCGTCCACCCCATTCAACAGTTTCCTTGAGCGTTCCTCGATCTTTCAGAAGTTTGAGTGCACCAGCCAGACCCTTCCCAACAGCAGATTCATGAATTGATATATCAGGAACGACCACCTCTTTCTCCTGTGCAGGGGTCTCATCTTTAATTGTCTCTTCCACCTCTGTCCAATAACCTTCATCTTTTTTTTCCTGATCAGAGGTGCTTGGTGCCACATCTTCATCCATGAAAACATCTCCGCTCTCAGATTTTTGTGCTTCTGCAATAGAAAAGATAAACATCAGAAACATAGGAAAAATAGTATTCCTTACGACTTCACCCAGACTAAAAATAGAGAGCTTCTAGCATTATATAGTGATTGGAATGGAAGATATTTAATTACCCAATGCAAATCAAGACGCCAAAAACAAATATAAAATGTGAGTCTACCACCTGAACTAATGTGAGCGGTGCATACAACAGAAGGAGAAAAAGACTTATTAGAGATGCCATCCGATACACTTATAAATAGATGAAAGTAAAGACGCCTGCTTGAAAGAACGTCAAATCAGGGCTATTGTATGACAGCCTAGTCTAACAAAAGGATTTATATACACCATTTGCACCTATGATTTGTAGCATACAAGAGAGAAATACAATGCCACTGGGTATATTTTGAAGTACAACATTTTATATTTGAGACATCAAGGTGACATCTAGATCAAATTATACATCAATTTTAAATTTTTTTATTCAAGCTTTCTATAATTACAATGATATTAAATCGTACCCAGCCCTTCTGCAACTCCAGCCCCCCACCCACCCCAAACCCGGAAAAGAAAAACTCATTACATAATAAAATAAATAGAAGAAAAAACTGATCTCCATAAAGAGTAGGATTACAATATTGCAAAAGAAGTTAATGGTAATGGAAAAACACAGGACACTAAGATAACCTTCATCAAGCTGAAGACCCCAGACAAATTCTTCCATCTCCGTGAAGACAACCTTGTTCTCTTGTGGCTCTACGGACTCAGAATTTTGGTTGTTTGCAGTTAAATCATTGAAACTGGAGGTAGAAAGTTGGGCTATCACCTGCGGACCAAATTTTTCTTTCTCATCTTGTTTTTTAAGTGATAATTTTCTCGCCCTTTCCAATGATTTCCAGAGCTCATCATCGTCATCATCAAACTCAGGAGCATCATCTTCTTCTGGCTTCATGGTTTGTGTTTTCCCTTGTTGAAGTGCTTTAGATGCCTCGTCTGCTCTAGCATATGCAGACTGGTATGAGTTGCTTCTCATCTCAGCCTCAGACTTCTCTTGTTGCTCCCTGAGATTCCGCCTTCTGCCATCATTTCGTGAACCAAGATCCTCAGCACCCAATCCAGCAGAAATAGCCTCTGCTTCAAGGGCGTCTAAGTCCAATTTCTCCTTCTTCCTCAAAGATTTCGTTTTCTTAGGCTTTTTAAATTTAAGCATTTCTTCTTGGGTATAATAATCTGTTGAGATCTTCCCGGTTGAATTCAGATCTTGAACATTATTAGTTGTAGAAACCCCCTGTAATCTTTTACGAAGCTGGCAATAAATAAAAAAACTCATGTCAATCAACATAATTCTAATTTGTATTATTGAAAACAAGTACATCCGCAGAAATAACTTGCCTCTTCCAGTTTCTTTTCTGCTTCACCAGTAAAACGTCCACTTGCATCGAGAGTTGCCCCCTGAAACAAGAGTCAAGACAGTAAATTCAAAAAACACACAAAAAGACAAGTTCATTCAAGTTGAAGTGATAACAAATCAACCTCATCAGCGACTGGATCATCATATTGGGGAAGTATTTTCTTCTCGGCATCAAGCTCATCATTAAACCTAATATTAAACCAAGAAAGGGAAAGTTACTCATATGGCTTCTAGAGATACTGTTAAGAAATGCATGCAGATAATCTTACTTGTCGTCGTAAATTCCAGTTTTCTTCTTTGCAGCCTTATAAGCTTCATCCCTCCGCTTTTGCTCTCCCATTTCCACATTTTCAAGCATATCAATCTCTGGTATATACAATGTAATGTCACCTTAGGAAATCTGATTCCAGAAAATACCCAAAGGATGAAAAAAAGCTAGAGAGTAAAAAGGCTGAGAAGGGAAGGAAAACAACATCAACAGGTTACCTTGATTGATATCACCGTCAGTAAGTATACTCTGATCTTTGAGGGTCAATACAGCTGCTCCACCCTCAAGTACTTTGTCGATCCCGTGAAGAATTTTGACCCCACCAAGGTTCTCTGCTAACAGATAGTGAAGTCAAAACTTCATCTAATTTGATGTAGATAATACAGATAAGCCAGAAAAAAGGGAAAAAATGAAACTCAGTCGATGGTTCCCCAAATAATTTAAAGCTTGTTTGACCCCATTTTGGAAAAGAATTTGATTTGGAATAGTGATTGATGAAAGAATGTGTGGTTAAAAAGTAAGGAGAATTTTTGGGATTATGTGTAATATTATTGATAGAATGTGTGGTTGAAATGAAGAAAGAGAAAAAAAAAATGGATGTCAAACAAGGGCTTAATTATTTTAGGAATAGAAGAACTCACACTAACATGCATATCTCTTCCCATATCAAATACACAAATTGTATAAAAATATCAAAATGGTGCAGCTACATTGTGTCACAATCATTACAAGGAGTCCAGATGGATACTGTATTGATCCGATAAATCATATTCAAAAGAACATAATTGCAGTTAATAATTTCCAAAATCAAGAATTAGATGGATGAAAATCAATGTAATCAAATCAAATGTATGCTGAAGTAATGTAAAACATTATGAAATGGTTTCTAATTATAATTGTTAGTGTGTGCACGAGTTAAAAGAGAGTATACCAGTGTTATGTTGCTGCGCTGCTTCGTCATCACTTTCTCCTTCATTGATGTTATCCTGGGCATGTAAGAAAAATTTAGCATATTTTCAACAAAATTTTAAAATAAATTAAGCCCCTGTTTAGCCTCTATTTTCTAAACCTCCATTTTTTTTAAAAAAAAAAAAAAACACATTTCATTGGACCCATAACTTTTATCAACTTTTCAAACACACATTTCATCAACTTATATCAAAATCAAGTAAATTTGGTTTTTAGCTAAACCAAACAGGGGGCTAAATATAGTCAAAAGGATAACCTTATCTCCTTTTTTAGGTATTAAACAAAAATAAACACTAAATTTAAGACGAGCAACCTGCTCCTCAAATATTTTTGAAAGCTGCAAGGCTTTCTCCTTTTCAGCATTTCTTTTCTCTTCAAGCTTTCTACTCTTGTCTACCCACGCTAAAACCTCATAACCACCTTCTGACTTTTTCTTCAATCTTTCTTCCCTCATTCTGCAATAAAATGTAATTAGTGATACTAACCACAATAAAACCTCAGATGACTGGTTGCATATAGTTCACAAATTGGAAGCTAATTCCGATTGACTTTATTCTCATTGGATTGAAGTTGGAGTGGTACTATTCACATTTCAAGTTTGTTTCCAATAAGAAAAGGTACAGAACAACCTCTCTACCCCCTTCATGTTGAAAAACTGAAACTGATAAAATTTGGGGCAACCCATTGTAATCTTTACAATACCAGATGTAAATTGTTGAAGTGCAAAAGAATAGCATTTGCTTAAATGCAGTATTTTATAGAGGGATTACTAATTTTGACAGAAAAATCATGGTTTAATATCAGAAAGTACTCAAAAAACAGAAAATACACCATATTTTTTAGCAAATTAGGAACTTAAATAAGTTTAACATACAGATATTATTAAAAAAGAAAGAAAGAATGCTGCTATTAATGAGGGGTGGGATAGCATAGATTTAGAGACTAAGAATCATGTAATAGAAATTTACTCACTTTGAAATGCGGCCCTCCAACTCAGATGCTGGTTGGAGAGATCCAGCAGCTTCAGCCTCGACACTTTTATTCCTCTCGAGAACTTTGGAGTTGTTCTCATCCAAATATTCCATTTCCTCCTTAGTGATATGCTTATCATGAGAATAATCAGTTTCTATCCTTGGCTTATCATCCCTCTCCAAATCCTTGCTCCGATCATGACTCTCGTCCTTATGTTTACGACTGCTTCTATCTCTGGCCCTTGCCCTTGCCTTTTCCTTGTCTTGGTCTGCCAGTTTTACCTTCTCTCTAGTTCTCTCCTTTCCCTTCTCTCTATCAAATGCGTCTTTACTCAAGTCCGTGTCCCTCTTCCTCTCCCTATCTTCGTGTTTTACTCTCTCCTTTTCTTGCTCCGTCTCTTTTGTCCTCTCCCTATCTTTATCTTTATCCTTCTCTCTGCTCTTATCTTGTACCATCTCTTTATCTAGTCCTCTCTCACCTTCCTTCTCCAATACTTTCTCCCTCTCCCTCTCCCTCTCTTTTTCCCGGTCCTTACGGTCTTTATCTCTCTCTTTGTCCCTGAGCTTGTCACAATCAGCATCCTTTTCCCGTAACTTGTTCCGGGTCTTGTCCTTTCCCCGCTCATCTCTGTCCTCCTTCCTCCTATCCCTACTGGATACTCGCTCTCTCTCCATTTCTTTCAAAATATCACTCTTTGACTTGTCACGATCTCTACTCCTATGCTTATTCCGACCACTGCTTTTGCTTTTATCTTTGCTTAGGTACTTGCCTGACTCTCTTAATTCATCAGATAAATTTTCTTCCATATTGTCATACTCACCAACCCACCTCTCTCTCTCATAGGTGGATCATCTTGATCCCTCATCTCAACACTTCCCTCGCGCCTTGATTCTGCCAAATCTACCCCCATTGCAAGAACAAGCCAAAGAGATTATTGATTGGTTCAATCTATCTATATAATCTGAAAAATCAGTAGAAATTATATCAGAACAAATAAAATTAGTTAATTTCATTTACATCAACATCAATGCTATATGAATGCATGATGCCTGCACAAAATATTTTCAATTGAGGTCTTACAATGAGCTAACATTTAAATGATAATAACACAACCATATAAAGTAAAGGTTGTCACTTCTGTCAACTTTTTACACTTGGTTAGCTTTCTAGACTATTTTTCTGAATTAAGAACAAAGAAAAAGAGAACACGAGTAAAAGAGAAATTCAAAATACACAAACGTGAATCTAAAAACCTAACCAAATACCAACTAGTCCACTCGTTTAAAACCCAGGATCAAATTACAATTAATCTAATTAAATAAATAAAATTATAAGTAAAACCAATCTCTTCACAAACCCCAAAATGCAAAATCTGTAAAAAAATCTTTAATTTCTCGACTAAACTCCATCAGAAGACAAATGTATAGCCTCTCTCGCCCGCCTAAGCACCAAGCTAAAAATGTTATGGAGTAAATTAACTGCAGTACTGTATAGTTTACCTCGTGTCCTGCCGATTAACGAAGAAGAAAGGGAGAAATTGGAAGAGGGAAAAAACAAAAACAAATACAAAATACTGAAGTGTATAATATAACAATCAGCATTATATACGCCGACTTTATTGGGCAGAGCCCAATATCACCCAAAGGCCCTAAACATTGGGCTGGATAAGTATACGGATCCGACACGGTAATATGCAGTTAAGGGGTCAAATAATGAGCACAGTTATAGGGAAATATCGTTTGATTTGTGTTTCAATTTTCGGTTTTGAGCAATGTTTAAAAAATCGGACCCAATACAAAAAGTTAATAAGCATCTTACTGTGTGATAGTAATATTATTTAAAAATACTAACTTCCAAAATTATAACCCAAACCATATTTTGTAATTGATGTATTTTGAATTTTGCCCATTTCACGTTTTTCATTAAATGTCCCTTCCATAATCACACAATAATTCAAAAAAAAAAAAAGAGGAGGAGGAGGAGGAGGATGAGCACGAGAAGAAGAAGAAGAATAACACTTCTATGTCGGAAAACAACAACAATTCTATGGTGGAAAGATAATTTGAATCATCTTAATCTCCATATATCGATCAAGATTCATGTCTTGGAGTCGTTGCTAGTTTATATTTTCATTTCAGCTCAAGGTATGTTTCGATATTTTTCATTTGAATTCTATATGCAATTTTCAGTATTATACCAATTCATTTATGTAAATCGTTCAGTTGGTAACAAAAATGATAGAATATATTCACCAATTTTCGGATGTTCTGTGTCTATGAATATATATTGTGAGATGAGATGTTTCAAGAAAATTTTATTTGACAATGCGAGAATTCTAATAAAAACACTACGAATTTGAGATGGCATGCTGCATTCTTGGTACAATATAATTGTTGATTGATATTTTTTTGATGATCAACATATGTCACAAAGGATGCATATGTTGACACCTACGTTGGTGACATCATTCCATTGGGATGTCGCGAACACCGGATGAATGTGAATAATGGATGTCATAAACACATTCTCCCATCCAAATCAAAGAGACCAGCAAGGCACTAAGAGGCATACAATGCTCGAGTCCATTAATCCAACCATATGTGGACGTTGTGGAGGAAAATGTCATAATAAAAGTGTGAGGGTTGTGATGCCAGTCCAACCCAATAGGTGATGATGAAACCGGGCGTTCGGCCCAATTGCTATTGCCCAATAAACCAACTAAAGTAACCCAGTGAAACCCGAGGCCAAATACTCAGTCCGGTGAAAGCGTGTTTGGTAAATACGATTTTGATTGTTTTGGCTTATATTGAAAAGTGCCAATTTCTTTGGACCGTTGGATCATCAGCTGTAATCTCGATATATGCCTTGTGTGGTAATATCAAAAGAGAAGATATTATTGTTGTGTGCTTTCAAGGGTTCTCTAAAGTCTTCTATATTCTTTTTTCATCTTCTCATTCTGATTTTGAGTTACTCTTTAATCTAGTTTAAGAGTTGTATTTCTCTGTGAAATCTGGTGAAAGTGTATATCGTGTAGTATGTAACGGTGAGCTCTTTTGGTCCATAGAAGAAGATGCACGTTCTTATGATTGTGAGGGTTCTTGGTTGAATCTGAAATTTATAGTGTTGATACTAAAGGGTACAGTATTCTGAGCCTTCGATCGATGATAATTTGGTGTCCAGTGATTTGGATGTGAACGTTTGTAATAATTTGTATGGATCTGTAATTTTTATAACAAAAAGAAATTGCAAGCAGCCTCTCCGGTTGTGTCATGTGAGAAAACGGAATCACATATCAAAAGTCAATTTTTGATATATGTTTTCTGAGATCCAGTTATATATTTAGTCATGTGCATTAAGCTTCGTAATTACTTCTTTACATTACTCTTTATATCTAATGCTTTTAAATATTCCAATTTTATAACTTTAAGATTGTTCATTTACTTGAATCCTCCATGTAATGATAAAAAATTGATTTGCTCAAAATGTAGTGTTTATGGTTTTTTTTTGTTCAAATAGCCTAATGACATCTCATGAGCCAAACGACATAAGAACAACACAGTCGGAACCTAAATTATAAAAAAATGTATGCTTAGTGGAAAAAGTGCTTGTAGGTTGAGAAGCTAAAAGATCTGTGCTTGAAGCAAAGGAAGGAAATAAAGCTTCTAAAAAGTGCATACTTTTCCCAGATGAGATGAATTCACAGCTTCAGAGAAATTATATTGAGCTATTGTCTTCTATTCTTCATAACATAACACTTATCGACTGCTTTTTGTATCTAAGGATTTTGCATGTTGATGCTAAACTGTCGTTTTTGGGACTGAGGCACATTTCATGATAAAAGCCAAGAAATAGAAGATGAACAAGTTTACTCATAGTCCCATATGCGTGCTGATTTGTCTAACGAAGCGGAAAGAAATAAAATATGCTTTTCTCCAACATTTCCCCTCGAACCAATAGTAGCTATTGAAGCTACTTTGAGTTTGATCTTCAATTTTTCAAGAAAATTATCTGATGAGGCACACATTTTGTCAATCTGTGCAAAAGAAGCTAAACATGTTGAGCTAAAGAACATTTTCCAAATAAGTAATTCATATTTTCTCATGTTTAGAACCGTAAAAAATAAAAAAATAAACTAGTGTTTTCTATAAAAATTGAACAGTTTTACGTTAATATAAAATTTTCATTTTTTTTTATTTTTAAAAATTTATCAATTTTATTTTTCTTGAATTTTACTTTTAAAAATTTTCTTTGTTAAAAAATTATTATATATACACATTTTAAAAATTTTTAATTTCTAAAATTTTAATGAAATAATTTTATTTAAACATTTGTTTTTATCCGAACCCCTAAATATCTAGAGTTCATGTTTCCTGCCATTTATGCATGAAAAGTTTTCAACATGTTAGGGGTTTGGTGTAACATACAGGTTATAAAAGCATGTTGAAAATACATTGTAAAGGTGTAAGAATTAATAATTAGGGTAAGAAAGTTGGTTAAATCTAGTCGTTATGATAATAACAGTGAACATAGAAACAAGAATCATATGCAAAAAATAAATGTATATCAAGAATTGAACCATCTGAATGTATGTAGTACTAACTTTAAATATGTATTATATACATATTTAAAATACATTGATAGAATCCATTTGAAATCTTGATCCGAGCTCAGAAAACCCAACTAAATGAACACCACCCAACTCAAGCTTGATGCAAAACAAAACCACACTCCACTTGCCATAACTCTTCACCCCACTAAAGAGAATACTATGGTGGTGGTGGTGGTGGTAGTGGTGGTGGTTTGCAATATCATAAAGGGAGAGAGGAAGGTGGACACCAATAACTCACCAAGCAAAGCTCTCAATTTGTCTCGCCAAAAAGGCTACCTCTCATTTTCTCTCTATTGCTACATACATCGACAAGAAGAATACGGCAACAAGTAGAATATACGTAGGTAGGTTAGGTATCTTTAAATGGGCCACCAACCAATCTACTAGATGGCCCATGTACAAGGGCAATTAAATGGGCTACCATTAATCCAAACCCTTACACTAACCAAAGCACCAATCTAATAACCCAACTCAATAATCGCTACTTTGGCTAAACTCATGGGCCATCCTAAAGAGTGCAAGGTTGTTAATTTCTTCCAGGTCGAGTCAAACATATGGTGTCAATAAATTATTCGACATCTATTTTAAATCATCGTCAAAATTTATTGAGTATAAAAAAACCAAACAAAACATATTGTGAAGGAAAAATAATAGAAAAAAAAAAAAAAAAAAAGTCATAATGCAAAGTAACATCAAGCTTTAATGCGAAACAAATCTCTTCGTCCATGATAGATCTTATTCATATCTTGCTCTATACATCTTGCCTAGCTAATGTACTTTGGACAGCAAGAAGAGAAACAATAATTTATCACACAAAAAAAAAAAAAAAAAAAAACAAAACAAAACAAAACAAAATCTTTAGAAATTAAGAATAACGATTGTGCGGCAACAATATTAATTTTAAGATAAACTAAAAAAACATATGAAGCATATATCATAATAATTAAATGCAAGTTTTGGATAAGGATAATAAATTTATGAGTGGTTCTCACAATCCAACCACGTGGATAATGCTCTTAGAACATACAATTTCATCTTTATGAGAAACCAAAAATAGTTTCTTATGAAAAAAAAAAAAAAAAAGTCTTTGCAATATTTTTTTTAAATAACTTGTTCTCTCATATGCTCAAACTGAAAATTCCTGAACTCCCCACAGATAAAAAGTTTATAATTGGAATGATGACATAATCAATGCCGTACCATCTATTGTTGCAGTCAGGGACGCATCCAGAATTTTTAGTTTGGGGGGGCGAAAATACGGGGGGTGCTCCAGGGGTCCGAATTTTTTTTTTTTTTTTTTTTTTAATTAGAAGAGGATTGAAAACGACAATTTTTAGTACCAAAATAGGCAAGTTAGATTGATCGATCAAAAAGACAATCAGTTTGTCGATATAAAAACAATATGTCCATCTATGTGTCTAACGCTATACAAATTGAAAACATGAAAATCCAACATTGATTTGCATAGTCCAGGATCACGTTCCAGTGAAAATGAATCGAATTCCTCATTCTGAGGAGAAGAATCAACAACATATGGTCTTGACCAATGTTATTTTCCGAAATAAGATATTCAAGATTAGAGGTAGGATGTTCCTCGAAAGGGTTGAGGGAATTAATTATATTACAATTGGGTTGAATTTTCATTTTTCAAATGGGTTAAACAATGGGCTAGCCCCTATCTCCGTCCCTGGTTGCAGTGTATGTAATCTCCGTTCACAGCTTACTGCGTGATTTTAAGCTGTGGAATAATGGTAGTGATTAGCTGTGGAAGATCAATATTTATTATGGTTTTTGGGATTTCATGATAGGTATTCTCATTTGAGCGAATTTGGGTGTAATGGTGCCGTAATTAACTTCTAGGAAGGACTTATTTGGGGGAGTGAAATTAGCTATCATTTAATTGCATGTTTGAATTGATTACTGATTCACATTTTTTATTTTACTGTGATAAAATAGTATTTATGGAGAATAAAATGTTGCAATGTAATATTTGAATATAAATTAAATAAAAGGTATCTAGTGTAATTTCCTCTTAAAATATTTTGTAAAAAAAATGTCATAATAATTTAAAAACCGTCCCCGGTTTTCCGGCTAATGGTTAAGCCTGTCGGGTCAATGGGTTTTTATCGATTTTTAATTACCCGGTTAAATGTATGATGATCGTACTGGTTTTGAGGCCGATTTATGGTTTTCCTAATTGAATCGGGCGGTCAGATCTGATTCGATTTTTATAATATTGGTTTTGAGTTTTGAGTTTATTTACAGTTTTCTATTTTGAGGGCTTGTTTTAAAATTATTAAAAATGCATTTAATTTGTCATTTTGAAAAATTATTTCATGATATTTTATTCTATAAAATTTAATTACTGAGTAAAGATTGAACAGTTTTATGTTAATATAAAATTTTCATTTTTTTATTTTTAAGAATTTATCAATTTTTTTAAAAAAATTATTTATTAGAAATTTATATATATACACATTTTTAAAATTTTTAATTTCTAAAATTTTAATGAATTGATTCTATTTAAACATTTGTTTTCATCTGAGCCCCTAACTATATAGAGTTCATGTTTCATGCCATTTATGCATGAAAAGTTTTCCACGTGTTAGGGGGTTGATGCGACATAGAAGTTATAAAAGCATGTTGAAAAGACATTGTAAAGGTGTAACTTGTAAGAAATAATAATTAGGGGAAAAAATTTGATAGAAACAAGAATCATGTGTAAAAAAGAGAAGTGTATCAAGAATTGAACCAACTGAATGTATGTAGTACTAACTTTATATATATATCTCTTTTATATATAAAGTGGCTATCTAACGGAATTTTGTTGTTTTAACGGAAAAACTAACGGAATTTCTTGATTTAACGGAAAAACTAACGGAATTTTTTAAATTTAAAAATATTTTAACTCCATAATTGGGCTTCAAAATTTACAATTCTAAAGCCCATGTAGAAGTATTGGATGTCATGCTCATTTTATAGATACAATTCTCTCCAAAGGTTTCATAAACTTCCAATGTGGGATTGTGCATTTTATATATGCTCTTAACTCCAATAGTTTTATAAATTTCCAATGTGGGATAGTGACAAAAAAAAATGTTAAAATGCTCATCAAAATCATTTTAAAATGTATGTCTAATTGACTAATTTGATTTTGAATTACTACTAATTAAATTGTAATATTCACTTTCATTCTTTCATTTATTTAATTTTCAAATTTAATTTAAATTTCACTTGATTATTAATATATTAATGTTAGATATTATTTTCTATAAGTTTAGAATATTTTAATTTAACAAAGTAAACTATTTTAACATATTTATTTTAAATTTTTAGTGTTGGGACTAATTGTAGGATATATAATGAATCTAATTAGTAAAGATAGATTTACTTTAAATTATTTTTATGTATTTATTGTATTCGGTTCGACCCCAGTTGAATTCCCACAAACTTCACGTCGAAATCATTCTCGATTGTGAATCAAAATCCTTCATCTCCATTTTTAGATATCGGAATTATCAAATCCGCAAACTTTTCGTATAAATCCTATGATTAATGCTCATGTTTAGTTCCTTAATTAATAAAAAAAATTAAAATTCTCCTAACACTATTTGACAATATTATAGTTTTATATTAAATGTTTAGTAAGTATTATTTTTAAATATTAAATGATTTTATGATATAGTAAAAAATCTAATTTTTTATAATATAGAAAAAAATTATTTTTTAAAATAAAAATATATTTAATGTCTTAAAAATAATTAAAATAATATTAAAAATACGAAACGTATTATGACGCTTATTCTTCGTATTGACACGCCTAAACTTGTGATTCTTGATTCTCAACATCGACATCTCGCAACGCATTACGCCTTTTCGAACATTATTAATAAATGAATGGAAAATGCAAAAAGCTTTGTACTACTACATTTTAGTCACTAGGAAAAAATGAAACTAAAAAAACAAAATGGATGTGGATGTGGATATTATCAATTTAAAAATGCTAATAGTTTATTTGGTAATGTACATTGAACTCAATGAAGAAAAAATATTTATTTATTTAGTTTTGTATTATAATATTATCTATTATTTTATTATGTATAAAAAGTTCATGATTAAATACAAAATTTAATATAATATAATAGTACGAAATACAAATTTAAACATTTTAATTTAGAATTTAACACTATTCAAATTAAAATTAATATATCACAATGTGTAATTATTTATTAATTACATAAACATTACATCATTAATTATTTAATGAACCAAAAAAATTATATATAACTAAGCAAACGTGCATTGCACGTTGCTTAAACCTAGTATATATATACATGTTTAAAATATGTAATGCTTTTACATATTCCAGTTGTGTAACTTCAAGATTATTCATTTACTTGAATCCTCTATATAATGATAAAAATTTGATTTGCTACTTGAATCTTCCAAGCTACTTTGAGTTTGGTCTTCAATTTTTCAAGATAATTTTCGGATGATGCACATCTTTTGTCAATCCGTGCAAAAGAAGCTAAACATGCTGAGCTAAAGAACATTTTCCAAATAAGTAATTCATATTTTCTCACGTTTAGAACCCTAAAAAAAAACTAGTGTTTTCTATAAAATTTGATTACTAAGTAAAAATCTAACAGTTTTATGTTAATATAAAACTTTCATTTTTTTATTTTTAAGAATTTATCAATTTTATTTTTAAAAAAATTATTTATTAGAACTTTATATATATACATTTTTAAAAATTTTAATGAAATAATTTTATTGAAACATTTTTTTTTATTGCGAAGACTATTTTTTCATAAGAAACTATTTTTGGTTTTCTCATCAAGAAGAAACTGTATGTTCTAAGAGCATTATTCACGTGGTTGGATTGTGAGAATCAATGAGTTTAGCTCCACTTCCATATAATAATGCCAGTAGTTCAGCACCATTCTTTGGTTTTGTTAGGCCACTTGTGCGAAGTGTCTTTTTCCAACTATTGGTAACCTAAAACAATGATATATATCATTTACTCTCCCAGCCTTGAGTTTCTTGTGGGTGTATGGTTTTGCAATAGAGTGTGAGAGAAAAAGGGGAAGCCGATCATGGGGTGTTCTTGTTAGAGTCCAACCATTGCTTCCACCATGACCTTTTGTGGGTTAGAAGAGGGCAACTATGAGTGGGTTAGAGAGGCAACCAAAGTGTAAAGTTGTGGGTCGAGACTATTAGAATCTTAATTTTGGATATGTTTGATAAGTACGTTTTGCATACTTATTTAGGTTATTAGATTTACTTAAAAGTTCATTGAAATTGACGAAATTCTATTCAATGTAGTGTATATGTCATCTTCTTAGGTAAAATCTCCAATTTGAAGTTGAATCATGTAAAAGGAAAAAGGTTTTTAGAACATGTTATTTACTCTCTCTTTCTCTCTCTCATCCATCCCCCTCTCATCTATCCACCAATAAAAAATGAACATATTTAATATTTTCTAGGTTGAAAACTAAATTAATCAAACACATTTAATTAATAATTTATATACAAATAAGTTGTAGATAATTGAATTGTCTAAAATTTATTTTATTTTCATGCAAATTTCATGTTTGCAATCAAACGCACCATTATATATTAATTGGGCAAAAGAAAGGAATTTCAAAAGTTCCTGGAAGTATTATGAAATGATTTGAAGAGCTGAAAAACTAATTGGAAGATTTCAAAATTTTGGAGGCCAAAATGAACACTTGAAAAAGTTTGAAGATCAAAATTGAAGAAGCTAGAAATCCAGGGAGGTTAATTAAATTAATCAAAACTCTGTAATCCAATTATGATAAATCAAACTTTAATGACCCAAATGAGAATTTACAGAAAGTCCAATGACTGCAAATGAAATTTACCTATTCTATAAAGCTTTAATTTTTAAAGGTGATAAAGCATGTTATCCAAGGTCATGAATGGTGTGTATTGAGTATGAAATGTTTTCCACATGTTAGGTGTTTGACGCAATCTACAAATCATATCAAGAATTGGCCCACGTAATAATTCAGTATTAACTTTACATATCGACGTAGTATTCTATAAACATGCAATGTTTATTGCAAGAGAACAAAAACAAATATTCCAAAAAAAAAAAAAAAAAAAAAAAATTCAAAATTGGGCTCCAGAAGATGCACAATGGAGAACTTGGACCACTGTAGAAATGACGCCGAAGACATGATGACAAAAGGGAAATATGGCATATCCTTGTCTACAGGAATTATAGCCATTAATGCAACTTGAAGCATTTTTTGTCGGTAAAGTAACATAAAGCTTTAACATTTTCCACCTAGAAATTATGGAGGAACAAAATCTAAAATCCTTTACACGTCAGTCATCATGTTCAGGATAACAAAACAAGTAGAGATTGTCCAAATGAATAGTACGAAATAATAATAATCTGTCCAAACACTAGGAGCATGTTTGGCTCAGCTTAATCACTACACAAAAAAGGCTCCTACTTGTTCCAGCTAAAAAGTTGGATAAAAATTTAAATATTAATTTTAGCTACATATTTCACAGGATCTACAACTTGTCAACCACATATTCCATCAAATTTTATCAAAACCTACTAAAAACACGGGCTACATGTTAAATGTTGACTTTATAAGATTAAATTATACTCATTCCGTCCCATAAAGATAGCTCTATTTATTTTTTCAAACAGATTAAGAAAATTTAGTTAATTAGTTGAAATAATAATTTTTACTATCAATTTTCCTGTTACACCCCTATATTAATGCAATCAATATTCAAAGTAATTAAATTATATTTGTGATAACAAAACACATTAAATAGGGGTATATTGGGAAGCTAATATAATAACAACTCTCTCAAAATAAAAATAAAAAACATGACTACAATTTGGGACAAACGAAAGAAGAAAACATGACTATTTTATGGGACGGATGAAGTATCTTTTCATAAAATGTTGAGGTAGCCTATCTTGTCCTACTTTTTTCCGAGATATTATAGAATGAATATGTGAATTGAATTACATTATGGTAGGGTGTTTTCATTCTACATTCTGTTTGAGTTTTTCACGAGTTGAGCGATCTATGAGTTAATTCTTGCGTTTGCCTTTACAAAGTACACAAGGATATCTGCAATTGTTTTTTCATAGGCCACCTAAACACTCTCGGGAGGACAAATACTTGATTACGGGCGCAAGCTATTTTTTCGACCTCTCCATTTTTTCCTTCTCATTTTGCTTTCGTACTTGCTCGACACACCGGTATGGATGTTTGATCATTCCAAAACACTTTTTATTATAAGTTGAACAACAAATTACAACAGTGAGTTTCAAACCTTTCATTTTTCGCAGCACAATCCTTAACCTTTGGACAAATAAACAGTTGAACAATCTTTAGCAAAATTCTCATTAACTTGTTGTTTGAATGAAATTTAAAATGAAGGGTAAAACTATTAGTCCACATTTCAACGCTTAAAAATAAATTAAAATATTTAACAAAACATTCTTAAAACGTGTTCGAAAAAACAAATAAAAATGAAAAATTATTTAACCAGAGAGAGAGGGAGAGAGAGAGAGAGAGAGAGAGAGTTCATCTTCCTTGCAAACCTCCACCCATTCCCACAAAACTACTCGATCATCGTTGATCCATCCAACATCATTTCCAACCATTCGTCATGTGCATTGGATAAGGATATATTTTATCCTATCCAATATTTTTTTGTAGATAGCGCTGTCGTGCCAAGTTATTTTAATCTAACCTAAACTCATAAATTTAATCCTTACAAATGGATGGACTAAGATCGAATGAATACAAACCCAAATTTTAAATAATACAAATCCACCATACCCACCACCTCCTTATAAGGACACTAAATCCATCTTAGTTGCAGGGTATGTTAGGAATAAGAAACTATAATTCTCATCCAAGTCCTCACACTCACATGCTAACATAAAGTAGCACAATAAAATATAATCACATGTAAAAATATTACTTATAAGTTAAAATTCTCTTACAAGAAATAATTAATTTACAAATAAAAACTTATATTTGGAGTGACATGCTTTTTGATTTGTTGAAAATAATGGCTTTCAATTAAGTAGAGCATGCGCTTCGTGGAGGACCTAAATAAATAATGGTTTTGACGAATTGGGGTAGTGGGCCCACAAGTAATATTTATTTCTTCTTCTTTTTTATTTTCAAGTGGCAAAAAAGACCACATAAATTGAAATACGATACACATTTAGACCTACGTATCACGCATTTTGCTCGACTCTATCCGTTTGATTTATTCACGATTTTTTATTTCTTAACTTCAATTTAAAATACCGAATGAAGTTTTGACAACAATTTTTTCAGACCAATTCTTTTAATTTAATTTTCATTATTATTAATTTTGAGAACAAAGAAGGGAAAGAGGAGGAGTTAGAGATGAAAATAATAATTGTTCAACACACACGTAAGCATTACCACATTGAAACGCCCTTCCGAATTCTTGTAATTTAACGAAAATGTTATTGAACACATTTGATCTAGGGTATGAGAAGCTACATGCATGTATAAATGATTGTTTTTGTTTTGAAAGGATATAAAAGACTTGAAGACATGTCCAAAATGTACATCTTCGTGGTGGAAAGTTAATGAATGAACTAAGAAAATTTAAAAATGGATACCTGCAAAGTTGATGTCGACATGCCTCTGCAAAATGTTCGAATTGGGGAATGATTGAGTTTTTTCACGATAAAACACCAAAATGGATGAGAAAATTAGATTGTTATTTCATGATAAGGCGCCAAAATGGACTAGATTTAAATGGGCGATCCAGGACACCCAAACACTCTCGGGTGGCCAAATACTTGGCTACGGCCTGGACGATCGCCCAAACTATTTTTTTGACCTCTTTTTTTATCTCATTTTGCTTTTGGTGCTTTCGTACTTGCTCCATACACCCGCATGGATGTTTGATCATTCCAAAACACTTTTCATTATAAGTTGAACAATAAATTACAACATTGAGTTTCTTCGAACCTTTCATTTTTGGAAGCACAATCCTTAACCTTTGGACAAACAAGCAGTTGAACGATCTTTAGAAAATATTCATTAACTTGTTGTTTGAATAAAATTTAAAATGAAGGGTAAAACTATTAGTCCACATTTCAACTCTTAAAAATAAATTAAAATATTTAACAAAACATTCTTAAGACATGTTCGAAAAAACAAATAAAAATGAAAAATTATTTAACCAGAGAGAGAGAGAGAGAGAGAGAGAGAAAGATCATCTTCCTTGCAAACCTCCACACACTCCCAACAAAACTACTTGATCTATCCAACATCATTTCCAACTATTCATCATGTGCATTTGGTGAGCCATTTAACATTGGATAAGGATAAATTTTATCCTATACGGTATTTTCTGGGTAGATAGTTCTATCATGCCAAGTTATTTTAAATGAAAATGATATTTGACTAAGTTACGTAGAAAATAGGTAACATTACACGTTTTTCTCCAATCTTTGTCTAGGTTCCATTATTGTTTGTGTAGGGTCCTATTTTTATACAAGTGTCCAAAATACTGGTAAAAGCGTGGTCGAATTAGTAAAAGGTACCTACAACGTGCTAGACTTGTCAATTTGTTCATGATTGTCCGCATTTAGTCAGAAGAAAAAATTCCTTTTTCATATTTGTTCACTCCTGTTTAAATTCAACAATGTATTAAAATAGGGTTATACATGGGTCGATTCGGTTCGATTCTATTTTGAAGAGAATCGAATTGATCCAAATTTTTTAAGTATTTAATAAATGGAATTGTCGGTTCCAAATATAATAGGGAACCGTTTGGGTTCGATTTCGTTCAGTTCTATTCGATTTTGTACCATAATTAAATTTTTTAACATTTACAACAACATTACATAAATACAACTAATGACATCTTCATTCGTAACCTTTACAAATTAACGTAGCAAAGTTTAAAAGTACATAAATAATAAGGTGTCCAATAAGATTAATTTAATTAACATAGGTACCGAAAAGTAGATACTAATATTACAACATCGATGATTCATATCAATAATTCATTTGCTTCAAGCAGCATATATAAAGAAAAATGAAATATAAATTAAAAGTTATTAAAATAAAATATTTTTTAAGTATTGGTAATACTTACCAACTATTTGATTTAACCGTCAATTGTTTGACTTGTCATAGTAAGAAACTCTACAAGCATAATTAAAAAAACACAATTAACAAACACAAATAAATTAAAAATTGTTCAACTAAAAAGATTTAATAATAAGGCCAAAATGTTGGGCTAACAAAGTTAAAAAAATTAATTTAGCTAGATTAATTTGTTAATTTGTTTAAAAAAATAAAAAAAAATGTAATTAATTCAATATAAAAAATAAAAATAAAATTATTTAGATTTGGGTTTTATTCGATTATTCGGTTCTTGGTCTAGAACCGAGAACCGATCCAAACTCATCGGTTCTCAATTCGGGTATCCGTTCGGGTATTTAACTTATAAAAATTGCTCGGTTCGATTCGGGTTCGGGTTCGGGTTCGGGTTCAGGTTCGATCCGGTTTGATTCGGGACTTTTGTCTAACCCTAATTGAAATCATGAATTCCTCTCTCTTTAGAAAACCCTTTTTTCTTTTTCATTAAATACTTGCACATTCACAATTTTTCACATTAACAAAGTAACCTAAATACCAGTACGATCAATTTGATGAATTGGTCTATGTTCTAACTGAAGTCCACAAAACGAGACTCTTCATTTGTTTCAAGATTAGAAATACATATTTATTACAACACTCAAGCCAAAAACATTTTAAACTCGTGTCTATGATCTCACATGATATACACGAGCCATAAGCTATTTACACCCCTCTATGATTCACAGATAATATACAGTATAATCTATTTTCTTTTATCACTTGAAAGCCATGTGAAATGAAAGTTTCATGCACGATTTTGAATGAAAGAAAGAAGTGAAAAATTCTCTTTTCGACTCTGACTCTCCCACTTCAATGGTTGCTTTTCTTTCTATTACTTTGAAAGAAAGCTTGGTCACAGTAGAAATCAAACCAAAAACTTAAATCTATTACATAACCTGGCTCGTGTGCATGAACTCAAGCCAATGTTTACAGATGACAAGTATACGTACCCATGTAGTTGAATTATCTTTAGAAGTTAAAAAAGATGAGTATGTATATCCAGTCTGTGTCCCAGTTTCCATGTGGTTGATTAGGTGTGATATAACTTTTTCAATTAGGATAAGAAATGCATGAACCACGTGGACAATGACATTAGAACATGCGAAGCAACATTATCACAAAATATAGTTTATTCTTGATAAGAGAACAAAAAATAATTTCTTATTGAAGATGTCATATGCCTGCAGTGAGAATTGTTTCATGGATTTTTTTTATTTTTTTTTTAAATTACCTGCAGCCTCAAATTCTCAAATTGAAAATATCTAACTTGCCACAAATAAAAAATAATAATAATAAAATTATATGGCAAAGGAACAAAACCACAGTTAAACAAACACGTATAGGGATTTTCAAAGCGTTCTTTATTCAGTCTTATATATATGCATTTTTCTTAAACCTATCCACATTAGGATCAGTTTGAAATAGTCAAAGAATCATTAGCTTTATAATTTCTCAAGTTTGTTTGCAAAATTATTAGTGAAAGTTAAAGCACTTTAAATGCTACTGTTAAACATGTAGGTGAACAAGAATGTACGACAAGAGTAGGTAAATGATGAGAGTTTGGTGGAAGTGATGGTGGAGGTTGGTCGAAATTATGAACTGTTTTACCATTGAGAACAAAAATAATATTATTGAGAAATCTAGTAATAGATGACACAATATTGATTACGGGAGAAGAGTCTACATTGCAAGATTTCAAGAACGAATCTGGGTTGACATCGAATGAATATTAACACTTTTCTAAATATAGAAGTGAGCAACTGAGCAAAGCTCATTGGCAGTCCACTGGTCTTTGGGCCAAATTCTACAACGTTTAGCAATTATATATTCTGAAAAATGTTAGTTTTCATTTATTTGTTGGAAAGATAATAACTTCCATGTTTTTTTTTTTTTTTTCTTGAATAAAATTATAAAACTTAATATTGAATAATATTGATCTTCGAAACTGAATAATAATAATAATAATAAGAGTCTAGTTCGTGGATTGCCCTGAAATTATGCCTGCAGCTGAATTCTGGTGGCTTGTGTTGATTGCCAGTGCTTTCCATAAGAGCATGTTTGGTTTGGCTTAAAAGCTACATAAAAAGACAAAGTTCTTACTGCCGAGGGAAGCCAAACTTATAGCGAAAAGGCCACTTCTCTAATAGAAAGAGGCAAAGCCAAACATTCAACACCACTGTGATCGAACTTCTAATTGAGCAATATTGTCACTGGTTTTCAACTTTCCCTTGCTGCCAATATCACTTTTGCTACACTACCTTTGATGTTACGTAGTAGCTCTTAGGCCATTATCGAACGCTACGCTGGGTCTAAATGAATCTTATTTTCATTCATCAACTCATAAGCCGTTATATATATTAAAAATATTCGATCGAGCTCATTTTGTTTAATATCTAGGTTGCATGAAAACTTCTAAATGTGAATGTTTATTTTCTGACATGATATAGAAATTAAAACTCTTTTTAAACATTTCTTGAACTCAAAATTTTTCCTATTTTTTTTTTTATAAATATCTTAGGTAAATATTTGAAAGCTACTTTGTAACTTTAATCCGTGTACTACAGAAATAACAAGTAATTAGAGTTGAATTAATACGAAACTTTTAAAATGGAAATTAGCACATAATCTCCTTACCTTTTACTATTATTGAAGAAAACGTCACCACTTTTTATTTTTTGACATTTTGACATTTCATTGCACAAAATGTCATTTTAATCCATTTTCTTATTTAAAAACTGTGAAATGACGAATATAGACTTCTATTTAAGCGAAAAAAAAAAAAAAAAAATTTAATTGCAACAATAGTCCTAAATTTTTTTAAAAAGTGAAAATGAGCCCCAAATAAATTATTAAAAGGGTAATTAGTACATAATATTCATACCTTTTATTTGTTTTGACATTTTGACCATTAATTACACATTCAACTGTTCAAATCATCATTTCTCTTCATTTGCATCCAAATAATTTATTTGGGACTCGTTTCAATTTTTTAAAAAATTGAAATTATGATTGCAATTAATTCTTTTTTTTTTTCTCTTTTGTTTTATTAAATAGAAAGAGTATATTCATCATTTTACAATTTTAATTGAAAAAATGGATGAAAAATGACGTTTTACGTAATTAAATGTGAAAATAAAGGTGAAAATGCAGGAAAATGAAAGAATTAAAATATTAAATGTTCACTTTACAAGAATAAATGTAGATTTTTATACATGGTTTCAACAGCATTACACGTAAGAAAAAAAAATAGTGCTTTGATCACATGTGGCGTCATACCTTGACCCAAGTTTCATTTCAGATTCTGTGCAACAACCTGGCTCTCTCAACTTGGAAACACAATATCATATGTTGAGGGACACAGAAGACAATTTCATATGCCCTTTACCGATCAGAATTCCCTATAAATAGGCCAACTTAGTACACTCCAAGGTACCCTAAATCTTCATTTGTAGCAATGGATGTCCAAAACAACTTAATGATGATTGCCAGTGCCGATGGATCTCCACTAATTGAATATACCGTTCCTGGTCAGGTGAACAATTATAATCTAGCCAAGATCAAGCGCTCAGATTTTCGAGATGATTTTGCATTCGGCGCTGCAACTTCGGCTTATCAGGTAAAACAAACTCATAATTTTGTGATATCATTTCAAGAAGAAAAAGAACAAGAAGGACTCATTGCTCTTGTAATTATGCAGATTGAAGGAGCATGGAATGCAGGAAGGAAAGGAATGAGTATATGGGATGTTTTCGCACAGAAACAACCTGGTCTCTTCTCTTTTTTGAGTCTTCTCGTGTGTGAATATACAAAAACGAAACGTGTATCTGTGTGTTTCTTGTCCATTGCTGAGAATATGTTTATTGGATTGGCAGGTGGTATTGCAGACGGTAGCAATGGCTGTGTTGCTATTGATCACTATTATATGTTCCGGGTATATTTTAACAATTTTTAGTATAGCATATCGCTTAGCTGAGTAAATTAAGTGCAAATCTTCTTTTAATACTCTCCACGAGTTTTATAACTTTAATTTTTTTCCATTATATTATCTATCACCACTTCGTATTAAAAATGAACTCATATGACTATACGATTCTTATTTTCCCCTTCATTTTGCCTACCTTTAATGTCAAGTTCTCTGCTCGTTAATTTTAATAACAATATATATACACCGTATTCCTTTTACTCTTAAGAAAACACAGGAGAAAAGTGTTTTTTTTTTTTTTTTTTTTGCTTTGGAACATTTCCATGCAAGTGTATTCATATTTAATAATGTTGCAGGAAGATGTGAATTTGATGAAGAAATTGGGTATGAATTCGTACAGATTTTCGATAGCATGGACTAGAATCTTGCCAGGCACGTTAGTTCATAATTTTCATCGAGTTTGTGCATCATTTTATGATGTTCTATTAAATGCAAGTCGATGTTCTATTTAAATTTGCATTCTTTATTGGTTCTTTAGGAGGAAAATTATGTACGGGCGTAGACAAAGATGGAATTAAGTTCTATAACGATCTCATTGATGAACTCTTGAAAGCAGGTTAGAGTCAATTGCATAGTTCTTGTATTTATTATTTCTTTAACAACTTTTATTTGCATAATTCACAAGTAGAATTAACTCTACAATTGGTACGTGTGCAATCATTTTTCATTTTACATATAAATATACTGAAATTTTATTCATTATCTCACATTCTTTCAATCTCTTTTGCTAGGCATTGAGCCATATGCAACTATCTTTCACTGGGATGTTCCCCAGAGTTTGGAAGAAGAGTATGGTGGTTTCCTACATGAAAATATTGTGTAAGTAACTCGATCTTGCATCATATGGCAAATTTACAAGTAAGGTTTTTAAGGAATTTAAAAAGTGAATCCAAAGTAGTATTTGCTCCAACATTAGTGAAGAGAAAATATAAATTTTTATCTAAGAAAAATGACAAAGATTAAAGTTCCAGCTTAACAAGTTTTAGCAAATTTTGATATATTCTACCATTTGTGTATCTGTACTATAGGAAGGATTTTGGTGAGTTTGCTGAAATTTGCTTCTGGGAATTTGGTGATCGGGTGAAATATTGGATCACACTAAATGAGCCATGGTCCTTTACCGTTCAAGGATATGCGACTGGCGCTTTTCCCCCTAATCGTGGTAAAGCTCCAACAACTACAGGAGAGGCCCTAATGCATTCCCGTCTTCATAGAGGTAGATGTAGACATTATATTGCTTGCAAGTATGGAGATCCTGGCACAGAACCGTATAAAGTGGCACACAATTTGATCCTTTCTCATGCGCGTGCAGTGGAGATATATAGAACAAAATATCAGGTTCCCACATATTAATTTCATCAGTTGTTATGTGCTTATATACGTGTTTATGTAATACTTTGAAATACATAGTTACACAAATGGATAAATTTCTACAAACAGGAAAGTCAAGGAGGTAAGATAGGGATGACAAATTGCGTTCTGTGGTATGAGCCTCTTACTGACTCTCAAGAAGATAAGGATGCTGCTTCTAGGGGAA
This sequence comes from Fraxinus excelsior, assembly GCA_019097785.1. NCBI lineage: Eukaryota > Viridiplantae > Streptophyta > Magnoliopsida > Lamiales > Oleaceae > Fraxinus > Fraxinus excelsior. Next base: position 43,193,419 of record CM032626.1, on the reverse strand, counting down.
TTGATTTTACGCTGGGATGGTAACTAAATATCCCAATTTACTTTCTTCTTAGTTCATTGTTGCATGCTTTTTATGATTTCATTCTAATTGTGTTGAATACTTTATCTAAAAGTTTCGAAAACTAGATTTTGACCACATATCTTTCTATTGAATCCAGTATTCAACAAATAAAAATTACGATGTTTCCGGTTTTTTATTTTTTTTCATGTTCGCCTTTTGAAGGTTTGTAGAGCCGCTAGTAAGTGGAGACTATCCAGAAAGTATGATAAAAAATGTCGGAAAACGTCTTCCGAAATTTAATGAAAAGGAGGAGAAGCTGGTGAAAGGTTCCTATGATTTTTTAGGCATAAATTATTACACGGCTTGTTATGCCGCCAATAATCCAATATTGCCGACAACTGATAATTACCTTACCGATTCGCACATTTTGACTTCGTGTAAGTATTAAGACCATTTATAGGTACAACCATAAGGTTTATCATTACAAATTTATTATACACTATTTGTAACATGATACTAATTGCTCTTGTTCTTTAGATGACCGTAATGGGGTGCCTATTGGTGCGAAGGTATGCAAACTCTTGCCCTTTCCTTTAAAAAAAAAAAAAAAAAAATTATATATATATAAGAGCCACAACGAATTAAAATACTTCCAATGGTTTTTTTTTTTTTATATATATAAAACAATATAGATAAAATAATTAGAATATTGTTCTTTCATGTCAGGCTGGTTCGGATTGGTTGTACATAGTTCCATGGGGAATTTACAAGCTTATGCTTACTGTAAAGGAAAGATATCAGAATCCGGTCATTTACATAACAGAGAATGGTAAGTAGTCGTTATTATGTCATTTATAATTAAACGACTTATAAAAATACTAGAGCCGTTTTCCTTTTACCAAAATAATATCTGTATGATTTTTGTAGGGGTGGATGAAGTAAATGACAAGTCCAAAAATTGTGCACAATCCCTCTCTGATGAAATGAGGATTCAATACATTCAAGATCATCTCTACAACCTTAAGCAAGCAATGAAGTAATTAGTTAGTTGTTCAAATTAATTATTATGGAAGTATTTACTACATAGCGTTGATTTAAAGATTTTGCTTTCCTTTTTCAGCCAAGGCGTAGATGTGAGGGGTTACTTCATTTGGTCATTGTTTGATAATTTTGAATGGGCCGCGGGATACACTGTGCGATTTGGCATTATTTATGTAGACTACGTGAATGGACGTTACACCAGGTTGCCAAAAAACTCAGCTGTATGGTTGAGGAAATTTCTCAGCAAGAAGGCTGTAAATCCAGCAGACAAAGAAGCTGAAAAAGCTGACGAGCGCCGTAAAAGGCTAAGAAGCAGCTAATTGAGCTTATAAAAATTAGTGCTTCCTTAATGTTATGTTGAATAATGCAATGCATGGTTGCAACTGTCGTTTTTGATTTGTTTCCTTTTCTTGCGTGGATTGAGTGTTTCTACCTGTACTCGTTGTTTTCAAATAAGAGGAGGTGGCCGGTGAGGCTCCGAGTCAAATTGTCATGTTTACTGTTTTAATATAATGTTCTTCCAATTCTCTTTGAAATTCTGCTTCGTAACTAGAAAATCAGAGTAGAATGACTGGTATTCTATCTGTTAAAGTATATAAGTGTATCAATAGGTGTATGCATGAAAGCATGTTGTATGAAGCACTTGAGATGGAAGTAAAATGCAACTAATACTAAGCCTCCGAAAAGATGGTGGAATTATCGTTTTATAGATTTCTTTAGTTGATCGAGTCTATAACCACGGTATTTTTTTCGCCACAAGTGATGGTTTATTAATAAAATTTGGAGGTCCCGCAATGAAATTTGAAATTTGGAAGTCAACAATGTCATCCCAAAGGAATAATACCCATCCCATTAAACCAATGACAAACCACTTGAGAATCTATTTCGACCCATACCTTTGAAACCCACCCCCAAAATATAGCAATAATACAAACCAAATTGCCTAGAAAATTAAATCATACTCTTCCTAAAAAAATGTTTTTAAGAAAAATACAACAAAAAGTAAGAAAACATTTTCCATGGAAAAAATATCAATAAAAAACCATAAAAATAAGAATTTGGATAAAAATGGACATTTTTCATGGAAAATATTGACAATCAAATAAATTAAGATATATAAGCATGCATTAAATCACATAGACCACCGTATAGCCTACTAATATTTCTTTATCTATTATAGGACCTTATGTTGTTTATTATCGAACTTTTTGAAAGTAATTACAAACACGTTTTAATGGTAATCAAACATCAAAATCAAAATCAAAATATTGTATAATAAATAATAAATTCTCAATAACAAGACTTAAAACAAAAATGAGCAACTTCGAACTAAATAAAATCACGAGGTTTCTCTACAATGATTTTATTATACAAATACAAGATTTTGATGAGTTCATTTTGGATGAGTTGACGGGAGAGAACCCTTAATAATGAATCATGCACTTTTACAACATAGAATTTGTGCTTTCTTCTATTACAAGAATACAAATTGGGGTTATATCTATTTATGTAGGGTTTGAAGTTGTCCTAAATATGTGTTGAAAACGACTTCAACCCAAAAATTCAAGTTTCTTAATTTGCCCCGAAAGTGTCATCGACATGATTTTCTGGAAATAGTGTGGGGCTTAGATGCTAAGGGTGCATTTGATTTGGTATTTTCAACCTGTTTTCAATTTTCAATTTTTACAAAATAATGAAAACGTGTTTTTATTGAAATTCTAAAAATACATTTCCAAAAACAAGGAAAATTTTGTAATATAAAACTCAAAATGCATTTTTTATGTTCTGAGAATTTTCAGTGAGAATTCTAAAAATGCTTAAAACATGGAAAAATGAGCGTTTAAATAAAATTTGTTTAAATTTTTTAAAAAGAAGTTCGAAAAAATGAAAAAAAAAAAAAAATTATCCCAAAAAAAATAAATTATAAAAATATTTTCAAAAATAAAATTGTAAAAAGTAAGAAATAAACATAGTTCAATCTCTTGAAGATTATTCACACAAAAACTTACGAAATTCTATCATATGATTCCAGTACCAAATCTCTCCCTTTTATTTGATTTATATATAAACTTGGAATTTTACCTAGGATATGGTAATGCAGGTTTTTATTTTTATTTTTTTTCCATTATGGTAACGCTGTTAATGGACTAATAATAAATAGAAATTAAACTCAAACCTAATTCTTTTTCCATTTTTTTTCAGAAGAGAGTTGATACTTACCTCAATTGAAAACTCCACCGCTTGTAAATTCCATAATACAATTATTTTGCTCATTTAAAGAAGCAATTGGTTGCACGTTTTACTAATTTTCAATAACGTTGCAATGTGCATATTTTCAACCGCACGAACTATAATCTTGTTAGATACGATACGTTAATTTAAGGAAATTATTGGAAAGAGAATTTTTTTTTTTTTTTTTTTTTTTGCAATGTGTAGTTGAAAAATGTGCATATTTTTGCAATGTGTGGTTGAAAATGAGCATATTTTTTTTGTTAGACATGATACGTCAATAACGTTGTTTGCAATGTGTGGTTGAAAATGAGTAAAAAAATGAAAATAAATATTTTAATATGGCTCAAACCTCGGCGGCCTACTATGTAATATCAGATAAAGTTCCGCTTCATAGATTTTTTTTTTTTTTTTTCTAACGTGTGCTTTACATTGATGTGCTGCAAATATTACATTGTGATCTTCGCTATGTTCTACCACCTGGACAGTGCTTACTACATATAAACAAAAAGACTGTCATGTGAAATTTAATGGAACATGTGAGATGCCTATTATGGAAAACTGTATCTTATAATATAAATGGCAAAATCTCATTAAAGATGTCAGATGCCTTTTACAGTAGTATGAACATTTTCCTTATTTTTTTAACTTTACATGGTAAACAATCAGACGATGAAGATGTGTGATGAGTGTGTTTTGCACGTGAATTTTGTATCATTGGAGCTTCATTTGTTTGATTAATATGTTGATTATCGAACGAATTTAATGTGTTTGCTAGTGTTTTGGTTGAAGGAATGATGAAATTATGAAAAAGAGTTTTTGAAACAAAGTAAATAAAGAAATTGAGCAGAAATTTGGCGCTCAAGCGCCGAAAAACAAAACAGGACAAATTTCAACAAAAGTGTAGCGCTCAAGCGCTACTCTGGTTAATTGTGTGGCGCTCAAGCGCTGAAAGCTAGCGCTCAAGCGCCGCGAAGAAAATTAGGGTATTTTTGGGCTACGAAATAGCCTACAAAAAGGACTCCAAATTGACCAGGGATGTATGAGAAGTATAAATAGGCTAAGAGAGGCACGAAATAGGGGTTCCACACCTTGCAAAAGAGAGAGAAAAATACAAGATAAACGTGGAATTTGCGAGAAGACTTACATCAAGGATTAGATTCAAAATCAAGAATTAGAAGTGGAAGAAGATCTTGGTGCAAGAAATAATTCTTTTCCAACTCTTGTATCATTTAAATCCGGTGATGTATTCAACTTTTGTCATTTATTTCATTGCTTTGATTATGAGTAGCTAATTTATTTATTAGGGCGAGCAATGTAATCTTTTGAAACCCTTAGTTATTAAATTCATGAATTTCTGAGTTTTATTCTTCCATGTGTTGATTTTATTATGAGTACAATGCTTTAAATTATCTGGCCAATAATTTGATGATCTATTGAGTTTCTTACGAGTCGAGAGGTGAGTTCGAAACTTAGAACGTGTAATAAAATTCGGTAACGAGGTATAACGTGTAGAGATACATATACTAAGTGCTGCGGTCGTTATACGAATTCATAGTGCCTTAACTCGTTTAACTAATGAGAATTTCCATAGAGATATGGAATTGATTTAGTTAAATAGGCTCAATGAGAACTCGAGAGGGGTAAATTGAATACCGTTGGAGAATTCGACCGAACACTATATTAGGCTAGAATCTTGAATTGATAACTAAGGTGATCATTAGGTGAATTTGTTCCGCTCTAATACTTCTCGCATATTTAAATATTTGATATGTTTGTCTCCAATATTCTTTCATAAACTTTCATTCGTTCTAGAAATTTAGTTCTTCTAAAATATCCATATTCCTTATAATCTGAATTTAGAGTTTGTTTATTTCCATCAAATAGTAGTAGGAGAAATATATTCAATACTAAAGTATAATCTTCGTGGGAACGATAATCCAGACTCTTAGGTCCACTATATTACTTATTCGATATCGTACACTTGCGATATAAAAAACGCAACAATGTACGCAACATAAACCCCTCCCTCGCCTCTTCAAGCCCCCTCGCTGAATAGATGTGAACACTACAACATTCGTTTACGTCATGCTTTAAATGTGTGCCATAATAAATTACTTAAAATATTTACGACATACATTTTGGTCACGCCGTAAAAGCTGAATATTTACGGTCTAATTCTCTAGCATGCCATATAGATTGATAAAGAAAATATTTGTGATTTTTAGTTTTTTTTTTTTTTAAATGAACTATTATGTGTTAATGTGTGCCATAAAAAAAAAAATTACGACATGCATGTTGCACGCTTTAAAAAGTGAAGTAAGGTGCACATCATAAAAAAATATGAGTATTTACGTCATGACTTTATAGGTCGTTCACATATACGTCATTAAACAGAATGAAATGCACACCATAAAAAGCAAATTCTATTGTGATGGAAGGCGTTTAATAATATCTAAGTTACTCAAAGAGAAATTAAACGGTTGAAGAAGGATGATGTGTACTCTTATAATTTTTGTGTTTACCACGTGGAATAGAAGGAATTGCATGCACGCTAAAATCGAGATGGAGTATCAGGCTTGTTGGCATGCATGCATGTAATTAGAAACAAGTGTGTTTGCAATTGCATGCATGCGCCCACGATGGTCGTCTGAATGCATGTGATCAGAAACAATGTTTATCCATTTCACAAACACGTATATTTGTGTATTTTACATGTCAATTGCTGAGCATGGAGTTGCAGGTAATATTTATTGCTGATAGAAACGACGGGTGTACTGTCATTGATCAGTAAAATTACCAATTTTATATTAAATAGTGAAATTTGTCCTAACATATTTTGTCCCGGTTTGATTCAGTGAAAAAATTAAATTAAAATCACTTATAATCCTAATCCCATTACTAAATAATTCTCAAGAATAATAAAAAATAAAATTAATATAATAAAATCTTCGTTTGCCAACTTTGTAAATAATTTATAAATATGAATAGTAAGAAGAATAGTAGTGAATCGTGGATATATAATAATGATCAATATGTGGTTAAATTAATGTTGAACTTTGATTGAATTTATAAATTGTATCCAAAGGGAGGCAAAATCTTCCTTCTGAAAACCCAAAACAGTATCATATTGTGTTTGTCATTGACATGTTGAGCTCTTAGCACCTAGTTAAGCTCACAGACTACCTCAGTAGCTGAGTGCATTTTGTTAATCTCACAATCCAACCGACATACAACACAAGACTATGATGTGAAAATTTAATGAAAACATGTCAGATATTTTTTACTGTATCATGGAAAACTGCATCATAATATGATATATTTTTGTTTCATAAATATTTTGTTGCTAATTATTTTACATAGTAAACGATCAGAAGATTAATTTGTTAGACACTGGCTACATTTATTTTTTTAATCTTTCCTTTAACTAGCCATTTCATGAACAGCAAACAAGATATATTTTTCAAATTTGACACTAAAGAAAAAATAAAATAAAAAGAAGAAGATGAAACACCGGCCTTTTGCATGATTCTAATATCATCTTCTTAAAATTTTTAGAAGTTAAGTTGTTGAAGAAGGAAGGCGTGTACTCTTATAAATTTTGTGTGGGGGATAACGAATTGCATGCACATTAACATCAAGATGAAGCACCAGGATTGTTTTTCAAGTTTTGTAAGAGCTAAGGGACTTAGGAAGTAAATTAATTTTGCATGCGTATAAGCAATTTTTCAATAGACAGCTGTCTCATATTTTCAGTCACAACTTTCCAAAATAAAAATTATCTTTTAAAACTTTATTGTAAAATAATTTCTTGAATCTTTTTGAAGCCAATCTACTTTGTAAGGCTTCCGTAAATAGTTGTAGGTCTTAAGAAAAATCGAAAAAAAAAAAAAAACAAAGGGCAAAATGGACTCGTACTTAAGTGATGTTGAATGTCTAATCTAAACATTTAACTAATTAAAGAATACCCATCATCATTTAATGATACTTATATGTGCTAATGTTTAGTATTACTAGAACGAGTCGCATGCACACTATAATCAAGATTGATAGATTTTTTTGTTGTATTGGCAATTCTTTAGACAAATGGATTATTGTAAAAAAACATGATTGTTACAAAAAAGTTATAAAAGTCAAGGATTTTTTTTTTTGAAAGGTTGTATAGATGAATTATAAGCCTTTGGGTTCGAGTATGGAATAAAAGAAAGAGTCGTTGAATTTACGCTAGTCTGTCGCCTAACTAATGCTCAAGCATCCAAAGCAGAATCATTATCGTCCGTCTGTCGCCCGACTCTCGCTCAAGCAATACACCTCTTGCTTGCCTATTGTTCGCTTGGAGCTCGAACGACGATTTTTTCGAGAAACCCTAATTTGCATTTTTCAAGAGTTTTATGTATCTTATACTACCTATACATCCCATATTATAAATACCCAGTGGTCATTACGATTTTGGGTGTAGTTGATTGTTGTTTTACATCCTTGTATTATTATTCCAAGATCCAAGAACACATCTAAATATTTAAATTAACCTTTTGATTTTTGAGATCAATCAATCATAAGTTTATGAAAAACATCAAATTCATATGATTCAAAACACCTACTTCGTGATTATCAACAGGAATATACCTTCTCAATAGTTTTGAGAGGTTGCTAAATATTGGGGGAGGTTGGACAGGAAACACAGGAAGAGTACAAGAACGAGACGTTCTTCGTGTTCCATAGGAGATAAACAATTCCAGAAGATCGGGAGCATGTATGAGTAAAGCACGTACCGAGCGGGTTTTGGAGATTGCAGGAATTAGACTAGGAGTCTAGTGGATTTTCTAGGCTGGATCATACTATAAGTTCTTATAATTTATAGTGGAAACTACTGGACTGATCTCGGAGTTTTTACCCAATTAAGGATTTTCTCCGTCATCAAATCTTGTGTTATTTATTGCTCTAATCATTATTGTTGCAACTCAACATATGATGACTTGATTGATTAGACATCTAGAACAATTAAAAAGTAACTTGTTACTTTTTGATAAGTTTAATTCCACGTTATTCACGTATTAACTAATTTTAAGGTTGAGCTAGTAACTTTCAAAGATGAAGTACCAGGCTTGCTTATTTTGCAAGAGTCGAGGGACCGAGGAAGTTAATTAATTTTTGCATGCATGGGATCAGAATTTCCCTATAAATAAATAAGGGAACTGGTTCTCCACTACTCAAAGGTGAATGAAAATTAGCTAGCAATGGCTTACCAAAACAACTTCCTATCAATGGCTAACGAAAACAACTTCCTGTCAATGGCTAACCAGAACAACCTTCTGATGATTACTGGTGACGATTCTAAGTTGAATGATTACGTGAGTACTCCAACCTGTCCGGATGTCAAGCGCGCCAATTTTCCCGAGGATTTTGTATTTGGGGCTGCAACATCGGCTTATCAGGTGTGTCTCTTACTATTTACCTGCAGAGATTTGCTACAACAAGAGAAAGGCCTTTCTTTCTCATAATTGTTTTTATTGTACGTATATGTATTTTTGCAGGTTGAAGGTGCTTGGAATTTAGATGGTAAAGGCATCAGTAATTGGGATGATTTCGCACTGAGATATCCTGGTCTCTTCTCTCTCTTTGATCTTCTTGATTCCTGTGTATGTCTATATAAAAATATGTTTATGAACACACAAACAAACATATTTGTGTTTTACATGTCAATTGCTAAGCATTGTTTACTGGAGTTGCAGGGAAAATTCAAGATGGGAGCAATGGGTGTATTGCTATTGATCAGTATAATTTGTTCAAGGTATACATCACAAATTCTAATAGAGTACTGAGTGAAGTGTCCAGCTTATTTCATTTTCAGAATAGTATTTTCTATTTTTCCCAAAAAAAAAAAAAAAAAAAAAATGTTCTTCCAAAGATTCTATTTTCTTTTTCAAAATTGTCACCAAAGCATCTTTTGCTTTTTCAACGAATTTCAAATAATCTAGACATTCTCAACAAATTATGTAAACTTGATTGACGAGAGTTTTATTTAGACAACTAAATCTTTCTCATCAATGTAGACAACAATTTTTGCCCCTTTTGACGATCATTATTTGAATTCTTTTTCTATGTACTCATTTTCCCCACAGGAGGATGTGAGGTTGATGAAAAAAATAGGTTTGCAATCTTATAGATTTTCAGTTTCATGGAGTAGAATCTTACCAGGTACCATACATCTGTTCGATAAAGTCACTAAAAAAAAGGATTTTTATTATTATTGTAACGTGAAGGGTCAAGAATTTGTGCAGCATCTCGTATGTATTAATATCCAATAAAGTTCTGCTTAGTATAATATTTTTTTAATGTGTTTATTTTGTCACATTTAGGAGGTAGATTATCTGCAGGCTTATCCAATAGAGGAGTTAAGTACTATAATGACCTCATAGATGCACTCTTGTCAGAAGGTTAGTAGTATCAATTATATATGTAATTCTTCTATTTATTCTTCTTTAACATGATTTTGAAATCATTTCTCATCTTTTAACTTAGAATCTTCTCATCTAAAAGTTTAAAGTCTAAAATAAAGAGAAAACTAATGTATTTGTTAAATTTTATCCTCAACTTGTACCCTCATCTGCAGGCATTGAGCCATGCATAACTTTGTTCCACTGGGATGTTCCTCAATGTTTGGAACTAGAGTATCAAGGCTTCTTAGACCGTCGAATTTTGTAAGCAACTTAATCCTGTTACTTTTAATGAAATAAAAAATCTACGATATAATTGTTATTTGTGCCTGTTACTTTCTGCATACAGGCAAGATTTTTGTGATTTTGCTGAGGTTTGCTTTTGGGAGTTCGGTGATCGGGTGAAACGTTGGATTACACTGAATGAGCCATGGTCATTTACTGTCATGGGATATGTATATGGCAGTTTTCCTCCTAGCAAGGGTGCAACAGTGAAACAGTCTCCGACAGCTATGGCGCTGTTAAGTAATTCACATCATAGGTCTAAAGCTGGGCCTCGACAGCATACCTTTGAAGGAAATCCAGCGATAGAACCATACATTGTGGCACACCATTTGATACTAGCTCATGCACATGCTGTCGATATATACAGGGAAAAATATCAGGTGATTAATTTCAATTTTATATATTGTGCGTCTCCATAATAGTTTATTTAAACAGATGATTTGTACATACAGGCAGTCCAAGGAGGCCAGATAGGGATGACAAATGTCGCATGTTGGTATGAGCCTTTTAGTGAAGCTCAAGACGATAAAGACGCTGCTTCAAGATTGATCGATTTTAATCTAGGATGGTAAGTCAGATTATATTATACAAACCATCTTCGTGAAGTAAATTATTTTCGTTGAATTAATTCAAAACAAATTATCATATATTTCTTTTCTTTTCTTTTTTTAGGTTTGTAGCGCCGATAGTAACAGGAGACTATCCAGAAAATATGAAAGAAAATGTATCAACACGTCTTCCCATATTTACATCAGAAGAGGAGAAGTTGGTGAAAGGATCATATGACTTTTTAGGGATAAACTACTACACATCTTATTATGGTGTCAATCTACCTCTCCCACCTGATGAACCACCAAATTTCATAACAGATAAACGAGCAAATGATCCAAGTAATTAAGCACTGTTTTGGGGCCCTTTTTTGTGAAATTCATCGTTACATTGGACTTGATTACATATACTAGCTCTCACTCTCCTCTCACTCTTTTGTAGAAGAACGTAATGGGATGCCGATTGGTCCACTAACGGTAAACCTTTTTACTTTGCCATTTTCTATCGAAAATAGATTGGATTGTCCTATTTATGCAGTAACATTTTCATAACGGCCTGGAACAATTTATTTAATGCATTATTGCCTAATAGTCACAATAAAAACTGATTTTATTAATTTATTAATGCTTATATATGAATTACAAACTTATCTCTTGTGTCAGCCTGGTTCGAATTGGTTGTACATTGTTCCATGGGGAATTTACAAGCTCATGATTCATTTGAAGGAGACATATGGGGATAATGAAATTTACATTACCGAGAATGGTAAATAGCCCTGTTATTGACTAAAAATATTGTGTTGTTAACCAACATTTTTATATCTTGTGATTTATTGACGATAATATCTCCCATGATTTGTGCAGGGTTGAGTGAACCAAACGATAAGGCTCAAAATATTAAAAATGCTCTCTCGGATGAAAGAAGGATGAAGTACCACAATGACCACCTTTTCTATCTTAAAAAGGCAATAGAGTAAGTCGTCTTAAATTTTCATTGCATATGCTGCAGTAGTTCAACTCAAAACAAACTGTAATAATTTTCCTCTTCCTTTCAGAAATGGTGTACGGGTGAAGGGTTACTATATATGGTCATTGTTTGACAATTATGAATGGGCTCAGGGATACACTTCTAGATTCGGAATCTTTTTTGTAGACTTCGAGAATGGTCGTTTGACGAGATTCCCAAAAAACTCAGCTATATGGTGGATGAATTTCCTTGGCCAGAAATCTAAAATTCCATCAAAGAAAAAAGCTAGACCAACTAATCAAGATGGAGAAGGCTCTGTGAAAAGGCTAAGAAGCAGCTAAACTACAGCTTCATCCCTTTCTTCTGAAATGTGATGTCAAATAATGTATGGATGTGCATGTTGTTCTTTTTATTTCCCAACTTTCTCATCAGTTGATGAGAAAACCATGTTTCAACTCGTTGTGTTCAAATAAATGGACTCCGGCTCGCTGAGTCTCCATGTTCTCTTTAAAGACTTGGATGCTTGTTCGAGTTCTCTTTAATTAGTATGCTCTTTCACTTATCTTTGATTATTAATATATTGTTCTTAACAAGAAAAACTAGCTTGCAAATGGATTTTATAGACTTGAGAGAAATGAGATTTTATTAATAATGTAGTCTTTACAATTTATTTACGGTGTATCAATATTACAAGTCCAGGTGGGTTGTTCAAATTTCAATACGGAACAAAGAAATTAAATCTTTAGAGCTTAAGAAAAACAAACTGTTAATTAATTTTTCATACCAAGTCCAGAAATAAACCATTTTTGTAAGTATTTAAGTCAATTTATCCCACCTATAAATAGAACATGTTGATACTCGAAATATATTTTCCAACCAAGTTATATCCTACAAAAAATGAAATAATATGATCGATCAGACATCCATGTCGGCTTTGTCACTTAATTACAACATGCACTTCAAATATTCGTTTAGAGTACCTACCCTTTTAAAAAGTAATATACCTCTTAGTCCTCTTGTGAAAGTTTCAACTACATATTTTTCAAAAAATCATTTATCATACTTTTTTCATAATATTTCCCTACCTTTTAGCCTCACATTGTTCAAAAATCACTTTCACACAAGCACTGCTTTCTTAGAATGTAAATTGTTATAGATTCGAGGAGATGATATGACACGATATGAAGTATAGATCGCACAAATAAGAACAAGATTTAAAAGAACATAAACAAAAAGATGAAAGTGGTAGAGGAACTGAATATCTTATTAATAATAATAACCAATGGACAGTAAATACAACTTCTACATTTTCTACTACTGCTCTAAACTTAATGAAGAGTATTATTTATAAAAGACATGTCCAAACCTTAGAATTAACCTAAAATATATAAATTAGGTTAAAATTCGCATAAAACTGAAAAAGAAGGAAATAAAATATTGGCCCGTCGCTCAAGCGAAGCTCGAATGAGAAGCGGGCGACAGTCTGTCGCTTGAGTGACGGCTCGACGACAGGCGGGCGACGAACTCCTTGTTCCAATTTTATTCATCTGGCTCAAGCGATAAGCGAGCGTCTGTCCAATGCTGTCAATCCTCATATTTTTTCTTCTTGGACCATATTTTGACATTTTCAAGCCCAAAACTCCACAATGCGAAACCCTAGACCCATTTGGATTGGATTGGATTGGATTTAGGTCACAAAACCCAACAATCTCCACATTAACACAAAATTCCAGTGCAGTGAACGAAGCTCCAAAATTTCTCCACTTGAAAAAATAAGTCCAACTGTAGCATACTAAGAAATGTTTTAATTGATGGCCGTGGCTAGACTCGTCACGTTCAACAACTCCAAAAGCATGCACATTCAGATCAGCATCCCCGTACTAAAAGCATGATCAACTCCATCTAAAATCTGGTACCTATGCTCCATGAGTCTTCCTCTAGCAAATAACTAAGAGCTCAACACGAAAGGTACTATACCAAATTGAATTTCCTCAATGGTACTAAACCTATCTAGATGCCTCCTAACTGGTTATGCGCGTCCCTGCAGAATATATAGATGAGACCTCTTCCGGCCCTCCAGCACAACACGATGATGCATTCGAACTTTCAAGACTCCACCTCCACCGGCAAAAGTGCACCCATTTGAATCCTAAGTGCTCAGTGAGATTAGGTTTTTCTTTAAGTCTGACACATGACGCATATTTACGCTTTTTATTTTACTGTGTCAACTCAATACTTGATTCAAACCTTCTTGAACCAACGTGATCTTTATGTTCACATTTTTCATCCTTCTTCCATCCTTTTGTGATTGAAATATTGGGATCTGACAATACAAATTGAGAACCCTCGTCATTAAAAATATTTAGTTCCTTTGGAGGACTATCCACATGAGTCCTTGTTCTAATACCTCTTGCCTTATGGGGAAAATCCTTATGTTCTCTTATTCTTTATTTTTTAGTGCTTTATATTTATGTGATTTGTCGGTAAAGTGCCTAATAATCTGAACATTAATAATCTGAATCTAATCTTAATAGTGGTATCAGAGCAGTTAGACGGTGGTTCTTGGCTCCGATTTTAGTAGATATGAAAGTTTAACACTTGGTTCAGTAGTTCATTGTTATTTCTGAAACTCTAATAAAGGGATATGATGAGTTCATTCTTATTTTATGACTTAAGTACATATTGCTTGCTTATACTTTATAATTTCTTGTAAACGTGTTTAAAATCTTTAGATTTGAAACTTTCTTGACCAAAAACTATCCGAGTTGTCTGGAATCTGAGGATTGTCTTGATTTGTGTCAAAGATCTAGATTCTAACTCTCATCATGTTTCTGATTATCTATAATGCATAGTGTTATAATTTGTACTTGTTTTGTAATAAAAAAAGGTTTCAGTGATTGTATTTTTTGGAATAAACTACTGTGAAACTATTGAACTTGTATATAGTCTTGAAGTGTTCTGTGTGATCTGCATACATTGTTTTTTCATTCAAATTTCTTGATTATGACTTTTTGAAAATTTGAACTGGAAGGTTTTAATGATAAATGAGACTTTAGTCTCTGGTGTCAAAAAATGAGAGTACTTTTACTTCAACAAAAATGTGCAAAGGTCATTGGTGAATCACAGCCTACAAATCTTGAAGCTAGTAAAGTAACTGAACAAGATGAAACTGCATGGAGTTCCATTTTTCTACATGTGTCTAATAATGTGCTTAGGAAAATGAGTCAAATAAAGTCTGCTGCTAAATTGTGGAAAAGATTTGAAACTACATATTTGAGCAAAACCATTCCAAATAAAGTGTATCTTTTGAAATATTTTTTTGGTTTTAAATTGGACTCATCCCTAGACCTTGAGGTTAATATTGACAGATTTAATAGATTATCCCATGACTGAAGCCAACTGTGATGAGAAGCACTCAAAAGATTAGTTGGTTGTGGTCTTATAAATTTCAATTGGTGACATATATAAAAATGTTAAAAATGCTATTGAATATGGAAGGGAAACTCTAACTACTGATGTTATAAATTAATGCCTTAAAAAATAAGGAGTTCTGTCAGTGGGGAGAATCTGATAGTTAAATCCAAGCTTAATCCCAAAAATGGTAATTTCAATAAGGAACTAGGGCACAAGAAAAAGGGAAATATGAAAGATAAAATGAAAATAAAAGGTAAAAAATGTTTTTACCTTCAAGAAAAAGGTCATTTTATAAAAAACTGTCCTAAAAAACTTAATGATAAAAGAAATAACTCGAAGATTGATGTCGATGCAGTTTTAGCCTACAATAATGAGGCTAATAATGATAAAGTTTATGTTGTTGTAAACTATCAACCTAGTCAAGAATAGATTCTTCATTTAGGTTGTACATTCCATATGTATCCTAGCACAAAATGGTTTATTGAGTTTGAAAATGTAGATGATGTCCAAGTTTTAATAGGTAATCATATGATATGTCAGGTTAAGGGAATATGAACTATTACTTTAAGAGTAAAGGGTAATAATCAACTAGTCTTGGAAAAAGACTAGGTATGTTCCTGATTTAAAAAGAAACCTTATTTTTTTAGGTGTTTTAGATGACTTAAACTATGACATTATGATTAATAAATGATACATTAAAATTTTGAAGGACTCACAATTGATTGTTGAAGCCCTCTGAGACATGAACTTTACATTTTGCAAACTCAATTTTTTTTTTTTTTTTATTCTACTTGAGAAACAATCTCTGTTCAACATGATAAATCACAAATATGACACAAAAGATTAGGTCGTATTAGTGAAAAAGGGTTATAGATTTTGAAAAAAATAAGATGCTTTTGGAAAATATAACATTGAGAAACTTAATTTTTTTGATCATTGCATCCTAGGAAAGCATAATAGATTATCATTTTTACTTGGAATTCATAAATCTATGTCAACACTTGAATACTTGCATGATGACCTTTGGGGACTAGCTTATGTGCCAACTTATACTAGTTTTAAATACTTCCTTTTGGTCATTGACGTTTTTTCTAGAAAAAATTTGATTGTTCTTTCCAAATTAAAGTCCGACACTTTCAACGTTTTCAAAGAATGGAAGACTTGATTGAAAATCAAACTGACAAAAAGATTAAAAGTGTTAAGAATTGATAATGGTTTGAAATTTTGCAATTTTTAATTTGACGAAATGTGCAAATTGTATGGTATATTAAGACATAGAACTGTGACACACACTCCACAACAAAATGGCTTGACTGAATGACTGAAAGAATGAATAGAACAATTCTAGAAAAAGAAAGATGCATGTTTTTAAGTTCTGGACTTCCCAATTTATTTTAGGGGGAAGCTACAAAATTGCTAGTTATCCGATCGATAGAAATTCTGCTAGTGCTATACATTTTAAAACTCCTGAAGAAAAGGACACGAAAATGTAGACTTCAGTAATTTAAGATTTTTTTGACATGCAGCTTTACACATCAATTTGAAGGGAAATTAGAACTTAGAGCCCTTAAGTATGTTTAATTGAGCTATGGTGAAGGAGTGAAAAGGTATAAACTATGAGTAATGAATACCAAATGATATAAGATCATTATTAGTAAAAATGTTGTGTTCTACCATGTTTGAAAAATGAGAAAACCGAGAGTCCCTAAGACAGACTGACAATATAGAAAGAGAGATTTAAATTGAGGTGGGGAAGGTTAATGATGAAAATCAACAACCTGATGTTCAAATTGAAAATGAGAATGTTGAAACTCATAGTAATAAAGGTTATGAATAATCCGAGGTTGATTTGGAAGCAAATCAACCTTTAAATGATTATCAACTTACCAGAGATAGGTAAAGAAGACGTATCAGACCTCATATCAGGTTTGATGATGAAGTTTCTTTTCTGACCTTTTAAGGGTTCATTGAAGATGAGCATAAATCTTTTAAAGAAGCCATAAGTAGTAAAAATTCCAATAATTGGCTAGCAGAAATGCAAAAATGAAATGGAATCTCTTAAAAGGAATAAAACATGGATTATGACCAAAAGATCTAAGGAAAAAAAGGGTTGTTTACTATAAATGGGTTTTTAAAATCAAAAGGAGAGAACAAAATGATAATGACATCAGATATAAGGCCAGACTTGTGGCAAATGACTTTATTCAAAAAAGGGAATAGATTTCAATAAATTTTTTTCTCTAGGTGTAAAATTTACAACTGTCAGAATAATTTTGGCCTTAGCCACACGATTTTACTGGGACACACGAAACAATTTACATGAAACAACATAAGAGTTTTAAGTAAACAAAAAGTCTGACTTAGTACGTCACGACCTGTCCCGAATCACTCTGGTGGACCCGAAACATGATGTGTGCCGATGATAAATGCTGACTACATGCCAAATCTACCATCAAGGCTGACCATGAGTTACTACAAAATATTAAGAATAACATGTTTATAAAAAAATATAATACGATGGGCCAAAAATAAATATTTTGTGCTCTACCAAAATATATTATATCGTGTGTCTATAACTTTGAAATCATCAGACTTCTCAATCTATCAAGAATCAATACTACATGTAAGAAAAATTGTGGAAAAATATAAATTAATAGCTCAGTGAGTGAAGAATTTTAAAATAATTATACTTCATTATTTATACATTTTATTGAAAATCAAGTGGAAATCATTTAATAGTTCACATTATAATAACATATAAGAACAGTGATAATCAAGACATGAGACATCTCATAACACTGAAAAATGTTATCTAATGGTCATGATATAATCATCAACTCAAATCCATATAATCATCTCATCCCATCACATGTAATCAACACAAAATGTACCCCTTGACTAAAATTTATAATCCGTCCATCGAGCTAAATACTTTCGTCACGGCCCTTTGGCCCCTCCATGAATGAAAGTGGGTCCGAAATACCTCTCATAATCAATACTAGAACACAGCCAATGCCACTCAATAAACTATATGTACACGATCAGACCCCTTCATCCACAGTCAAGACCCCTTGGTGTAGTATAGAACACAACCAATGCCCCTCTGTGAACTAAAGTTTAATGGATAACTATTGAATAATTGCAAGACAAGTCCCTCAATCTTCATATTACATAACCTTTAGTCCTTAAATTTCCAATAATAGAAACTGAGTTCCTAGACTCCTTTATTATATCATTTTTAGCGCTTAAGTACTTGTAATTACAATTTAAGTCCCATGAAAATCATTTATTCAACTTCAATCCTTTTTTGACTTTAACTAGCTAAATTAATTGACTTTAACTATAAATGAGTGGAATGTAACAATCTTACCCCTTCAAAGAATTTCATCCTCAAAACTCATTTTTCTAGGCTCCAAACAAATGAGCATATTAAGCATGCATCTTATGTTCATTGTCCTATGTAGCGTGTATTACCTCGTGATTTCTCCACAAAACTTCATCTTGTATCATGATTTGAATTATTCACTAATCAAATCCTTTTCTATAACAATGGTTACATACTATGACCAAACAACTTTCTTTAGCCAATTTCATCACAATATATACGTCATTTGAATATTTCAATATCATATATAACCTCAATTATCATCACTTGTGTCTAGTTCTTATATGTCAATATACCATGAGAAATAAATTATCCTAGTCCCCTTTAATTAACAAACCATAGCTGATACCCTCTCTTTTGGACATGTATTCATAGCGTCTGACATTCTATTAAAAGAAACTGCACAATGTAATTTAGTTATATAACTCCCTATAGCTAAGCCAAAGATAGATGCTCAACTCCACCATAAAAATAATAATTTTATCTATATATAATTTTATAAATCTACCTCATAACTGATTACATCATTTGAAAAGAATCTTGTAACCTTTATTGATATGTCGACAATATCTGCAAGAATTCAATTGTTCATGATTTCCTAAAATTCTAGTTATCTCCAACGACAATTGAAATAGCTCAATATGGTGTCCTTTTCCATTAAGTCTATATCACCCAATGATAATATATACACAACTTTAAATTCCACCATTTTGAATAAAAATATACCCTAAACTCCGGTAATATATGCAGAGAAGAATCAAGAAAAAAATTAATTGCTAGAGTTTTCAAGCTTGGGTTCCTCATCCCTTCAATTCCTTCTTATTTTCGAAAGGTAAGTAAAAGTTATGTTTATTGAATTTTTAGGGTTCGGATAAATTTTCCCCAAATTCGAAGTTAGTAAGAATAAGAAATTATTAATGTTTATTTGCGGTTTTAAATAGGAGTATAGGAAAGAAATGCATAATTGAAGATTGAAGATTAAGGAAGTGGAATTTTAAAATGGGTTTGTTAAATAAGTGTATATTATTTGATTTTATTGTGATTATATGATGCTAAACACTTAAATTAAGGATTGAAGATTAGATTTTCCATTTTTTTAGCAATTTTCGGACAATATATATATATATATATATATATATATATATATATATATATATATATGTATATGCTATTTTTTGAAATTATTACGAGGAAGTGTTAATTCTGTCAATAGTTTTTGTGATAATTTTCAGTATATAGAAACAGGTGACAGACTTCAATATGAAATTTTAGCGCTGTTTTTGTCAAATCTTTATTTTTTTAGCTGCTACGAGTTCAATGAAACTAAATCATAAATATGGAAGTTTAGGTATTGGATTAAATTATGTATGGGGGTTGTATATGCATAAGGTGAGTAAGTAATGAATTTGATGTATGTGATGATTAGTGGGTAAATTGTTGAAGAGAAGTGAAATTGTTATCATATTATTCTTATTAAAATTGTGAATTGAGTTTTGACCCGAATAAATTTATTATTATATCAGGAGGTAGCGAAGAGATAGAGACAACTTACAAGTCAAACTAATCGCCCCGTAAATAGCTTGTGAGTGGAAAAATCTAAATATTCTCCAAGTATAGATAAATTAATTATACTATTATACATTTTATGCAATTATGTGAACTATTTGTCGAATTACATGATTAATTTGGAAATATTCCTTCATTTGGTTTATTTTTGAATTGGAATGTGTGAGACATGTGATATTGAGATCGATCAGAAAAGTACACATGATTATATACTTATCCTAGTTCACGGAGGGGTCTTGACCGTGTTCTATACTACATATTTTTTAATTGGAATGTGTGAGACATGTGATATTGAAGTTTTATTGGTCCTTAAATTGGAATAGACATTGACTGGGAATTAGGGAATATATATACCACATACACATAGGAAAAGGGGGGAGCCGGCTGAATTAAAAAGACGGACATAAGAGGGAGGACGCAGCCGCAGAAAGGAGAAGAAAACAATTGCTGCAGAAAGAAGAGAAGAAGAAAAAGACAAGAAAGAAAATAAGAAAGGAAAGAAAGTTAAGAGAGAGAGAGAAGCACACAAAACGTAGAAGAAAGAAAGAAAAGGAAAAAAAAAAGGAGGCAGCAGCTTCAATTTTAGCCAGAAATTTTCACATTTCGTCAATTTTTGGTGATTTCTTTCCACTTTCTCATGTTTAAATTCAACATAGTGTCTAAATATTTTTATGCTAAGACCGATGATGTAACTTAGTTTTTTTATATGTTTAACTTCAAAATTTTCATGTCATTTTAATACTTGTTAATTAATTATTGTATGTTTAATGCTTTAATTGTCTGCGCAACAATCAATTGATTTAGGGATAATACCGAGACAGAGAGGCGATATATAATTCTAGCTCGTGCAATAATTGACATAGATATTATAAGATGTCGATAGATAATTATAATATACGCTATTTTTATTGAATTCTTATAGATTAATGTGTTCATATATGTGTGGATTTACATAGAGATATAGTACGTTCGGACATATGAATTGAATTAGTATTGCTTGAAAGATATCACTAAATACAACATATTAATTCGATCATTGGCACTTATGAAAATGGTTGAATAAATTGGAATTAAATGTATGATAAATAACATAAGTGAAATCGAAAATCCTAACTACTTCATCACATAATTTATTTGCAATTTTAATTTGAGTTCGTTACTTTATTTATTAGAATTTTGCTTAGAAAATAAAACTCGATTTGATCATTAGTTACTATTTTAATTTAAATTGAAACCAAGTTAGTTTAAAAATTTATAGCGGATGGTAGTCTATGTAGGATGATATTCGAACTTGATAAATCCACTTTATTACTTGTTACGATCAGTACACTTGCGAAATCTCACGAACAAGTTTTTGGCGCCGTTGTTGGGGACTAGTTTATTTGCTTTAATTTTTTTTATTAACTCTAGTTTTGATTTAGATTTATTTAATTTTTTTTTTTTTTTTTTTTGTGTTTTTATTTTTATTTTCGTTGCTATTGTCCTTGCATGAACACTTTGAGAGTAGGTAATCTAGTACCATTTGATCCAAAAATAGAACGTACTTTTAACTATAAAATTAGGCAACAACAAGAGAATATCATGGCAGAACAGAACAGAGACGTGCAACCGGCACGGGTTGAACAACCCGTCGAGATTGATGAAAATGATTTGTCACTTGGACAATTCATCACACCAATTGTTGCACCAAATCAATCAAGCATTATTTATCCTCCATTTAGGCAACTAAATTTTCAACTGAAGACAAACATCATTTTAATTTTCCAGGATGGAGTATGATTTTATGGGAAACTTCATGAGAATCCACACAATCATATCTCACTCTTTTTGAACATCTACCAAAGTTACAATTTTCATGGAGTATCTGATGAAACAATCGAGTTGAGACTCTTTCCACATATACTCAGAGACGGAGCAAGAAAATGGTTGGATGCCCTACCCGCTGGAAGCATTAGGACCTGAAATGATCTCGTACAAAAATTCGCCACAAAATACTTTCTATTGTCAAAAGTAACTAAAATAAGACGCGGGATATCCACTTTTCAGCAGGACGAATTATAAAGTTTTCACGAAACAAGGAAAAGGTTTAAGGACTTGATCAGGAAGTGCTCTAACCACGGTATTAAGAAACATCTGTAAGTTCAGTATTTCTACACTGGCTTAAACCCAGCTTGTCGTATATCGGTGGATGCGGCCTCAAATGGATCGATCACATTAAAGTCGCCCAATGAAGCTGAGGAATTATAAGAGACGATGGCAGCAAATAATGCGGTATGGCCTTCCGAAAGATCCATACATAAGAATCACACAGGTCTATATGAAGTGGGTGCTTTCTCTGCATTATCAGTACAGATGTCAGCTTTGGAGAAGAAAGTGATAGATCACTTAACTACAAGAGGTTCAGCAAAAGCAGTGCAAACAAGGTATTTGGTTTGTGGTATATGTGGTGGAGCTCACAATAGTGGGGAGTGCCATATGTCATATCAAGAGATGGAGGGAGTTAACTATGTACAAAATTATCAACGCCAACAAAACAATTCATTCAGTAATACATATAACCTAGGTTGGCGTAATCATCATAACTTCTCCTAGAGCAACAACCAAAATAATCGGCAGCAGCCTCCCCCTGGTTTTCAACAGTAAGAGAAAAAATTATCTATGGAAGATATCTTGGATAAATTTATATAAAAGACCGACCAGTATATGGTAAAGATTGAAACAACTTTGCAAAATCATTCAGCAACCATAAATGGGTTAGAAACTCAAATATGTCAATTGACTCGCACTATCTCAGAAAGACCACAAGGAGCCCTACCTAGCAATACAGAAACTAATCCAAATGAACATGTGCAATCAATTACAACAAGAAGTGGGGGTACAACTGCCTGAAATTACAGTTAAAAGACCAATATCATAGATAAATAAAGTGCCAACTTCAGGTGAGGATTTACATAGAGATATAGTAAGTTCGGACATATGAATAAAATTAGTGTTGCTTGACACTAAATATAATAGGTTAATTCGATCGTTGGCACGTATGAAAAGTTGTTGAATAAATTGGAATTAAACGTATGATAAATAACTTAAGTGAAATCGAAAATCCTAACTACCTCATCACATAATTTTATTTGCAATTTTAATTTGAGTTCGTTATTTTATTAAATAGTTCGTTACTTAATTTATTAGAACTTCGCTTAGAAAATAAAACTCGATTTGATCATTAGTTACTATTTTAATTTAAATTGAAACTAGGTTAGTTTAAAAATTTATAGCAAATAGTAGTCTCTGTGGGACGATATTTGAACTTGATGAATCTACTTTATTATTTGTTACGATCCGTACACTTGCGGAATCTCGCAAACACTACTAACTCTCCGGAGAATCACGATTGATTTGGCTATCAAACATGGTTTCGATGAACCATGCATCTGTCTTCAAATTCTCTATCAGTGTTGGATGGGCAGTTTCTGCAATCTCCCCAGTGACTTGAGCTTGAATGGCCTGGTCAATTGCTACTGGGGGAAGCGGAGGAGCTAGCAGACTCGAAATTGGCCCATCCTTCTCCTTAAGTTCTTCCCAAGTCTGGAGCTCTTTCACCTTTTCTGCGGCTATTGAGCAGAACACATTTATCTGATTCAAGTCAAGTTCATCAATGCTTTTACCTTCAATAAGACCATTCATCAAAGTTTTGTACTCTCTGTAATCATTCCTTATTTGTATGTTTCTTAATTTTTCTGTCTCTTCTTCAACTTTCTTTACCAAGTATTTGTCATGCATAACCATTTTCTTCTCCCTTTCCATTTCTGAAAATTCAGAAAATGTGTTAAGCCTTGCTCTAAAATCATCTGGAGATGGCCATAGGGTGGTATTGTTTTGTCCTGGTTTATGAATAACTATTCCTATATCAGAACCAGACAAGATAGAAAGCTGGCACGCTTTCTTGATTAAACCTTCCGTCCTATTTTTTAGGATATTGTTTCTTGTACTCTCTTGGGCTATTTTGACGCGTTTAATCTTTTTTCTTGCCATGGTTAAAAAACTATGATAGTGTACTTACATTCTTCAGGCGGAAGACATATATACAAGAGAAATTCAACTGATTTTAGTAAGAGCTTTATTAGAATTTAATGTTGTCAACACTGACTCAAATTTACATTAATACGAAAAGAATAGCATTTTGACTTACATATTTTGAGTGTATGATAAAACAACTAAATATGACATATTAGAATTCATGACTTGAGGATCAATAATTCAATGTGAATTGATATTAAAATTGATAAACAGCCAACTTTTCGTATGTTTTACAATTTTCACATTTATAATCGAGATTTTAGTTGTTTCCGGTTACGTTGTTTCACAATATTTAAGGTCATATGAATAAATAAAAAACCAAAGTCATGAAAATTTATGCCAATGCATTTGTCGATAATTTAGTTTAACCAAATGAACAATATGTACATTAATTACGTACTAACTATGGATATATTTTTAGTATAAAGCTTTTTACTAAATCTGGTCAAAGATTGATTGAAAAGATCAAGAATTTGTTTGAATTTGAAAATATGGAAAAATCTTGATAGATTTCGTGTATTAGTGCATGCAATAAATATTTGGAAAAAAGCTATATTCTGTGATTAGTATTAGATTTTATTGATAGCGAAAACCATCAATGGTTAAATTGTTATAATCCTAAAAATGGTTTGTGGGAATTCAATGCAAGAACTTGAAATACAAACTCTTGATTTAAAGGCAAACTACATCGTTTTATTTAAAACCCTATTTGTTCTTCATCGATAAAGAGTGCACAAGAAA
Source organism: Fraxinus excelsior (assembly GCA_019097785.1). NCBI lineage: Eukaryota > Viridiplantae > Streptophyta > Magnoliopsida > Lamiales > Oleaceae > Fraxinus > Fraxinus excelsior. Next base: position 43,168,732 of record CM032626.1, on the reverse strand, counting down.
AATCAAATATGCCTCTAGGAAAAAATGGAAGTACTTTGAAATATTGATTTTTTTGTTCATAGATGACTATGCTAACATCGTGAACAAGTAATATAAAGTGTTTAGATGGTCGATCGCATGAAGATTATCATATTTGTAAGCAAGTAAATTAAGTTACTAATAAACTTATTTAACTAATAGACAAAATAATTTTTATACAACTACTTATATTGAATTATTTTAAGTTAGTAATTATGTAGTAGAGATAACTATAGACTACACATTTATGGTTAGGTTTATTGAACTTGCATATAATCACTATTTTTAAGTTATTAATTGTCGTATAACTTTACTAATAAACGTACACTATTTATGGTATAAATTTAGACCGATCAACATAAATGATATAACATAATTAGATCAAATATAGATTAATAATTGTGTGTATCATATAAGATTTACCTAGTTCTATTCGGTAGGAGCAATCAATCTACGTCCGCGTAAATCTTAGTAAATTTACATATTTATTTGAAATTTGGTCAATGTTCCTCAGGGTATACATAGCATCTTAGTTATCACGATACACAGACTAACTCCAATTGGTGGGAGTAGCCGATCATATCATTATAATGTGATAGAGCATTTAAGTTCTGTTAGAAAAATTGAAAAGGAATAATCAAATCATATACTTTATTCAAATCCTTTTCACATAAAACCTCAAGATCCATCTCCATATTGAAATCCGAAAATGAACATAATCATAAAACATACCTGAATCCATAATAATTAGATTGTTAGCTTGAAAGGATCACGATCTTCCAATTTGATTTGTGAACTTCACTTCAATCTTGATTTCTATGGATGGGGATGTAGAAACCTTGAAGAACACACTCAAATGGGGACCATAACCCATATATTCATAAGACAATGACCATTCATCATCTTTCATTTGTTTTAAATCGGCCCCTCAACAATTTAAAACAAACTTCCGGTCTCTACACTTTAATTCCACGAAATTCAATACCCATTAGTCAAATTTTATCCTTAGTGGATCACTTTAATGACTAATTTACTTTATATAATAGCACACACATTTCAATATGTTACATGTGGCCCCAAATTGCTAAAATATTCTAACAATCTCCCACTGGGCCATATGTGTAACCTTTCAAATGTGCACAACCTTTACGAGCTCAAAATTTTGCTATTATTATTATTACGGGTATTTCAAACAATCTCGTCCATCAGTCATATCGATGTAGGATCAAAGCGATTTTCGTCACATTTAACGTGACTAAATCCATCAATGGTCACGTACACCCATATAACCAAATGACATAGATCAATCATGGAGTGTAGCATGAAAATTACATGTTATGTGACCCAAACATGTCTATTTCCAACTGGTCCAACCTTATTTCTTAAGTGAGATCGGTACTGAACATAATAACAGAGTGTAATAAACTGAAAACTTTATTTCTGTACAGAACAATATCCAAATACACAAATGTGTCCAAAACATAAAGCAATGAAAATACAAACTCCCACTAAAACTTGATATCCTCATGATATACAACACCCATATGAGCAATGTGCTCATGAAAGACTTTGGGTGTCAATCCCTTAGTAAGCGGATCCGCAATCATGGAGTTTGTCCAAATATGCTCTATGGAAATCTGTCCACTCTGTACTCTTTCCTTCACAACCAGGAACTTGATGTCAATGTGTTTTGACTTAGATGAACTCATGTTGTTATTAGAATATAGAACCGCTGAGTTATTGTCACAATATAACTTTAGTGGCCTTTCTACGCTATTCAAAATAGGCAGCCCAGTGACAAAATTTCGCAGCCATATTCCATGATTAGATGCCTCATAGCATGCTACAAATTCTGCTGCCATAGTAGAAGAAGCTATGAGTGTCTGCTTAGCACTCCTCCAGGAAATAGCTCCTCCAGCTAACAGATAAATGTAGCCTGATGTGGATCTCCTACTGTCTTGGCATCCAGCAAAATCAGAATCGGAGTATCCTATGATCTCTAACTGATCCGATCTGATATAGGTGAGCATGTAATCCTTTGTTTTCTTCAAATATCTCATAACCCTTTTGGCTGCTATCCAATGATCCATTCCAGGGTTGCTTACATATCTGCATAGCATTCCAACAATGAATGCTATATCTGGACGTGTACAAACTTGAGCATACATAAGACTCCCAACAGCTGATGCATAGGGAATCTTCTGCATTTCCTTAACTTCAAGGTCATTTTGCGGGCATTGTTTGAGACTAAATTTATCTCCCTTAGCGACAGGGGTGTCACCTGATTTACAGTCCTGCATGCCAAACCTTTTAAGTACTTTATCGATATAGCCCTTTTGTGACAATCCAAGAATACCTCGAGAGCGATCCCGATATATCTGAATCCCTAATACAAAAGAGCGTCACCAAGATCTTTCATCTCAAAGTTCCTTGATAGACATCTCTTGGTTTCGTGCAACGTGCCTATATCATTAGTGGCAAGTAGTATGTCATCAACATACAAAACCAGGAAAATATGCTTACTCCCACTGAACTTGTGATACACACAATCATCAACAGCATTCATCTCGAAACCAAATGAGAGAATTACTTGATGAAATTTGTGGTACCATTGACGGGAAGCTTGCTTGAGCCCATAAATGGATTTCTTTAATTTGCAAACCATATTCTTTGGGTCTCCTGACACAAAGTTTTCTGGTTGCACCATATAAATCGTCTCATCAATGTCACCATTTAGAAACGCCGTCTTAACATCCATTTGATGTAACTCAAGATCAAAGTGCGCAACAAGTGCCATGATTGTCCTAAAAGAGTCTTTCGTTGAAACTGGAGAGAAAGTCTCTTTGTAGTCAATACCTTCCTTTTAAGTAAAGCCTTTAGCTACAAGACGAGTCTTATATCTTTCCACATTACCATTTGAATCCCTTTTGGTTTTAAATATCCATTTGCAACCAATGGGTTTCGCACCTTCTGGTAATAGGACAAGATCCCAAAACTTATTGTCTTGCATAGACTTATACTCATCATTAATGGCATCAATCCACTTTTGAGAGTTTGAACCCTGCATGGCTTGACCGAAGTTGATTGGATCATCTTCCATCAATCCATTATTTTCCTCATGTTCATGGAGAAATACTATAAAATCATCCGAAATAGCATTTTTCCTTTCTCTCGTGGATCTCCTTAAAGGTATTGGTTCTTGAGGTCGTTGTTCTTGAGGTTGTTGAGTTTGAACTTTTGGAATAATTACCTCATTTTGGATGGGAGGTTCTTCAACATTGTCTTGTTGAGGTTCTAGATATACTTCTTGATCAATGACAGATATATGAACTTGTACATTGTCAAAAGTAATAGTATCCTCAACTTCTTCCTCAAAGACAATGTCTCTAACCTTATTTCTCTCCCCAAACTCAACATCCTCAAAAAATGTTGCAGTTCCCGTTTCAAAAATTGACTTAGTTGTGGGATCATAGAATTTATAACCACTTGATCGCTCAGAATAACCAATAAAATAGATGCTTACTGTTTTGGAGTCCAATTTCTTTTCATATGGCCTATAAGGCCCAGCCTCAGCTGGACATCCTCAAATGTGAAAATGCTTTAGACTAGGCTTTTTACCTATCCAAAGTTCATAAAGAGTTTTGGCAGCAGCCTTAGTTGGTACTCTGTTCAGAATATAAGCTACAATCTTTAATGCTTCTCCCCAGAGTGATTTTGGTAAAGTAGAATGAATAATCATACTCCTTACCATATCCTTAAGAGTTCTGTTTCGTCTTTCAGCTACACCATTCATGCTAGGCGTCCCTGGCATGGTGTATTGTGGGACGATTCCACATTCCTCTAGGTATTTAGCAAATGGTCATGGACATTGTTCACCTGAACCGTCATTTCTGCCGTAGTACTCACCACCACGGTCAGACCTAACGCTTTTTATCCTTTTGTTGAGTTGGTTCTCAACCTCAGTTTTAAACACTTTGAACATGTCCAGCGACTCAGACTTTTCATGAATAAGATATAGGTACCCATAACGTGAGTAATCGTCTATGAATGATATAAAATATTGTTGACCATTCCAAGAAGCCGTAGGGAATGGACCACAAATATCTGTGTGTATCAATTCTAAGACATCTGAAGTTCTGTTAGCACCTAATCCTTTTGTTTTGGTCTGTTTTCCCTTGATACATTCAATACATACATCAAAATCTGTGAAGTCAAGGGAATCCAAAATACCATCTGACACAAGTCGTTCAACTCTAGATTTAGAGATGTGACCTAAGCGCTTGTGCCATAATTTTGCTGAATTTTCTTTATTTAATTTGCGTTTAGTACCACGTGTTTCCACATGCAGGTTTTCATTATATGATGTAACAGTATCAAGCAAGTATAGGTTATCAAATGTAGATAATAAACCAGTACCAATAATATTAGAATTTAAAGAAGGACTAAACTGATTGTTTCCAAATGAACAACAATAACCAAATTTGTCCAACAAAGAAACAGAAACCAAATTCCGTCTAAAAGACGGTACAACTTTAGTGTCTTCCAAATCCAAATAATATCCAGTTCCCAACAATAACCTAAAAATGTCTATTACATCAACTTCCACCGACTTGCCATCACCAACATAGATGTATCTTTCACCATCATTTGGCTTTCGGTAGCTCAGGCATCCTTGCATAGAAATACTTATATGAGCAGTAGCACCAGAATCTAACCACCAAGTATTTCTAGGTACTGAAGCTAAATTAACCTCAGAACAGACCAAAGTAAGATTTGTACCTTTCTTTCCACGCCATGCGAGATATTTGGTACAATTCTTCTTCACATGTCCAGTACTTTTGCAAAAGAAACATCCCTCTTTGTTGTCCTCTTGCTGTTTCTTATGTACGGGACCTTTAGGAGCAGCTTGAAATTCCTTCTTTCTTTTCTTGTCCTTATCTTTAGAAATACTTGCCAAGTGAACATTTTCAGTTCTATCTTGCTTCAACCTTTCTTCCTCTTGCACACAATATGAAATGAGCTCATTTAGAGACCATTTCTCCTTTTGGCAGTTATAACTGACCTTAAATTGACTGAACTGTGTAGGAAGCGATATCAATATCAAATGTACGAGCAAGTCATCAGACAGCTCGAGCTTTAGTGCCTTTAGCTTTGAAGCAATGTGAGACATCTCCATGATGTACTCCCTTATGTTTCCTTTACCTTTATACTTTATTGAAATCAAGCTTTGCAAAAGCGTGCTTGTTTCAGCCTTATCGTTTTTCGCAAAACGTTTCTCAATTTCGGTAAGGAAATCCTTAGCATTAGTCACTTCTTCAGATACTGCGCCTCGAAAGGCTTCCGGAATGCCGCGCTTAATGATCATCAGACTCATGCGATTAGAGCGTTCCCACTTCTCAAAGTTCCTCTTTTCATCAGGTGAACTTTCATCCGTCAGAGGAGTGGGTTGCTCAATCCGGAGCGCAAGGTCTAGATCCATGCAGCCGAGAACAATTAATACACTCTCTTTCCAATCCTTGAAGTTTGTCCCATTGAGCTTGGGAATAGAGTTGATATTAGCAGATATGGTAGTAGCAGATGAATTAGCTGTAGAGAGAAAATGGAAGAATTATGCTCACATCAATATTAAGATTCAACAATCAATTAATCAAATCATGGTAAATCCCATCTCAAGATACCTAGCACATCATTAATATCAAGTCTTTGGACAGTAATATTAACTGTAAGTGGTATTCTTGGTGTAGTGATCAAACATTGACAATAAACCCTGTCAAATAATAAACCCATCTTTGGATTGATTTATTATTCACATGGAAACCTTATAATTGACACATGTTTATCACCACAAGTGTGTATCAAATTCGGCCAAATATTAACCTTCCTTTGGGCCGGTCAATATTCGCATGAACAATCATACACACGAATTCCTTCTAATATTCTAAGTTAATTAATTTTCACAAAAGAGGTTGCTTTGGCAACATATTGCTTCAATCAATTCACTTTTGAATATTATAAAATCAATTGAGTCCTTTATACCATAATTTGAAAAGTAGAATGCTTAATTTTATTCATTATGAAACTTTAAGGGCCTAAGGGTTAATAATTCAATACTTTAGGGGTCGAAATTAATTAATTCTTAAACCCATGCTCCCGTCCCCAAATCTTCCATAACTCATGAAACCTTCAAATTAAGTCCCAAATTAATGCCCCTTTCATCTCCCTAACCGAAAACTTAATGGCCATTAATAAAATTCTTCCCTGGCGGCGCCGTCCGGCGCCGCCAGCCCCGGGGGGGGGGGGAGACAACCCCCTTCACGCGCAAGCAGCCGCCGGGCGCTGCTGCCCGGCGCTGTAACAGCAGCGCCCGGCTGCTGTCACAGTAGCAGCAGCCCACCGGCTGCTGTACAGCAGCCGGACCAGCAAAAATTTTTATTTCTTTTTTTTTAAAAACTGAAATTTCTTCCCAAATTTCCAAAAAATCCGGATTTTCAAGAAAATTATAGATCCTTATAAATCATGCTATATCCATGTAATAATATACAAAAAACATATTATAACATGCTCAAATTCTAAATCCAAAGCATAATATGAAAGAATTTGATAATATAACATGAAAAATCAAATAACAATATTATAACATGATTAAAACCTTAATAACATGCTATAATTCTTGATGTACAACATAATAATCCAATAATTCATCGAATTCAGAATCTTAAAATTCCATTTTTCATGATTTCATTTATGGATGGCTCTGATACCACTTGTTAGAAAAATTGAAAAGGAATAATCAAATCATATACTTTATTCAAATCCTTTTCACATAAAACCTCAAGATCCATCTCCATATTGAAATCCGAAAATGAACATAATCATAAAACATACCTGAATCCATGATAATTAGATTGTTAGCCTGAAAGGATCACGATCTTCCAATTTGATTTGTGAACTTCACTTCAATCTTGATTTCTATGGATGGGGATGTAGAAACCTTGAAGAACACACTCAAATGGGGACTATAACCCATATATTCATAAGATAATGACCATTCATCATCTTTCATTTGTTTTAAATCGGCCCCTCAACAATTTAAAACAAACTTCCGGTCTCTACACTTTAATTCCACGAAATTCAATACCCATTAGTCAAACTTTATGCTTAGTGGATCACTTTAATGACTAATTTACTTTACATAATAGCACACACATTTCAATATGTTACATGTGGCCCCAAATTGCTAAAATATTCCAACAGTAAACTGAAGCATTCAGGGAGATGAACCAACAGTACCACTGTGCAATACGAACACTGCAAAACAACAATTTATTTGCTTCCTATTATCCAAAAGACAAGGCACAATTGTGTGCACGTTTTAAATTTGAAGACTATGGAAAGTCTTGACCTCACATCAGTTATCTAATTTTCGTTTGCTAAAAACATTTGATAAAAAGTTGCAATAATAATTATAAATTTTAATTCTATATCATCGAGAGAAATAAAATTGTAAAAGGAAAATAGACGCACAACAACACACAAAATTTATAGAGGCTAGCTTCAATGTGAGATTACATCATCTTCTGCCGATAATTTTCGTTAATGCAAGGAAGTGTACAAGAGAAAAATCACGTACTTTATTCTCTCTAATATCTTTCTTTTGATGATGATTACAAAACTCTAATGATGATTCCCTATTTATAAATAAAATTAGAATAAAATCGAAATTACAAGTATAAATTTCTAAACAATCCTTTATAAAATTTTGGTTGTAGGGGCTCTATCCAGACATCTTGTTGGGCTCGATCCTTATACCGATTATGTACAACAACAATAACTAGACTTCAAAACTTAACATGCCTATGTAATTAAAATAATCAAGTGTTATTTTATTACATACTAGTTGAATCTTGCTTTCAAATTGTAAAATTGACAAGAATCCCTTTAGTTGGATTTGAGAACTTACGCGTTTCTAACTTACTAATTAAAACAAAATTAATATACTAAGTATTGAATTATAAATTATAACAAATAAAAGACAGTCAATAAAAGGGATTCAAATCAACAATACGCAAAAAAATAGTGTTGTGAACCTTTTCACAACATGATGCATGCTAACACTGCTAGGTTTTATTGTAATTGGCAAGTCTGTGAACTAAAAGGATAGAAATTAATATGATGTGAAAATCAAGAAGTAAGTTTCAATTTGTATAATTTGAGTTGTATATGTTCTAGGGTTCGAGTATGAAAAAAATGAGAAAAACAGAACCATAATTTCGCTAGCTCATCGCCTGTCTTTGCTCAAGCGATAGAAACATAAACATCTTCGCTTGCCTGCCGCCTTGTCCTCGCTCGAGTCCACTTAATCCAAATATCAAACTACTTATTTCCTAAACATCTATCAGAGTTATGAAGATCAAGACAAAGTGTCTAGAGTTCCAATTGTTGTTGGAGAACGCGGAGTTGTTCGTGATCCACAAGAGATATATGGATTCATTAAGTCGAGAGTTAGTCCAGGATCACGCAATCCAAGATGGCTGTAGGAATCTCAGTAGGAGGTCAGAAAGTACTAGTGGTAGTTATGTCTAATGGATTGTAAGTTTAAATTCGTTTATAGTGGATTTTTGACTAGCAAAGGGCCTGGAGTTTTTATCTAGTTAAGATTTCTCCGTGATCATTCCGTGTGTTATTACTATTTTTATATAACTGTGACAATTCAATATAAAGAAATTGGATTAATTGATTAACCATCTAGAGAAAATTTAAAATAACTTGTTGCTATTTAATTATTAGTTTTTTGATTTCTCATAAACACCTATTCACCCCACCCCACCCCTCTAGGTGTAATTTGGGTCGAACCTCATAATTTTAATTGGTATCAGAGCCACATTTCAATTCATGATCCATAAATTAATCTAGATGAGTCAGTCACTATCCGTGCCTCCGTTTTTTTACACAAGCAACTATGCATACTGGAAGTTTCGAATGAGAGCATTCCTTAAATCTTTAGATGAGCGTATATGACTTGGTGTTGTGAATGGTTGGGCTACACCTAGTTCTACCGTTAATGATGAAGTAATCCACACTCACGTTGCTAATTGGACAATAGCAAACTTAGATGAATGTACTGGAATATTAAAGGGCTTCATACCCTGTTTATGATTGTGTCTGCAGAGGAGCTTAGGAGAGTGTCAATGTGTGAAACTGCGAAAAAAGTTTGGGATATTTTAGAGACCACACGCGAGGGAACCAAAACCATTAAGAACTCTAAATTTCAGATATTGACCTTTAGGTTTGAAGAAATTAGAATGAAGGACGATGAATCTTTTGATGAATTCTATGCGAAGTTTGATGACATAGTAAGCTCTAGCTTCAACCTAGGTGAGAAGATCTCGGGGTCCAAAATAGCTCGAAAAGTCCTTAGACCCTCACCTAAGAGATTTAGACCTAAGATTACAGCTATTGAAAAGAGTAAGGACTTATATACTATTAAGATAGAGGAACTTGTAGGATCACTTCAAACATATGAACTCATCATATCTCAACTAGAAAATGTTAAATCTGTAGTCATAAACACTATTAGGAAGAGAGTGAGTCTATTGACGTTGAGACCCATAGGGATGACGAAATAGTTTATTTCTTTAAGAAATTTCAAAAAGCCATGAGGAATATGAGAATACCTCAAGAAAGGAAAAATGGTGTCCCTAGTAGATTCCCGAAAAATAAGTGTGATAAAAATAATCCTAGAACTTCTAGTAAGAAAATCCAATTAGTTAGATGCCATGAGTGTCAAGGTTTGGACATTATAGGAATGAACGTCCTAACTTTAAGAAGAATCTGAATAAAGGAAAGGGTAAGGCATTAACAGTGACTCTGACTGATGATGAATCAGATTCGAATGTTCAAAGTGATACTTCTAGCAGTGAGGATGAACAAAATTTTATGGCTTTCACGTCTATAGTTAAGACTGAATCTGATAAGGAAAGTAAGAAGGTGGAAAATGATGAACATAGTGAGAACTCTAAGGAAGATTCTGAGGATGAGATCAATTCATGAGTCTTATCGACAGCTGTTTCAGGAGAGTCTTAAAATCAAAAGGTCAATAAAGCCATACTAAAAAAGGTTAATGAACTTGAAAGAGTGAGAGATACTCATAGCTGATCTTTAGGACTCTACCAAAAATCTAAGTAAGTTAAAACTTGTTAATGGAACTTAGAACCTAAAGTTAAATCCTTAACATGTGACTAAGAAAAATATAATACTCAACTTTATTCCTTCATGAGTGCTGGAAATAGGAACGGTCCAGAATATGTTCAAAAGGGTAATACTATTGTTTGTACATTCAAGACCACGTCTGTCCTAGCTACCAACAAAGTTAGAAATACTGCTAATCTTGAACACAAGGGTAAGAATGTTTTAGGATCGAGGCCTACTAGACAACGTAGGACCGATCGTTCCATAAATCAACGACAACCACTACGTAGGTTTGAACCTAGGTTTATTCCCACCTATTACAATTGTGGTGCACTAAGGCACACAAGACCTATGTGTCATAAACTTGATACTAGAAGTAAAAGTCGGGATATCTCAAACACGGTTAACTTCCTCGCCAATCAAGTTAGCCACATAACTACTTCTAAGAAGGTTTGAGTTAACAAGAGTGACCTGATAGGTCGTGAGATTGATCATGCTCTTAAAAGTAAAAGCACTTATATACCTCTTTAAGTAGGTATTTTGGTGTATGCTCGCGCTTTATCATTTCGTGCCATTTGTTAGGTTTTTAATGTAATTAAAAAAATATGTGAACAAGAAAGACTAGAATTAATGTGTTGTAAAAGTCAAAGAGTAAGTTCAAAATGTTGTCAATTGAGTAATATTAGGTCTACAGTTCGAGAATCGAAAGAAGAAAAAAATGGCGTCGTGATTTCACTAGACTGTCGTCATGACTTTACTCGAACGGCAAAAACATAAATATTATTGCTCGTTTATCGCCTTGCCTTCCCTCGAACGATACGTTGTCGCTCGCTCGTCACCCAACTTTTGCTCAAGCGACAGAGTTTCCCCAAAAAAAATTATTTCGCGTTTTAAGATTTTTTATCCGGCCCATTCAGTCCTAAACCTAAACTATAAGTATCAGCAAGCTTCTGAACGGTTTTTTCAATGTTGATCATTGAGAAAATACATACTCCTTCATATCCTCTTCATCAAACAAGCTTTCAACCTTCATGTCTTGATTTGTTCTTGGTATTGAAAACATCAAATTCATAATCCAAATATCAAACTACTACTTCTTACACATCTTTTAGAGTTTTGAAGATCAAGTAAAGTTGATTGGAGTTTCAATTCTTGGAGAACGTAGAGTTCTTCATTGATCTATGGGAGACAGATGAATTCATAAAGTCGAGAGTTGGTGTAGAGCACGCAACCCAGGATGGCTTTGAAAACTGTAGTAGAGAGTTGGTGCAGGAGCATGTAATCTAGGAGAGCTTTCAAAATATCGCAACTAGAGACCAAGTGGATGGAAACTTACCTCCACTGAATTGCATTTTTGAGAAACAAGTTTGTGCGCTAAATTTTAGGGAAAATTGCAAAGGCGATACCAAACTTTTCATTAAGTAATAGACTTTGTCCAAACTTTTTAGTTGTGCCACACACGGTACCAAACATTTCAAAATATCGCAACTAGAGACCAAGTGGATGGAAACTATTAGTTTGACCATTGGTTGACCAAAAATCAAAAGTTTGACCAAATGTTGACTAATTTTAAAAGGGTAAAAAGGTAATTTTATATTTTACATATAAAATAACTAAACAAAGAATTAAGTAAAAAAAAAAACAGAAAATATTGTTCATCTTCTTCCCATACCCTCCACACCCTACCCACCCCAAAACTAAAAATCAAAAACTACCAAAATCCCAGCGTCCTCACTATTTTATTCGCCTTCACTGTCTACATCTCGCCAAAACCCCGAATTTACCACCCTGAACACAACTACCCAATTTCTCATCGGCATCAACACGAACTCTATCATTTCTGTCGTTTTAAACTCTTCCATTTTTTTCCTGGTGTGTCTCCTTGGTGGTGGCGACGGCTGTGGAAGCGGAGGACGTGATGGAGTTGGCCCTCTTCTAACACCCTAAAACTCAAAACTCTGAGGCGAGGAATTACGAGCCCCATCATCAGATGATGAAAACGAAAATGGCATATATGCCCTCGGCTCCCGAGGTGGAGCCAGTGGGATATAACGCGTTAAAGGAGCCAAAAACTCAATAAGCTATCCGATGATTTTGATGTTAAGCTTCTAGGCTACTGGAATTCAACACCATTAATGGGCTATAATCAGATGACGAAGAATGAGCTGGAAAGTTCAAATTAATTGGGTTTAAGCTTTTAGGAGGGGATGACCTCGTGTGAAATGGACTAGCATTGATTCATGGGACCCTCTTGGTGATTCTTCATTTTCTTATAGGGAAGAATAAGAAGAATTATGGTTGTTAGCAATCGCATCTTTGTAATTTAGGTGAGAATGTTGATGCGGCAGGGGCAGGAGAAGCTAGAGCTGAGACGACCCCAGCCATTGGTAATCTAGCGAAATGGTTGCAGGGGTGTACTATTCATTTTGGGTGGCGGCGGAGCCAATATTTGCATCTCGAGAGCTAACTAGTGACCCAAGTAGAGGAACTTAGAGGAGGTGGGTGAGTGGCAAGGGAACGACGGAAGTGGTGGTTTTTTATTTTTGATTTTGGGATGGGTGTAGCTATATCACGAGCCGAGTCGGAAAAAAAAAAGCTCGAGCTTTTTTGTGTCGAGCCGAGCCGAGCTCGGTCAAAAAAAATAAGGCTCGGCCTGAGCTTTCAAGGCTCGATTTTTTTGTTTTTTTTTATGTCAAACCTACATTTTTTACTTAAAAAATTAAAAATTTGTGCGATTTATACATACTATAAATTAAAGAAAAAAGCTCGAACTCGGCTCAAGTTTTTTTGTGTCGAGCTTTTTTGGGCCCAAGCCGAGCCAAGCAAAGTCCAGCCAAAAAAATGAGGCTCGGCCCAAGCCGAGCCCGAGCCGTCCAAGCCGGTGAGTTTTTTTGCCATCCCTAGATGGGTGGGGTGTGGGTGTGGGAAGAAGATGAACGGTGTTTTCTTCTTCTTCTTCTTTTTTCTGCCTTCATTCTTCCTTTTAGTTATTTGCAACATTTTGAATGATTTGGTACCGTGGGTGGTAAAATTGAAAGGTTTGGATAAAATCTGCTACTTAATGAAAAGTTTGATACCGCTGCTGCAATTTTCTCTAAATTTTATTTATTCCTCTATATTTGCCGTGGGTGGCAAAATTGAAAGGTTTGGATAAAATCTGCTACTTAATGAAAAGTTTGATACCGCTGCTGCAATTTTCTCTAAATTTTATTTATTCCTCTATATTTGTTTGCATATAAAGATAGTTCCTATTTAAATAAATAAAAAAATGTTTCTAACTCGATGAAAGGTTTTTTTTTTTTACCCTCTATTTGCATAAATAATTACACATTAATAATATTTGTAAAAATCAACTTTCATGTTGTAAATTTGATGAATGATTATTTAGCCTTATTAAGATATTTAGACTATAGTACTACTTACTCGAAGACTATGAATCTTGAATTCTAATTGAAACATTAATTATAAATATGAGTCAATTGTTATAATAAAATAGACTTGAGTTTTGACTAATTTAATTCGCCTCTCTTATTCTCTTAGTTTGATATGTATAGTACACTATCAACACAATACTTTAGCCAATAAAGTTACCAATAGTCGAGATTATGGTATTTTCAGTAAATTCAGTTGGTGAAAGGACGACTCGAACATTGATTCAAACCAAAATGTATGTTTCCTTTAAAGAGTAGGTTGATCGTTCTTTTTGGTTCAAAATTCCATGGAATCTATTTTTATATTATTCGATTGGTTTTGGTCAAGCTTTACTTGGTTAGTGCAAGGCTAAACTTATTTGTCTCGCAAGTTAGAATGTGTATTATGTAGGTTAATGGTTTTGCATTTATAAGAAACAAGGCTTTCGAATAAAATAAGTTTAATAAGTAATTCCATATTTGAAGGTTAAGTATCATCTTCAACGGATTGCAAAATCACAAAACATGAAGAGAGAAAATGGGATTATTAACAATCAGATTCAATATTTTTGTTGACCTCAAAAAATGAACTTAACAGATGCCGGGCCACTCGTGCATATGTAAGCTAAATTCAACACGTTGATGTCGATCGACAGTCAGGGTCACTTCAAGTTTTGAACGTGGGAGGAGCTCAACAACACAAGATGTTTCCATTCGGATTCCAACGAGATTTATGGAACAATATTGTATAATGATCTATCGAAAAATATAAGATTTGTAACTGTATTGTAGTAAAGATGTAAGAATTAGAGAATAATATTACTCCAAGTATTTAGAATTGCATTAGTCTTCAATTGTTACATGGTGAGGGCATTTATAGTATTACAAATTAATTGGTGACCTTTGGATCAAATTACAAGTGGCCTCATCTCCTTGGTCGAGGCATCAAATCCCAACCATCACCACATTGACCTAGCTTTACAAAGCATTAAATGCTCTTACATTTGACAAGATAAAACACAAATATACTTTTCTTAAAGGTCATATCAATCATTCGTAACAAGATTTTCATCATTAGAAAATCCGTGCACGTGGGTCGTCACCAGCTAAGGAGCTTAAGACACATGGCGCCTCGGAAGTGGCAGGGCCTTGGCTACAACAATGGCCTCGGGTGATGGGCCTCAGTTGACACGTCAGAGGGTAGCAAAATGCATCATGGTTCAATTGGGTTGGTCCCACTGCTCAGATATGGTGCCACGTGGCCCCCCTATCGTTTCTATTTATGAGTCATAACAATAGTTCCCCAAGTCCATGTGTGATTATTTATGTCATGCGTGGACTTTAAAAATAAAGTTAGAAAATTTTGAAATTTGAGGTGTAACAATTTTCATTCTCATATTCTAAATGAAACATTGAGCCCCCGTTTGATCTACATTATTATCTCATTAAAATGAAAAATATGACCGTTATCTATCATATCAATTTTAAATTCAAATTTTCTATATCTTATGTTAGCCCAATAACGACTATATTTTTCATTCTCATTCTACAATAATTTGGCTCAAATCCTAAAATCAGCCTTGAAACCACCTCACAATTCTCCTGGGAAGTCATAATTTTTAAATATACATGTCCTAAATCACATCCAAAGAAGCATGAACCATATTTAAGAATTGTTATCACATACACACAACCTATAAATCACATAACATAGTATGTCAAAGTTACATAACATATTACAAATATTTTAGGCCACAATCATACAACATCATAGGTCACAATCACATGACATAATCACAATCTTCGCATGAAATGATAATTTTTCGAAGATACATATATTATATCACATTCTTAAATTGTACATGCATACTTGAAATTATATATTGTCACGATTTTGTTATTTGGAGTCACGGTCACACAATGTCCCTAAATTTTATCCTTAATAAATCGTATTCTATGTTGGGTGTCGCAGTGGACGTGTGTAATATAATAAGCAAAAGATCCGATCTTTTATCTTAAAATATTATAATTCTTAAGATTTTATTTTAATATCATCACAAATTCTATATGGATGAATTTCTTTCATATACTAAATTTTCTTTCTTTATATTTCTTTGCATATAAAGACATTTCCTGTTTTAAAAAAAATAAAAAAAATTGTTTCCAACTGGATGAAAGTTTTTTTTTTTTTTTTTTGCCATCTATTTGCATAAATAATTGCACCTTAATAATATTTGTCAAAAAATCAACTTTCATGTTGTAAAATTGATGAGTGATTTTTTAGCATTATTAAGATGTTTAGACTACAGTCCTACTTACTTGAAAAGTGTGAATCTTGAACTCTCATCGAAAGATAACGAATTTCCTTGCTGCAAAAAAGATGAGGGAAGCTACTTGTACTCGGGGAGGGGGTGGTTTTTGTTGACAATCACACACACATGGGGTGGGTGGATGGGTAAATTTTTTTTTTTTTTTTAAATCACAATGGGATCAACCACTGTGAGTTCTAAGTCATGAAATCAAAATTATTCAAATATGATTAGGAGTTGGGCTTGAAAAAGAACTTGTGGTCGGTGAAAACACCTTTGGAGACATCAAGCCCGAGAGACGGGCGCCACAATGCCAAGAAGAAAAGAGGGGACAGTAACCGCAGCGCCGGGTCCCCTGTTGGGAAAAAACAAACAAGGCTCCTCAATAGAGTAATTTTCTGCGATTTTCTCGTTTTATCCGAATTTTGGGACGTCATCTTCATCTATATATATATATATATATATATATATATATATATTCTCATTATATTCTCTATACATTCAACAATATATTGAGAGATTGAGAGCATATATTTCAATTCAGATTATTAAAATCTTGATATTATAAACACAAAACTATTGATTATAGTTGATTGTTTTCCTCTACCCGTGGTTTTTCCCTAATTGGATTTCCACGTAAATTCTTGTGTTCTTATTTTCTTCTTCATTATCTCATTATTGTCATTATCTTGTGATCCGTTTTATAACAAGCGGTATTAGAGCGTGAGGTTGATTGTTCCACATGGCGACAATGAAGTTTGACATTCCATTGTCGGATAGAAACACGAGATTAACATTATGGTAAATGAAGATGCGAGCGATGTTGGCGCATAAGGATTTGGATGAAGCTTTGCTTGGCCTTGATATGATGCCGCTACCTGGACGCACGATGAAAAGCGGCATAGTGGTCGAAAATTCAAATCTCAAATCCATCTACATCTCTCAAATCAAATTATTCAAAATGTTATTAAGGAGAAAGGTGTCGCTGCGTTGTGGTTGAAGTTGGAGCAACTTTGTATGACAAAGAGTTTGATCAGTAAACTACACTTGAAACAACGTTTGTATTCTCACCAGATGTCTGAAGGTGCGTCATTGGATGATCACTTAATTATGTTCAAATAAATCATGGCTGATTTGAAGATATTGAAAGTTAAGTATGACGAGATGGACTTGGCATTGATGTTGTTATGTTTCCTGTCACCATCATTTGTGACATTTAGAGATATTATTCTATAGTTGGGATACTCTCACTGTGGAAGATGTATATGATACTTAACTATCAAGGAGAAGATGAGGCATCTTGCTGGAGGATCTGGAAATCATACTGAAACCTTGATTGTGCGCGGGAGAAATCAAGATAGGAATCTTGGCAGAAATATGAGAGGCAGATTGAAATCTAGACATGCTAAGAAGACATATCACTATTGTAAGAAAAATAGGCGTATTAGAGATGATTGTTATATGCTTTGAAAAAATAGAAATAAAGCTACTGGTGTTATTGAGAAATGGAAGAAACATGTTAATACAACGGAGGCTGATATTGTGGAATATGAGCAAAGTGGTGAAGAACTTCTTATTATTTCTGATGGGATTCTAAAAATTCTATGTAATGGGTTCTTGACTCGGCTTGTGCTTTTCACGTGTGTCCTAACATGAATTGGTTTTCTACCTGTGAAGGAGTTTTGAAAGGTGTTGTGATTATGGGAAACAATGAGCCTTGTAAAATATTCGGAGTTGGCACAGTCAGAATCAAAATGTTTGATAGGGCTGTTAGAATCTCATATCTTTGAATGCACTTGACTCAAAGGGCTACAGATACACTGGCGAATGTGGAGTTTTAAAAGTGAGCCGGGTGCTCTTGTTGTCATAAAGGGGCATAAAAACTCTACAGAGCTATATATTTTGCATAGTTCCACAGTGATAGAGGATGCACCAGTTTTTGTGAACATTTGATCTCTCTTTTACAAATGAACAAATTAATATTGATCTAAAATATTCACTAGAAAATAAACTAAAAAGAGATCTAAACTTTAACAAGTTGATGCCAACTTTATAACACTATTATCAGTAGGGGTGTAAGCGGACCGGTTTTTGCGATTTTTGACAAATTTTCAAACCAAACCATTTAAACCGGTTTGAGAAAAATTCAAACCTAAACCAAACCATTTTGAACGGTTTGAAAAAAACTCAAACCTAAACCTAACGGTTTGGTCCGATTTTAAATCGTCAGTTTCACCGTATATTTTTTTCTGCCTGCTTTTATGACATTAATTCATTGAATTCAATATATATTTATATCTTACTAGCAAATAATCTAAAACAAACTAAATATATCTACTACAAATTTAAATACCAACTAAATCAAAGTGAAATCACAATAAACTAAAATATAGTTTTTGTTTGTCATTTTAGGCTAAGACGTTACGATAACGTTACAATACAAGTCTACTAAACTAAATATAAAGCCCAAAAAACATAATGATGTTGAACAAGACATCGTAATCATCATATCCGAAAAATAAAACTACTGATTAAACAGAGAGAATAACTAGCCATAATAATAAATCAATTGTTTATAATATCTAAACATAACAATTACACAAGCTTACCGTTATATATTGTTACGAATTCAGTTTCTCGCATATACTCAAACACCAATTGTTGTCACACGTGATTCATAGTCTCCATTATCAAACAAATGCATTCGTTATATCATCATAGTATTAGATACTAGATAGATCAGATAATCTTTAAAAATATGGTAATAGAAAAATATAAACCACCTGCCACAACTTTCATTGAATCATCAAATACTTCCACTTCATCTAAATATTGGTGCAGCACTATAGGTTCATTCTTAATTTAAAATCAATTCTTTCCGCATATACAAGCATTAACCATCCTTGCACATAATAAACTCATAAAGGAATCAAATATCTGACCTCCATTTGAGAATGCAGACTCAGAAGCAACTGTAGAAATTTGAATTCTAAAAAGGAAAATGATTTTTGATAGATTATGTTAGTCTTGAGATTATTAGATATAAATTAGGATTATTTGGTAATAAATTGACAAAAATACACACAAATGACAAAACTATTGAATTTTGCATATTTAGATGAATTTTTAAAAAAAATCATTATTTTTATTTTTTTATTTTTATATATTTTTTCCCAGGTCCGGTTTGGTTTTAAACCGCAATTAAAATTCTCAAACCTGAACCAAACCGTTTTTGACCGGTTTGGTTTTGATTCAAAACCATTTCGTTGACGGGTCCACGTGGCACCAAACCGACGGTTTCTAAAATGTGGTTTCAGTTCGATTTTTCGGTTTGGCGATTTTTGCTTACATCCCTAATTATTAGTTTAATTTTCTAAACATAGTCTAAATGTTAAGAGTGTAAATGAGTAAAATTAGAGAAAATGCTACTTAATCAAGAAATATAAATATTAAAAAATTTAATCTACTTTATTAAATTATTCTATAACATGTTTTTATGTTTATTTGTTAAATCTTTGTCAATCATATTTGTAAAACGTATAGATTTTTTAAAAAATAATCATACTTTACAATGTCTTTAGATATTATGACAATTTGTAATCATATTTCTTTTCACTAGAACATAGTGATGTCATCTAAATAAAAAATAAAAAGAATATTTAAAAATAAAAAGAAATCGAGGAAAATATAGTTTAAATGTATGTAATAAGAATTTTAAAATAGTATAAAGCAAAGGAATAAAACAAAAAATATATATTTGCTTTTGCCGACGAGGAGAAAATGTAATGAAAACCTTTTGCAAGGCTTTTTTAATTTTTGAAAATATAGTGTTTCTGTAATAGTCACTAATCTCCGAGTATATATTTTTCTAAATTTTTATATAATTTTAAACTTTGGATATTTTTATTCTATAAAATACTATCCGCTTAGGAAAACATCTGCCGTAAATAAATTTGTTGTGCATCAAAATAAAGTATTTGTAATAATTATTCTACAAAACAAGCTAATTGTTATGAATATTAAAGACAAGATATAGGCAACATGAAAATAACAATCACAATAATACAAGATTTACATGAAAATTCAAAACGGAAAAAATCACGGGCAGAGAAAAAAAAAGTACTAATAATCAATAATGGAGAATTAGAAAGGACCTCTTTGGACCAACCTAATAAGTTGGATAATTGGCTAATCTCAATATGTGTGTTGTACACTACATATTTATAGTCAAAGAATCCATAACACACTAGAAAATAATACAATGAAGAATCTAATATAAGGTGGAATCCTAACATAAAATGTCTAACAAATAATGGAGTATTTGAGTTGAAATAGGAGAGAAAATTTGCCAAAATCACGAAACCTTCTTCTTATATGTCTTGGATTCATTCGAGATCTCTTCAACTCATACTAACAACTCTCAATAGAACTCCCAATTAAATTTCAATAGAATTTGAGTTACACCCAAATTCTAACAAATTTTTACTTTGACACGAATTTCACTATAAGGAACAAAACTTAAATTCAACAAGAATTCTTTGCCTGGAGACGAATTCCACTGTAGGAATAGAATTTATCTCTTCAACAAAAATTCTCCAACAAAATTCTCCACAAAAAAATAACAGAAGTCCCAAACCTCTTCTACAAAAGCCTTTAAGGGCAAACTCAACATGTGTCAACTGAATCCATGCATTGTTTATTAGTAAGATTACGTTGGGTACCAAATTTGCTCGAATTATTACCATGAACAACAAGATTATCAAGATCACAACTAGCTCCATCTGAATCAATACTTATCAAAGCATAAGCAACCAAATGTGTCTCGTCGAACCTCTGTTGAGATCTAGTACCTCTTTTCTTCAATTTAGTGACATCTACATTAAATGTGATCATAGAACACTGTGAGACATATAACCGAGACATTCTCTACCCCTTTATCACAATTCGACCCTTACGTTGCTTCTCCTCTAGCATCCAAATAAAAATCTATCATAAGAAAAATTTGGTATCCGAAAGAGGAATATCAAACGTCATACTTGTCATGCCAAAATTCGAACCTTGATCTGAGTTGATCAAATCTCACTCTAATACGAAACCGAACTTGCAATTCTAGGAACTACTAAACTTAGCTTTGATACTACTTGTTATGAAGTAAATGAGCAAATACCAATTTGTTGTGATATTAGTTTGTTATGAAAAACGAGAATAGGCAATATAAAAATAATAATAATAAGAACACAAGATTTACGTGAAAATTCAAGATGGGAAAAAAATCGTGGGCAAGGGAGGAGAATTCACTAATAATCAATAATGAAGGATTACAAAGGGCCTCTTTGGTTCAAACTAATAAGTTGAACAATTGGTCAATTTTAATATTTGTTGTACATCACATATTTATAATCAATAATTCCGAACAAACTAGAAGAATATAATAAAATAAGAGTTTAATATAAGGTAAAATCCTAATATAATATAACTAACAAATAATTGAGTATTTGAGTTGAAACATGAGATAAAAAATTGCCAAAATCACGAAACCTTCTCCTTATCCGTTTTAGACTCCGTCAAGATTTCTTCAAATCATACTGTCAACTCCTAATAGAACTTCCAATTAAATTCCCGATAGAATTTGGGTCACACCCAAATTTTAACAGATTAAATGCCCAAATATTAGTTCTAGAGCAATGCCTAATTTCAAGGTAGGGGGAGTAATTAATTTATTGTGAGGTCTGAATTATATGCAAGGAAATATCCTCAAAGGGTGAATGAAACATGAAAGGACACCGTGTATTCTTAATGCCTCATTTGTTGGAAATTATGAGAATTCATAACCCAAAAATATATAATTGCAAGAAGAAACTTGAGTATTAATTTTTGTCTATTTCAAAGTCTAAAAATAGAGTGCTTAGGAAATCCGAATTCCCTCTTGCTGGGAACAAAGCTCTTGATGGTTAGTGTATTGAATGTATGTTTTTGTCTCCCCCCCAAAACTCTCTTCCCCCTTTTGCTAGATGAATAATCGCATTAGAAGCCTCTAGAGTTAGGTGAACTTGATTTAAATTAAGAAACAAAATATTTTCTACCTTGTAAAGCCACTCGATCGCATTCAACACGATCGCAGGGTAATGTTGGTTGCGATCGTATGGTAATATTCTTGAACTTGTTGGTGAAATTTGTGATCGCACGTGTAGAGTCTTGCGATTGCAAGGTACATCCCTTTTGCTTCCGATTCAAGTTAGTTCCTAAATTTCCCTATTAATCCAGTCTTCACCTTTCAAATATTTATACCTTAGTCCCCATCTTCAATAACTTGTTATTTCTTAGTCCTTCAAATGATGTTTTCTAGGTGGATGATATGGCATTTTTAATTCAACGGCTATACTTTCTCTCCAATTATCCATAAAGACAAAACTAATGTCTTAAATTTTGGACCACACATTAATATCATTATTTAGAACTGTTAGGTTCAATATTGAAATTGACAATTCCGTGAACAAATAGGATTTAATTGAACATGTGTAAAATTCAAGGAGTGAAATGCAATTTTGTATAGTTGAGTTGGTAGCATACAGTTTGAGTTCGAGTTTGGAAACAAGGAAAAAACGGCACCGGGATTTCGCTAGCTTCACGCCTGATCACCACTCGAGCGACAAAAACAAAACGTTGTCGCCACTTATCGCCCAATTGTCGCTTGAGCAATAGACCCTTCGCTCAAGCGATAGTGTTACGCGGCTAAACCTAGTTCATGATTTTGGAGTGTTTTACACGGCCCATACTACTCATACGCCTTCAACTATAAATACAGAGGGTCTTGCACGAATTTTACAAGGTTGCTCCATTGTGCTACATTGCAAAATACATTCATATTATTTGAAGATCCAAGAACACAATTCATTGGTGAAATTATTCATATCACTCTTGAGATCCGGCAACCAAGTTTTGGAAAATATCAAATTGAGAAATCCAAGATACCTACTTCCTAAACATTTTTAGGAAGACACTTTCTGAGTTGGACTTCAGAAGCTTTTGGAGGTTGAGAGAGATTGGACTACAAGTGCAAGAAGAATAGGAGTATTTGATTCATGGGTATCCACTTGGAAGAGACAATTGCAGAAGATTATGAGACTGGAGGAACAATGGAGCTTGGAGATTATAAGAATTACAACAGCAGGAACTAGTTGAATTTTCTAGGCTGGAAACGAGCTGTAATCCATATTGTCTATAGTGGAGGTAACTGAGTTGTTCCCGAAGTTTTTACCTAGTTGGGTTTCTCCGTCATCATTTTGGTGTTCATTCTTTATTGATTTCCATATTACAAACTGTGATATTCAAACATAGGATAATTGAATTGTATGCTTAATCATCTAGAAATGATTAAAAGTGACTTGTTTCTTGTGAATTGTATAATTCCACATGTAAGGTCGAACTTAGTTAATAAACTATGTATTTTTCAATTGGTATCAAAGCTTAATTTCGATTCCTGACCTTAATTTATCTAGATGAGTAGTTCATTGTTCGTCCCGCCATATTTTGATGACACTAACTATGTCTATTGGAAAGTTAGGATGAGAGCATTCTTAAAATCTATGGATGAACGGATTTGGTTGAGTGTGGTGGTTGGTTGGAGTGCCCCTATTACAATTGTAGACAATGTAGTGACCCCCACCTCTATTGCTAATTGGATTAGGACGAATTTAGATGAAATATTAAATTCCAGTTTCAACCTAAGTGAGAGAATCCCAAAGCCTAAAATTGTTAGAAAAATCCTTAGATCCTTACCTGAGCGATTTAGAGCTAAAATTACTGCTATTAAGGAGAGTAAGGATATAGACTCCATTAAAGTGGAAGCATTGGTTAGATCTCTCCAAACTTTTGAGTTAACATTAGCTAAACCCACAAACGATAAGTCATTGACCTTAAAAATCGTGAGGAATAGTCATAAAGAATCTTTTGATTTCGATTCACCGGATAATGAGGAGTAAGCGTACCTAGGTAAAAGGTTCCGAAAAATGTTTAAGAAGAAAAATAACCCTCTAGAGAGACACTAAGGTGGCCCGAGTGAATCTAGGAGAAAATCTATATCAGTGAGGTGCCATAATTGTTGAGGTTTTTGGCCATGTTAGGAATAAGTACCCTAGCAGTATGAGAAATTCGGATAAGGCTATGAATGCTACTCTTACCGATGATAAGTCTAACTCGGACAATCAGGATAAGAAATCCACTCGTGATGAAAGTGGAAAATATATTGCTTTTACTTCGAGAATTAAGGAAGGATCTGACTAGTGGAGTGAAAAAAAAATGACTTAGATATTGATGAGGAGTCTATGAGTGAGGAAGATTTTCAAGAGGCTTACGATAAGATGTATGAGGAGAGTCTTAAGATTCTTATTAAAAATAAAGTATTGAGTGCGAAAAATAAGGAGCTTGAATTGGAAAATGAGAAGTTAGTAGCGCACATTAAGGAATTTACCTCAATTTTGAGTGAAGTAAAATACATGAATGAAACTTTAGAGACTCGGCTTAAGAACCTCACTAGTGAGCTTGAGAAGTTATCTAGGAGAGTCAGGGAGTTGACCATTGAGAACGAGACCTTAGAAATCCAGGTTATGAACCTTTTGAGCAATCTAGAATATTCTAAGTCTCAACTGCTTGCCTTCTCTAGTTGTTCTGAAAAGTTAGATAACATTTTAGAAATGGACAAGCCGGCTAGAAATAAGAGAGGTCTAGGATTTAAGAAAAACATTGCTAGTACGTCCAAGACCAAATTTGTCTCTGCCACTGACTAGCCCAAACACGTGCCTAACCCCAATCTTAAAAATAAGGGATATGTAGGACATATGTCTACTATACATCGTAGGACCCGCCAACCTAGGAATAGATATCAACAATCTCATAACATTGGTCCTAGGTTTATCCCTACTTGTTTTAACTGTGGTGAGTTTGGACATATAAAGCCTATGTGTCATTATTTCCTGAACAAGAATAGAAATCGAAACTTAAAATAGAAATAAGAATCAGGATTATGTTAGCCAGATTGACTTTCTTACTAATCAGGTAAGTAACTTGATCAAGTTAATGACACAGATGACACGAAATATTCCTGTCACTATGCAAGTTTGGGTGAAGAAAAGTGATCTGTAAATTTTTGAAATAGATTACGGTGCTCTTAAAGGTAAGAGCGTTTGCATACCTAGCTAATTAGGTGTTTTTGATGCATGTTAGAACTCTATCATTGTATTTCATTAATTTATGTATGCATCACATCTGTTTATTTATTTTCTAGGTAGAAATCACATGCATTTTTTTATTACTATTTTTTTGTGTTTGATTTGTTATGTGTTTGGTTCATTCATGCTTTAAAAGAAAAACAACAAAAAATTAGAAAATTGAAAAATAGAAAAAATGAGGGAAATTGTTTTTACAACTTAATATATAATATACTTGAATTTGTTTGTTGTGATCAAGTATGTGTTTCATCGATGCGTTGTAACATAGTTTCCATTGCTAGTTTAAGTTATTTATGGAGTACTTAATATGTGTCTTCATGTATCATCTGCACTGCACAGACTATGACCTTGATAGTAGGACTCTACCGCATGTATGAGATTTGAGATAGCTGTCACATGTTAGTAAGGTGACTTTGAATATGAATTGACCTTATTTATTAAACCTAAACTCAAATTTATCCCCATTAATAAAAAACTCAATATCTTATGTTTTTTCTTCGAAGTCTATTTGATTCGAGCAATTAAGCATGCGGGATTTCTCATAACTTGGTGTCTATGGTCAACTAATGAAGATTTTAGTCACTTAATGAAGAAGAGTCTGCACTTAAGATGTGAAAAAAGAAATATGAGCTTAAAATATTGAAAGATATGAAAAACATATATGCAAAAAGTCAGGGTGAGAAAAAAGAAAATATCAATACAAAATGAGCTTTTATTTAAAGTTCCTAATGCGTTTTAAATGATTTGAATTTCATAAGCAGATGAATATATTTATTGCAGTGATATTTAGCATGTCCTTTTCTTACAAAATTAAGGTTTGAAGTCTTACTTACAAAAGATTAGGAACATTTTCTACACATGGGTCAGTTATACAATTTATTCCATGATAACTTGAACTGAGTATGTGAGAATGTTTATTGTACACTGTTTATACTTATGCATGCTAACGACTGCATTTTTGAGTAATTTGTGACAAAAAAGGGGAGAATAATATACATAGGGGGAACATTAAATGATTAAATGAAATTGAGTTTTACATTTTATATCTGAAGGGTTGTTGGGGAGATACCTAGATACATTTGTCTACTGTATAAAACCATTTAAAGTTTGTAGTAATGGGGAGTATGTACATTGCACATTAGATGTATAGCTGTTTGAGTTTTAATGTTTTGTGATGTTAATGTTTCGGTTGGTGTTTTGATTGATATTAATGTCACATCTCAAACTAACACATTTATTTGTGTTTTATGAGTTTTTGATTTCCTGTATCACGTGCTTTTATACTGGGTATTGATGTTTTGATTTCAGGAAACAAATATATACCAAGAAACGCAAGAAGTAGAAAAACTTGAGTAACTTGGGTAGTTGAATTTGATAGTTTGTTTATTTTACTACTTGACTTAATTTGTATAGTTTTGTCACAAAATGTCAAAAGGGGAGATTGTTAGATTCAATATTATAATTGACAATTCTGTGAACAAACATGACTTAATTGAACTTGTGTAAAAGTCAATGGGTGAAGTGCAATTTTGTATAGTTGAGTTAGGTAGTTTAGGGTTTGAGTTCGAGCTTGGAAATGAAGAAAAAGTGGCGCCGGAACTTCGCTAGCTTCACGCCTGGCCACCACTCGAGCGACAGAAACAGAACTGTTGTCGTCCATTTATCATCCAATTGTCGCTTGAGCGACAGTGTTAGCTAAACCTATTTCGTGATTTTGGAGAGTTTTACACGGCCCATACTACTCATACACATTCAACTATAAATACAGAGTATCTTGCACGAATTTTACAAGATTGCTTCATTGTGCTACATTGCAAAATACATTCATATTATTTGAAGATCCAAGAGCACAATTCATTGGTGAAATTAATCATATCACTCTTGAGATCCAGCAACCAAGTTTTGGAAAACACCAAATTGAGAAATCCAAAACACCTACTTCCTAAACATCTTTAAGAAGACACTTTCTCAGTTGAACTTCAGAAGTTTTTGGAGGTTGAGAGATGTTGGACTACAAGCGTGTGAAGAAGAACATGAATAAGTGATTTCTGGGTATCCACTTGGATGAGACAATTGCAGAAGATTGTGAGATTGGAGGAACAACGAATCTTGGATATTATAGAAATTACAACAGCAGGAACTAGAGGAATATGTTAGGCTAGAAACACACCGTATTCCATATTGTCTATAGTGAAGGTACTGGCTTGGTTCCAAATTTTTTACTCAATTGGGTTTCTCCGTCATCATTTTGGTGTTCATTCTTTATTGCTTTCCATATTACAAATTTTGGTATTCAAACATATAATAATTGAATTGTATGCTTAATTATCTAGAAACAATTAAAAATGATTTGTTGCTTTTTAGTTGTATAATTCCGCACTTAAAGTCGAACTTAGTTAATAAACTACGTATTTTCAAGAACATTGACAAAACAAATACAAAGTTTTTAACGTTCATTTAGATATCATCACTGGTTGTATGAGTACCGATGTTATGAAATCTTTTAACTTTGTTTTCGAATTGGTGTATCCATCACTGTCTTTGTATAGAAGATTGATGACACGTGTAAGATTGACTACTCGTACGAGAACAGCCATTGGTACTGCAGTTGAGTGAAGGCATTCTTGGTTTATATCCTTCCACGCATTCATGATTTGTGTTTGAAATACAGCAAATGCTTCTTCTTTTGAAGCCCCTTTCTCTTTTATATAACATTCAACTGCCGTTATTTTTTGCTCAAACTGCATAAAAGTAACACAACACAAAACTTGTTAATCTAATATCTAAGCAGACTATTACATTTTTCTCATGTGTTGACGAGCCATAAGAACAAAAAACCCATGTGATGAACTTGTGTAATTTAAATAAAATCAATTTATAAGAATTCAAACTTCTTACCCCATGTCCGACCATATCGTCCATTAGTCTACCAATTATTGAAGAAGCACGAACTGATAATGGTTCACTGGAAGTCCAATCAAAGGCTTCCTTAGTTACCAGTTCTCCCATACCTACCAAAGATGTTGTAGATACCATCATGTAACCACAAGACACTAGTGCGACTTTCATATACTCTTCTAGTGTTGGAGTATATCCATTGTATGTCCATTTTGCCTCTTCGAAATATGCACGGACTAATTTTTTCATCTGTAAATTGAAACTGTGATTAGATACATTGGATGTAATTTTGTTTGAAGTCAAGAAACTTTATTAATATTGATTACCTCATCAATCACGTACTGAAGACGATACGATTTTCCTAACTCTCTCTCAACTTCGAGATAAACATCTAAAAGAGATTTGTAAAAATATTTCATGTACGGTGGTAACTGATCTATGGCACTAATATCCCACCTGCTCACGAAAATATTCAATATCAAATTGGAATCTATTTGAATTATATATTTCACTATAAATAAATATGCTATTAGATATTAAGATCTAAAGAATAACTCAAAACTCACCTTTCAATTGCATCTGTGAAAAGTTTAAGTTCGTCTAGGGTCCCATAAACATCATAGATGTCATCAATAATAGAAGTCATGGCGATTACTTTGGTAAGAATTTTCCTTGCAAGAGAGTATTGGGGCTCAAAGTAGACACATAATATCCAAAAGTAGCATTCCACCAGCCTATCTCTTGCAAAAGGCAATTTTTTCCCAAACTCTAAAGCCTTCCACCACCTGAAATTTACGTCCAAAAGTAAAATTTTAACCAATTTTCAGATATATAAGTGCATGTAGTAAAGCTTCACAAAACAAACCAACCTTGTAATGTCACTTAGCTCCTTCTGGTGGATCTTCTGCACTATGTTGAAGTCTAATTTTGCAAAATTCAGGAGCATGTCTTCACCTGATTTTTGGTAAATGGATAAGAATTTTTTAACTCCGAGCCTTGTCAAAGTTTTATGAATTGGCATCTCCAAGGCTTCACTAACTTGTCTGGAGAGAGAATCGCTCGCCTGGTGGACCGAGGATCCGAGGTGAGTGGCAGAAAACTTCATTGCTTCTTCTAGAATTTCCTCCCCGTGTACTCCAAATTGTGCAGCCTCGTACAAGCTTAACAGCCCTGGTACATCACTAATCAAAGAATCCTCAAATTTTCCTTGGCTGTCCTTGAATTTGTTGAACACATCTGCCTCAGCCCGAAAAAATATGAAATGTAACCTTAAATGTCTAAGGTGCATGTTCACATTAGAGAACATAAACTTTTCATGTAACATATTCATGTTTGGTCATGTTAAGGAAATTTAATTTTGTTAGTAATAAAGTAGCACTAAAAATCAGAACTAACTAAAAGGTATATTCGACTTGCTTTGAAGCATAAGAGAACATAATTTATTGCATGTGTATATATAAGATATTGACAATTTAATTTCCCAACATATAACAAATCACAAAAATAAAAATTACTTACCACATGAGACATAATATCCTTGTTGTGTGAGTAATCGAAATCGAAGAGCAACGGTACGAAGATCATCGTTTTGTTTATTGTGACTTTCATGATAAGTTTCATAGATGCATTTTAAAGATTTTTCACTTTCTTTTTCAAAATGGTAACCAACTCCAAGACGTCGGATTGCATCGATGAGGTCTAGTTTATACAATGAATCATGTGGGGCAGCCACTAGCAACTTTTTCACTTCTTCTTTTAATCTTTGATGTTCTTGCTCTTCGTGGGCCAATATATCCTGTTCAAGTAAGTGGAAGCATGCATTTAACATTTTAACACAATTATATTTCAGTTAATTAACAAGGAACAAAATTTACATTAGAAGTATACGCAAGGAAATAATCTCCCCAAATGCTAGGATGATATTTGACAGAGCGGCGAGTATCCTGAATGCTCATATTTTTGGTGGAAAATGGAGCAGCAGATGCATGGATTCGGATATCCATTTCTGTATTTCACTCTTGAAATTTGGACAGTAAATCGAAGAATGCTTCTCACTTCAATGGTCTTGCTTGAATTTACAAGTTCGTTTGATGGGTATTTATAGTAATAGGATGTGACGAGTACGTAGGCCACGTTTTTACAAATCCATTTGTATAAAATGGCAAAAAAAAACGTTGTGGATTGGACCACTAGTTTAACTTTGTATTGGACCACTAGTTTTAACTTCAAAAACCATTTGTATAAAATTTACAGTAAATTGTAGCATTTAGTCAGGTGGATTGGACCACTAGTTCAACTTCAAAAACCGACCCAGCTATACAACATCGTCTGTATAATGAAAAATAATTTGCTTGCTATTTTCCAAAACGGCGAAGCTCAAATGTCTCAAGATTTAAATTTAAAAAACAAATTTGCATGATAAAACACGTTTTTGCTATGGCATTCTAGCTGGATCCCACATCCAAGTTATTCGGTCAGCAAGACTACAATTTATTGAATTTGCATTTCAAATTTATTGTATTTAATTAATATTGAATAAGCGAATTAAATTGCATTTGATTGCTTATAATAATATAAGTTGTGTGTTAGGTCAAATTTGTAATTGATAATGTCCATATTAGTTATTATATGTATCATTTGCATTGTACACGTTACGCTCTTGTGAGTGGATTTTGAACGCGTGTGTGATGAAATAACAAAGTTCGATCCAACTAACTAACACCTAGAGGAAAGGGTGAATATGTGTTTATGCGGAATTTAAATTTACCAATTAATAAATGCAACAATTCATAGTTATTAATTAATCCAGATAAATTCATATACTGCTGAATTACCACAATTAATAAATCCAATTAATTAACAAGGAACAAAAGTTCTAGCTAATTTACATTAGAAGTATACGCAAGGAAATAATATCCCCAAATGCTAGGATGATACTTGACAGAGCTACGGGTATCCTGAATACTCATATTTTTGGTGGAAAATGGAGCAGCAGATGCATGGATTTTGATATCCATTAATTCCTTTAGGTTTTAGATGTTTTGTAATTGACAATTCTGTAAACAAAAATGATTGAATTGTACTTTGTGTAAAAAGTCAAGGAGCAATGTGTAATTGTTGAAAATAAGGTTATTAGGTCTACGGTTCGAGGATGGCAAAAGAAAGAAAAACGGCGCGAATTTTTCCTAGACTATTGCCAAAGTTTAGCTCAAGCTACAAATACAAAAACATCGTCGTTGGACTGTCGTTCCTTCTTCGCTCAATGGACAGGACCGTCGCTGAGCCCTCGCTCGAGCGACGTGGTTATCCGAGAAAATTTTATTTCGCGATTTAAAGGCTTTTTCCTTGGTCCATTCTTTTTACAACCTACCTATAAATACCAAATAGCCACGGAATGTTTTTTTCCTAAGGTTGAACATTGTATGAGCTTCATTTGTGAGAGAATTCTTATTATTCATCTTTCAACATTCATGATTCTTTCATATCAATTCTTGGTGGTGAGAAAAATATCGTTCTTATAATCCAAATACCAAACCGCATTTCCTCTACATCTGCTCAGAGTTCTTAAGATCAAGGGAAGTTGGCTGGAGTTCCAATCTATGAAGAACAAGGTGTTTTTCGTTAATCCACGGGAGATAGACGGTTTCACAAGACTATGAGTGTTGTAGGGTAGCAGATTCCACGAAGAACCTTAGCAACAACAGCTAAGGATTGGTGCAAAAAGACGAAGCTCAGATGTCTCAAGATATAAATTTAAAAAACAAATTAGCATGATGAACATGTTTTTTTCATCGCATTCTAGCTGGAACCCACATCCAAATTATTCAGTTGGCAAGAATACAATTTCTAGATTTTGCATTTCAAATTTAAGCACACTTTTCAATTTAGTACATTTATTCAACTTAAGTCATTCTTTAGGGAAATGTCAAGGGTTTAAATCATGAGGATGCGATAAAAATCCGTGAAAGATAAGATGGGTTCCAACTCTCGTAAAGCAGACAACACGTAAGATAACGGCTTAAGCAGGCACATAGGTCAGGTTTTTATGAAACAATCGACTTTCTTTGTAAGGACGTAGGCCTCGTGCCCAAACCGTTATATTATAGGTATTGTCCGTTTTGAACGAGTTTGAGTCAATCTTACTCACGAATTTTTATTGCATTCCCACAATTCGAACCCTTGACCTTTTAACTCAAGTAAGAGAGTGGACAATTCGAAACTTACAACGAGAAAAGAAACGAAGATTTTGTAAGTGCTAAACTTAGAAATAGTACTTCCACTACATTTTACTTCAAGGACACAAAACTTTTTAATAATTCGAGTAAAATATAAGTAGAAATATATAAATATTCTAGCGGTATCAATACAAAAGAATGAGCTGCACATGAGAATAC
Source organism: Fraxinus excelsior (assembly GCA_019097785.1). Lineage (NCBI taxonomy): Eukaryota > Viridiplantae > Streptophyta > Magnoliopsida > Lamiales > Oleaceae > Fraxinus > Fraxinus excelsior. The sequence goes on along the minus strand of CM032626.1, from coordinate 43,136,288 downwards.
ATGGCTTTATTTTGTAATTGCATTTGAGAAAAAAAAAGGAAAATTCATCGAGGATCCCATAAATGTCATAGGGAAGTCATAGTGCTCATTTGGTTTAACATTTCCAGCAACAACTTAGGTTTAAAACTTAAAACATTTTAATATGCATGACACAACTTATATTTTAGTAAAATGTGCATTTTTTTTCCCTTCAGTATCCGACAAGTAAACTGAAGCATTCAGGAAGATGGACCACCAGTACCACTGTGCAATACGAACACTGCAAAAAGACAATTTATTTGCTTCCTATCATCCAAAAGACAAGTCACAATTGGGTCCACGTTTTAAATTTGAAGATTATGGAAAGTCTTGACCTCACATCAGTTACCTGCTTTTCGTTTGCTAAAAACGTTTGATAAAAAGTTGCAATAATAATTATAAGTTTTAATTCTATATCATCGAGATAAATAAAATTGTAAAGGGAAAATAGACGCACAACATCACAAAATTTATAGAGGCTAGCTTCAACGTGAGACTACATCATGTTCTGCCGATAATTTTCGTTAATGCAAGGAAGTGTACAAGAGAAAAATCGCATACCTTATTCTCTCTAATATCTTTCTTTTGATGACGATTATAAAACTCTAATGATGATTCCCTATTTATAAATAAAATTAGAATAAAATCGAAATTACAAGTATAAATTTCTAAACAATCCTTCATAAAATTTTGGTTGTAGGGGATCTATCCAGACATCTTGTTGGGAACCCAACAGTGACCTTGCCACAAAGGTCGATCCTTATACCGACTCTGTACAACAATAATAATTAGACTTCAAAACTTAACATGCCTATGTAATTAAAATAATCAAGTGTTATTTTATTGCATACTAGTTGAATCTTGCTTTCAAATTGTAAAATTGACAAGAATCCCTTTAGTTGGATTTGAGAACTTACGCGTTTCTAACCTACTAATTAAAACAAAATTAATATACTAAGTATTGGATTATAAATTATAACAAGTAAAAGACAGTCAATAAAAGGGATTCAAATCAACAAAATGCAAAAAATAGTGTTGTGAACCTTTTCACAATATGATGCATGCTAACACTGATAGGTTTTATTGTAATTGGAAAGTCTGTGAACAAAAAGGATAGAAACACTACAACAAAATTGTGATTTGGCGACAAGATTTTTCGCGACATATAAAAAGTTGTCGTAATAAGTAACTTAACGTGGCACATTTTTAAAATATGTCGCGAATATTGTGATGAAAAAAATAAGTATCAAAAATTATAAGGCGACATAAAAAGTTGTAGTAAAATGTGAGAAGTTGCGACAAGTAATAAAGAATGTTACCAAAAATATGGGGAAGCAATGCGCCAAAATATTTTGTTGGAAAACGTATGGCGACAAACTTTTATTTTCTTGCAACAAAGTGCTTGTGATGTAGTAGGGTCTATTTTTTGCGATAAAAAATATTTGTTGCAAAAAAATCTAGAATTAAAGGGAAAAATCGTTACAAGAAAAAACATTTTTTTTGCAACAAACTGCAATGCTCACCCAAATACCATGGGTTCTAATGATAGATTAGAAGGATTGTAAAAGAAACCCAAATTCAATCCAATAAACCCCTCAACTCTCACTCGTGTCTGATATGAGTTCCATTTGCTCTAATTTTCGCTTCTTCTCTCGTCTACAAAAAAATTCAAATGATCCAACCCGAACCCAAGAAAACACCATCAAAATCAAATGCATTAGCCCTAATTTTTGCTTCTTCTCTCATCTCTGCCTCTCACTCTTCTTTCCCTTGACCACCTCAACAGGAGCCAAAAGCGAGAGAAATGGCCACCTAGAATTTCAGGGCATTTTCTGCGCTCCCACTTAGGAATACGTATTTCAACCCTAAACACTTCTTAAATCACAGAAATGGCTGCCTCATCTGACTCCCACGCCTCAGCATTTTTGGCAGCTGAGGTACCATCTCTCCAAAGCCTTCATCGCCGCTCCAACTAAGCCCAATGGCTGGATCTCATGGGCCATAAACTCAACCACCACTGGCATGGTCGGGTCCCAGGCCCTGATGGCGTTCAAAGACTCCAAGGGCGAAATGATCGTCAAGACGTATAATATCAGTTCTTATGGTCCTATAACGGAATCCAAAGTATCATACGAGGTGAAGGAATCTTCGGAGGAATTTTCAGGCGGGACGATACGGCTTTTTGCTACTATTGTGTTGTTGGCGAAGGGGAAGAGTACGGAAAACCATGTGTGGCAGGTGGGCCCCCCCTCTTTGATGGCAGGAATGCCCAACAAGCATGAATTTCAGCCGGCAAATTTGAACTCCAAAGGAAGCCTTGATTTGTTGAAAGGACAGAGCACCACTTCCAACGGTGGTGGGGACTCCAGGACCAAGAAAAAGAATGTAAGGAAATGCAAATTTCTTTTGATTTTGAGTTTGATTGAAAAAATTGAAGAAAATTCAAATTCTGGGCAATTTTACATTCGATCTAATTACTATGTACATAGCTAGTTTCTACTTCTGGCCAAAGTTTTAGTTTGGGAATTGGGATCTTACTAATAAGTTTTCTCTAACAAACTTTTGATACTTGATTCAGATTCATGGGATACTAAATGTTGTGAGTTGGGGAATTATGTTTCCAATTGGGATCATTATCACGAGGTATGTGAGGTCATTTCCATTGGCCGATCCAACATGGATTTATCTTCATATCTTCTGCTAAGTCTCGTCCTATGCCATTGGTGTTACTGGTTAGGGGACAAGTCTTATGCTTGGAAGCCAATCCAAGGGCATTCGTTATACAGACCATCGCAATATCGGGATTGCCCTCTTCTCTCTTGCTACTTTGCAGGTTAGTTTCAATTTGGGATATATATCCTTGAGCAAATCTGTTTATCTGTTTATATGATACTAAAATATATATTGTTGGTTATGAGGTTGAGTAAAGAGAATTGTTTTTAGGAATGGATAAGTCTAGAAAAATTAGATTTTATGAGGTTGAGTGCCCAGCTATGATCTACCCTGGTTATTAAATGTCTCTTTACATTGCCTTTTTGTAAAATTTTATTGTTGTTTGGCTTTAAAATGAAATTAAATCGTGCTTGAACCATGCTTGATGATTTGGGACTTGATTATCAAAGAAGCTATTTCAATGGCGTGGGCCGAGTTCACATTTACTAGAATTGAAAGAAGGTGGACAAGGAAGATGGGTTTTTGAAAGATAATTACCTTGTTTATGCTTTTTTGCATGTAAGTACTTGCTTTTTTGGTTGATTCAAAGGTTGATACTGATTTTTATGACAAGTTTCATCATTGTTTTCCAGTGTTGTTGCTTGGTTTGGAAAGATAAATGCTATAGCTTGTGCATCAGAAACTTGTGCAAGAATCCCAAGGTAAGATGATCAAACTAGAAATCTCTCTCTTTAAAACAGGCATAACATTGTTACATCTTGAAACATATATTGAGCTCACTTTATTTTATTCACTCAGGGTCCTGCTAATTTGGTAAAAGAGGCTAGTTACTGGCAGTTGGAATGAGTGGCGCTAGGACATTGCAGTTGTTACAAAGTGGCTATCATGAGTTTTGAACACATGCAGAACAATACCAGGAATTGTCAACAAAACTTGTGAAGTCCTTTGATATATTACCATTTTATTTCATTTTGAAGCTCATTTTTATTTAGGTGGTGGTGTATTACATTTTAATGTTCAAGTGTATGGATTCAAAAATTTGTAATGAAATTATCAATTTTCATGTAATTCCAAAATTTGTTCATAAGGAGTCATTTTTAATTTTGCCAATCAATTTGCATAAATTTCTGAAAAAAAAAATCCTACAACAACGCCTCGATTTGTAACACACGTCCAAACGTTGCAAAAGGTCATCGACAATGATAATCGTACTTTGTTGAAGCGACAAACCCTTTGTAATTCGGAATAAATTTAGCTACAAGCACAACTTATCACAAAAATAAACTTGTGACAAATTGACTTGTCGCCCTTTAATTTTTTCATGACATATATACATAGCGACAACATTATGACTACAAATATTATGTCGTCATTTCGTATTTTTTTCGTCAAACAATTAGTGTCGCAATTTTGTTATTTTGACGAATGGCCGAAAAGTCGCTGAATACAATCCGTGACTCATATAGTGCGACAATACCCGCAACAAACATATTGTTGTCGCTAAATTACTTTTGCAACAAAATTTCAATTTTTGCGACAACATTTGTTTTGTTGCGAAATCAGTTATTTTTTGTAGTGAAATTAATATGATGAGAAAATCAAGAAGTAAGTTTCAATTTGTATAAATTGAGTTGTATATGTTCTAGGGTTCGAGCATGAAAAAAATGAGAAAAACAGCACCATAATTTCGCTAGCTCATCGCGTGTCTTTGCTCGAGTGATAGAAAAATAAATATCGTTGCTCGCCTGCCGCCTTGTCTTTGCTCGAGTCCACTTAATTCAAATATCAAACTACTTATTTCCTAAACATCTATCAGAGTTCTGAAGATCAAGACAAAGTGACTAGAGTTCCAATTGTTGTTGAAGAACGCGGAGTTGTTCGTGATCCACAAAAGATATATGGATTCATTAAGTCGGGAGTTGGTCCAGGAGCACACAATCCAAGATGGCTGTAGGAATTTCAGTTAGGAGGTCAGAAAGTACTAGTGGTAGTTGTGTCTAACGGATTGTAAGTTTAAATTCGTTTATAGTGGATTTTTGACTGACAAATGGCATGGAATTTTTATTTAGTTGGGATTTCTCCGTGATCATTCTGTGTGTTATTTACTATTTTTATATAACTGTGGCAATTCAACATAAAGAAGTTGGATTAATTGATTAACCATCTAGAGAAAATTTAAAATGACTTGTTGCTATTTAATTATTAGTTTTTTGATTCTTCATTATCACTTATTCACCCCACACCTCTGGGTGTAATTTGGGTTGAACCTCATAATTTTAATTGGTATCAGAGCCACATTTCGATTCATGATCCATAAATTAATTTAGATGAGTCAGTCACCATCCGTGCCTCCGTTTTTTTACGGAAGCAACTATGCATACTGGAAGTTTCGAATGAAAGCATTCCTTAAATCTTTAGATGAGCGTATATGACTTAGTGTTGTGAATGGTTGGGCTGCACCTAGTTCTACCGTTAATGATGAAGTAATCCACACTCACATTGCTAATTGGACAATAGCAAACTTAGATGAATGTACTGGAATATTAAAGGGCTTCATACCCTGTTTATGATTATGTCTGAGTTTAGGAGAGTGTTAATGTGTGAAACTGTGAAAAACGTTTAGGATATTTTAGAGACCATACACGAGGGAACCAAAACCATTAAGAACTCTAAATTTTAGATGTTGACCTGGTTTGAAAAAATTAGAATGAAGGACGATGAATATTTTGATGAATTCCATGCGAAGTTTAATGACATAGTAAACTCTAGCTTCAACCTAGGTGAGAAGATCTCGGGGTCCAAAATAGTTCGAAAAGTCCTTAGATCCTTACTTGAGAGATTTAGACCTAAGATTACAACTATTAAAGAGAGTAAGGACTTATATACTATTAAGATAGATGAACTTGTAGGACCACTTCAAACATATGAACTCACCATATCTTAACTAGAAAATGTTAAATCCATAGCCATAAACACCATTAGGTAAGAAGAGATAGAGAGAGTCTACTGACGCTGAGACCCATATGGACGATGAAATAGTTTATTTCTTTAAGAAATTCCAGAAAGCCATGAGGAATATAAGAATACCTTAAGAAAGGAAAAATGGTGTCCCTAGTAGATTCCCGAAAAATAAATGTGATAAAAATAATCCTAGAACTTCTAGTAAGAAATCCAATGAGTGTCAAGGTTTGGACACTATATGAATTAATGTCCTAACTTTAAGAAGAATCTGAATAAAGGAAAGGGTAAGGCATTAATAGTGACCCTGACTGATGATGAATCAGATTCGAATGTTCAGAGTGATACTTCTAGCAGTGAGGATGAACAAAACTTTATGATTTTCACGTCTATAGTTAAGATTGAATCTGATAAGGAAAGTAAGAAGGTAGAAAATGATGAACATAATGAGAACTCTAAGGAAGATTCGGAGGATGAGATCAATTCATGAGTCTTATCGACAGCTATTTCAGGAGAGTCTTAAAATCAAAAAGGTCAATAAAGCCATACTAAAAAAGCTTAATGAACTTGAAATAGAGAGAGAGATACTCATAGTTAATCTTTAGGACTCTACCAAAAATCTAAGTGAGTTAAAACTTGTTAATGAAAACTTAGAACCTAAAGTTAAATCCCTAACATGTGACCAAGAAAAATATAATACTCAACTTTATTCCTTCATGAGTGCTAAAAATAGGCACGGTCCAGAATATGTTCAAAATGGTAATACTACTATTAGTACATTCAAGACCACGTTTGTCCTAGCTACCAACAAAGTTAGAAATACTGCTAATCATGAACACAATGGCAAGATTGTTTTAGGATCGAGGCTTACTAGACAACGTAGGGCCGATCGTTCCATAAATCAACAACAACCAATGTGTAGGTTTGAACCTAGGTTTATTCCCACCTATTACAATTGTGGTGCACTAAGGCACACAAGATCTAGGTGTCATAAACTTGATACTAGAAGTAAAAGTCGCGATATCTCGAACAAGGTTAACTTCCTTGCCAATCAAGTTAGCCACATAACTACTTCTAAAAATGTTTGAGTTAAGAAGAGTGACCTGATAGATCGTGAGATTGATCATGCTCTTAAAGGTAAAAGCACTAATATACCCCTTTAAGTAGGTATTTTGGTGTATGCTCGTGTTTTATCATTGTGTGCCATTTGTTAGGTTTTTAATGTAATTAAAAAATATGTGAATAAGAAAGACTAGAATTAATGTGTTGTAAAAGTCAAGGAGTAAGTTCAAAATGTTGTTAATTGAGTAGTATTAGGTCTACGGTTCGAGAATGGAAAGAAGAAAAAATGGCGTTGCGATTTCGCTAGACTGTCGTCATGACCTTGCTCGAACGGCAAAAACAGAAATATTATTGCTCGTTTGTCACCTTACCTTCGCTCGAATGATACGTTGTCGCTCGCCCATCACCCAACTTTTGCTCAAGCGACAGAGTTTCCTAAAAAAAATTAATTCGCATTTTAAGACTTTTTATCATGCCCATTCAGTCCTAAACCTCAACTATAAATATCAACAAGCCTCTGAACGGTTTTTTCAATGTTGATCATAGGAAAATACATACTCCTTCATATCTTCTTCATCAAACAACTTTCAACCTTCATGTTTTGATTTGTTCTTGGTATTGAAAACATCAAATTCATAATTCAAATACCAAACTACTACTTCTTACACATCTTTTAGAGTTCTGAAGATTAAGAAAAAGTGACTGAAGTTTCAATTGTTGGAGAACGTTGAGTTCATCATTGATCCACGGGAGATAGACAGATTCATAAAGTTGAGAGTTGGTGTAGAGCACGCAATCCAGGATGACTTTGAAAACTGCAATAGGGAGTTGGTGCATGAGCATGTAATTCGGGAGGGCTGTCGGAGGTCAGAAAGTGCTAGTAGTAGTCGTGTCTAAGGGACTGTAATTTCATAATTCGTTTATAGTAGATTATTTGACCGGCAAAGTTCTCGAAGTTTTTACCCAGTAGGGGTTTCCTCATGATCATTCTAATTGTTTATTTATTGCTTTCACATAACTGTAGCAATTCAACATAGGAAAATTGACTTGATTGATTAACTATATATAGATAATTAATAGTGACTTGTTGCTAGTTAATTATTAATTTTTAATTTCGTATAATCACGTACTCACCCCCCTCTAAGTGTAATTTAGGTCGAACCTCGTAATTTCAATTGGTATCAGAGTCACATTTCGATACCTGGCCTATAAATTAATCTAGATGAGCCAGTTTCTATCGTTCCACCGTTTTTTTTACGGAAACGACTATGCATACTGAAAAGTTCGAATAAGAGCATTCCTTAAAGTATTGGATGAACGTATTTGGATCAGTGTACAAAATGGTTGGACTTCACCTCCGTTCACTGTTGTTGGTGTTGTTACGCCCATTAACATTTCTCTTTGGACCAAAGATCAAGTTGCTGATTGCAACTTGAATAGTAAAGGGCTTCGTGCTCTTTTTATGGCTGTGTCTGCAAAGAGTTTAGGAGAGTGTCGATGTGTAAAACTGTTAAAGATGTTTGTGATATCTTAGAGACCACACACGAGGGTACCAAAACTGTTAAGAACTCCAAACTGTGGATGTTAACCTTTAGGTTTAAAGAAATTATAATAAAGGATGATGAATCGTTCGATAAATTCTATGCAAAGTTTAATGATATAGTAAACTTGAGTTTCAACCTAGTTGAGAAGATCCCCGAGTTTTTGATATTCGAAAAGTTCTTAGATCCCTACCTGAAAGATTTAGAACTAAAATCACCGCTATTGAAGAAAGTAATGATTTAGATGAAGTTAAGATACAGGAACTCGTAAGATCTCTCCAAACCTATGAACTCACAATTTCTCAACCAAAAAATGTTAAATCCATAGCCATGAACACCATTAGGGAAGAAGACAATGAGTCTATCGATATTGAGACCTTTAGGAATGACCAAATAGCTTATTTCATTAAGAAATTCCAGAAGACGATGAGAAATAAGAGAAAGCATCACGAGCGAAAAAATGATGTCCCTATTAAATTCTTGAAAGATAAAGCGTGAGAAGAATAGCCTAGGATGTCTAGTAAAAAACCTAGTCAAATGGATGTCATGAGTGTTAGGGTTATGGCCACTATAGGAATGAATATCCTAATTTGAAGAAAAATTTGAATAAAGAAAGGGGTAAGGCATTAGCAGTAACTTTGAGTGATGATGAATTAGATTCGAATGTTCAGAATGATACTTCTGGCCGTGAGGATGAACAAAACTTTATGACTTTTACGTCTATAGTTAAGATTGAATCTGATATGGAGATTAAAAAGGTGGAGAATGATGAACAAAGTGAGAATTATGAGGATGACTACGAGGATGAGATCGATATTCATAAATCTTATCGACAGTTATTTGAAGAAAGTTTTAAAATCAAGAAGGTCAATTAAGTTGTACTAAAAAAGGTTAATAAACTTGAAAGAGAAAAAGAGACTATTAGGTGACTTTCAGGATTCTACCAAAAATTTATCGACAACTGTTTTGTTGTTGGTTTTTTTATTATTTTTTTTAAAAAAAAATGAATGCAAAACAGAAATAAAAACAAAATAAAAAACAAATGAGATGCATGTACAAATAAATGGGCTCTATGAATACACATAGCATGCACCTAAGGTACAGTGATGCTCTTACACTTAAGAGCGCGATCAAACTCATGACCTCTCATGTCACTCTTTTTAACCCAAGTTTTTTTAGATGCAGAGGTCATTTTAGTCAACTGAATATCCTTTTGTTTTCACACTTATACAGTTGACAAGCTAATTGGGTCCTAGCAATATTGGGAACAAACAGTTCTCACATTTCTAGTATCTTCTCATTGATGATGAACTCTGCAAACTTTCTCAAACACAACGCACTCCTGACTGCATAAGGAATATGGATACTGTCACAATTCAATTTATGAATATTTTGCAGTCAGCACATGAAATTAAAAAAATATTTTAGAAGCAATGTTCAATTTGCAGCAGTACTCAAGTAATGATTTAGCACCTAGAGTTTCAAATAATCATAAAGTACAAAAAATGAGCATAGAACTTGTTAGCCATCTTAAATCTACTGCATGTGACATTGTGTCTACAAGTGATATGCATGTTTTCTCGGGGGATACGAAAATAAGTTGGGAAAAGCCGATACTTGCAATTTTTGCCAATGTATTTGTTTTTTGACTGGGGAGATGAAAGAAAGCCATTTATCACTGTAAATCCAATTTTTTTTATTATGAACATGGAAAGTAGTTAACGTAGTATATTAGCATTTATGTGCATTGCTATACGATCTGTAAATCCAAATTTTTTATTATGAACATATGGAATGCAGACAAATTGGATCATGCATATGCATCAAATATTGTATTAGTACACTTACATTACACGATGAATGGCGCATGATGGTGACATGCTGTAGCAAATAAAAAAGTGGATGTAAATATAGCATAAAAAGTGGATGTTCGAACTTTGAAAAGACGCGGGGGCTTTCCCAGCAGGCAGTTTCTGAAATTCTAGCCGAATTAGCGTAAATGATTTGGCCATGATATGATGCCACTGATCAACAAATAACATGGTCTAAGATTCATAAATTGTAAAGCACATCTCTCGACCAAACTACAAATTTCTATTTGAGTCCAAATGCCAAGCAGCAACCAGATCCGGAACGTGAACAATGAACTCCCTTATAAAAAATCAGTATCACCATCACCTGTGTAGCTCACGTAGAAAAGAGAAATAGATACAAAGATCGAGTCTATCTTATTAATATTGACGCATTGTTCTGAATGACTGATTATTTGAGGCAGACCGACTTAAACTACTGATTAATCATAATATTTGGCTTTAGATAGTGCTATTAGACACTCTAAATAAAAGATTTTGTTGTGACAAAGGCAGCATCAAATGGAATCAACCCCGAAATGAATGGTTTCTACTTTATCAAGGTACGTGTCTGATATATAACCGAATATGAAATCAAACCCAATCAGATTATGATATATACAAGCGGTTCAATTAAACATGGAATTAACCCCCTAATGAATATGGTATTCAGATTCTGAGGTTAGGCTTTTAGAAGGAACCAACCCCCAAATGAATAAAGTAAATCTGGAATAGGAAGAAACCTTGCTCAACCCGACGGGCTCCCTAAGGCCCGAGCCGAAAGGTCAGGTCGAGTCTAAATTTTTTGATCGAGCTCTTGCTCGGTTCAAGTCAAAAAAATCTCAAAAGTTTTTTTACTCGAATCGAGCCTGAGCAAAAATTTTCGGCTCGTGGCTCAACTCGACTCGTTGACACCCCTACAATTAGCACTAAATAGGGGAAATTTTTTAGCGAGAAATGATGAAAAAGTATACTGAAAAATATTTAAAACTAGGAACATATATTTTTGTTTTTTTACATTGATCACAAATATTAATTTTTAATTAGTTACTTTATTCCCCAATTGAACTCTATTTTCTCTTAAATTTGATTTTTATGAGTTTATATCCAAGTTGAGAGAAAAACTTCTTAAATTTACATTTGCATATTATTTTTCCATTCGAAGTTGCTCCTAAGAAATAACATTTTACAGTATAATTTAAACGAGAGAGCAATATATTTAGTGCATGTTTGGTACATGGTCATAATACTAATTTAATTTACTAAACAAGCGAGTAGTGTAATAAATCTAGAACAAGATAACATGGGAAAACAAATAAAGTTTAAGAATTCGTCTACACGATGCATCATAATAATTCGACATATTAAAATGAATACAACCAACACCATCAAATCAGATAATGAGATGAGATGGTATTTTATTTCAAGAACATACAACCGACAACTTTACTATCATGTTTATCAATCATCATGGCATTGTAATAGGTTGAACTAGCACCAAATTTATGAAATCTTTTAAAAGAGACTTTTCGACATGTGTATATGCATCAATATCTTTGTACAGAAGATTCATGATGCTGGCAAGATTGACTACTCGCATGAGGATGACCATTGGTATTGCAGTTATTTGAAGCAATTCTTGATTTATATCCTTCCATGCATTCGTAATTTGTTTCTGAAATACAGCAAATGCCTCTTCGTTTGAAACCCCTTTTTCATTGACGTAACATTCGACTACTGATACTTTCTGCTCAAACTGCAACAACAAGAAAGAAATGTGTATTAAGATCATTTGTCATAACCATCCAGCTGCCGGAACCCTAATTTTTTATTCACAACTCAGACCGAATGTAACGACACTTGTGCATAATGAGAAATAAGTTATTTAGTACTTCAAACGTATTACCCCTTGTCCGACCATGTCGTCCATTAGTCTACAAATTGTTGATGTAGAACGTACGATTAATGGTTCGCTTGAAATCCAGTCAAAGGCTTCCTCAGTCGCAAGATCTCCCATACCGACCAAAGAAGATGTACATAGCATCATGTATGCGCAAGATACAAGGGCGACTTCCATATACTTTATTTTTTATTATTTTTTTTCATTTTTTATTTTTGGTCATTAATTTGTATTTAATTTAATTATTTATTTTTAAATTTGTATTGAATTTATTTCTCGTGTTTCTCCTTTAATTTATTAAATCATTTATTTTTTTGGTAGCGTCGATGTCTTGCCTATAGTAATTACAATTTGGTTCGCTTGATTTTCTGTGATTATGTGTTATTCTATTATCTCTTCTTCAATGCTCTAACATTTGAGTTTTTGTAAAATGAAGTACTATTTAGATGATGAGTTGAGGCAAATGTCGGGAAAAGCTACTTAGAACAATAGCTTTGAGGGTTTTACTTTTGTATTGGAGCTGCTCGATGATCGGTACGGAGATGTGCTACGACAGTCCTTCTTGTGGCCCCTGTACCAATTGCGAGAGGTGCAGTACTCTGGACAGATCATCGATGCACTACTATATCGACTTCTTAGGCCAGTCAATGGTGATGTCCTCAACTTCGACCTCCGGGGGCAAGGTCATTAGTTTCTCCATATTTGAGTTTGCTCTGATCACTCGACTAAAGATTATAGGTGACGAGGCAATCATTGAAGGTATTGAGAGAAGCAATAGGCTATACGAGACGTATTTTCAGGGACATGGGACGATACTTCTATCCCAATTGATGGATGCAATCAAGGAGTGCGATCAGATGTTGGATATATGGTCAAGTGGGTTAATATTTATAATTTTTTCACTTGGAAACTTAGTTTTTGACTGTACGATACCGAACTAACACATTATTAAATTGTAGGGGGATGGCGGCATGTTTACGATAAAGTACATTGGTTTTTTTAGTAGAATATAAGTTTGATGGAATCAACCAATCATGGATACAAAATTAGAGAAATAAATTAACGTGCGATTTGTATGAATTCGAATATGATCCGTAAAGATTGTATATTTAATTGTTCATTTATTTATAAAATAATTGTAAATATTGTAAAACGTGTGTAAACATTGTATATTTAATTGTCTATTTATTTATCAACTAATTTTAAATATTGTAAAACACATTTAAGCATTGAGACTGTATAGCCGATGCCTAATTAGACTCGATCTTTCAATTTTATTTAATTACTACTCTCAAGCGAAATTAATCAAAATTGATTTATTTAACCTATTATATCTCTATGTCGATTCAAATCAAACAACCGCATTAAAATGGAGGGAAAAGAAAAGCAAAGAAAATGGGCAGCGAGTGGGCGCATAGGCGGTGCTATAGTGGAGCCTAGACTCTTGCCTCCTTTTTCAGCAATTTGCAATTGAGGTCCTTCAATAGTTGCGCTCTAGGTTTCTCAACTATGATTTTATATAACTACGACAATAATTATGCATTACAATAAAAAAATATAGGGATTACGCATCTATTGAATTGTTATGTAGATGAATCTAACTTGTAAAAAATCGGCAAGTATGCCCTGCTACGTAGCACTTACGAGATTTAAAAGTTTTTTCGGTGGATGGTATTCTAGACTTACGTCTACGTCCAAGAGTACGTGGTCCAACTTCATGTGGCAACAAATTATTAAGTGGGAGAATATGGTCGAGAACTTCCCTCTTGACTTTATTTGGTAGAGGAAATACTATTTCAATATACGCTGCTCTCCAATAATCAGCCATGTAATAATAATTGCATAAGGTGTGTGGTGGAAATCCTCTATGCATAGCCACTGCCACTCCATACACACATGGAAAACTCTCTAATTGAGACTTTATACACGTGCATGTGTTATCATTCAAGTCCACGATATATTTGATATTATGTCAATATCTCACGAAGAAGCGAAACTGATCCAGTAGGTTCCACACATACCTTTCTCGCCATCTTTAGAGTCTTGAAGAGTTTTCTTCCTGAGTCGAAGTTAGCACACTTGTTCAACTCTGTGATTCCTCATGTCGATCATGAAACTACTACTGCAACTTGTTACAAATTTGCTCAATCATTAAGAGAATTGGTAACTCTCGACCCTTCTTAAATAACGCATTAAGAGACTCCGCATTGTTGGACGTCATCATGTTGTATCGATGTCTTGGAAAATATGATCGTGCCCAATGTTCGATCCTCATCTCTGTTAGATAATCTCATACAACATGTGATTTACATTCTATTTCAACCATGAACTTATCAAACTCTTCAAAACTGTAAGCCTCTGCAACTCTCCTAAGCGGTGCAATAATGCCACAACCTCGATACTTAGTCTTGAGGTTGCCCTGTATATGGTACATACAATAACTGTAATGTGTCTCAGGAAAGACATCGGCAATACCATTTACTATTGACAACCCCCAGTCAATTACGAATGCAATGTTCTCGATGTCCTCAATTACTTCCCTCAACTTCATGGAGAACTAACGCATTACTGATCCTTCTCTCCATCAACTATGCCGAATGCAACATGATAAATTTGGATGTTGGGATCTTGACGTGTACCAATAATCAACTTGCTTTCGTATCTAGCCTTAAGAGTTGTACCGTCGACTAGAATTACGAGTCGCATTGTGTTTCGAAATCCTCGAATGCATTATCCAATGGTCATGAAGAAATACTTAAAGCGATTCTTGCCCTTCGTCTTAATGAAAAATGCCGATTCAGGATTAGTTTTCCCCCATGTTATAGAAATATCTAGCCAATTTAGCATAATTCTCCTCAGTCGAACCCATTAAGTCCTCCAATGCACATTTTTTGGCCATTCAAGCCTTCTAATAACTCATGACCACCCAGTACTCTCGACGAACGTCGTTAATGATATTTGAAGGTCTGTAGATCGTTCGTGGGTCCTGAAACTTGTGTATTATTGGTCGACCAATGAACCATGCTCGAGCTTGCATGTGATCATTTTGACGAATACCCACTTCGCAAGTATGTTCATGTGCATACTTACGAATTACAAAGAACTCATCCATGTCCATTTTTCGTTGCTCGCAAACGCCAATGGTAGCGTCGTCAATGCAAATAATTGTGTACGTCAACTTGTTTGATTTCTTTATTTTAAACTCAAAATTATGTTTCAAAGCAATCTGGTGTACAACTTCATGCAAATCTTTCTTTGTTTTAAAAAATTGTTTGATATATAAATCTTCATAATCAGGAACTACACGCAAACAATTAGAGGTCTGTGCACTCGTTCCCACCTATGAATGTAACACCCTAAATTCCCTGAAACTCGAAGCGTTAAAAAAAATCATCTCTTTGTTGACCTCTTTAATGTTAACCAAAATAAATTGTAAATAAGAAAATTTTTGAAAAACATTGGAGAAATTCTAGCAATTACCGTTATACAGCAGCGGAAAGAGAAAAATATGTTTAACCTAGCAAATGTTGATAAAATATTTTGAATTTTTTATAGGGACTATAGCATTCATATACGCATATCATGTTAGAAATTGGGGTCTCGGTGATAAGGTCTGAAACATGAAAATATTGTTCGACTATGCTGAGTATAAAATTCGGAATTGACTCGACGCGGTCTACCCAAAATGGACATAACTTTCTCCCTAGATAATATTTTAGGGTAATTCCAAAGATTACTATTGGAAGACTCATAGACCTTTGAAACCCCCACTGATTTCACTCTAAAGCATGTACCGTAGCCCATATTTTACCACTTTTAAACAGAAGGAACTTTCATGCGTAGTCATTCCAATATTTTTAAGTTATAGTTGACATGCAATATATGTGAAACTAGGCGAAAAAAAAAATTAAACATTTTAAAAGTATCGTCTAAAAATTCATATATAAGAGATTTAAACGAATGAAATTTTTTACTAAAAGTTCAAAGCATTTCAAATCGTCGAGCACTTGCCACCATGCCAAACCATTCTCATACCTTCAATTAACCTGTAAATTTTGTAGGACTGAATATCACAAGCAATACTCGGTAGAAAATACTTAAGTAAATATGTTTTCTAGAATTGCAATTTTCTTAAGTGATTAAAAAAATATGTTTTCTAGAATTGCAATTTTTGGTTATTTGTGTCGCCGTCAATTTCAAAGTGAACCAATGATCAAGCAGTCTGCATACGCTTAAGTTTTAACAGCCCATTTTCATGAATCAAAATCCATCTATTCATCTCTTATTTGAACCACCCAAAGGGTGTTTCCATTCTCTCATGAATAATACAATAACACGTTAATGCAAACCAAAAACAAATAATTTTACTCTACTTACAAAAGTGTCGTAAACATCCCTACCTTAAACAGTTGGAGTTTGAATATCCTTTGATGTTCAATATGTAGTAAAATGCAGCGTACTCTTAGCCTTCCCTTCAGAAATTTTTTAAATTCAAGGTGTCTTAAATCTATGGGATCAAAGGCAAAATGATTTTATGTAAAAGAATTTTAGTTTGGGAGAGAAAATATGGCTCTAGGGATTGTAGAATGTAGTTATTTATAAAACACAAAATGTAAAGTCAATTAGCAGTAACCAAAAATGTAAGTAAAAACAAATGAAAGTGTGTTATTATTTAGGTTATTTTTAAACTGAAATGGAGAGTTTTTCCTTTATAATTATGATAATGGTTTTAATTAGTGGGTATTAACACTTTGAATGAAATGCCTAATGGGTATAAATGGTGGAATAACTAACGTGTAGGTTAAATTCATTCAAATGACAGTTTTCTTTTATATATAATTAACATTATGGGTTTTAAATGATGAAACAGTTATGAAACTTTGTGGTTATTACCAATTCAAATGAAATGCCTAGTGGAGAAAAAGAAAAGTCACATTGAGGGATGAGAAAAATTAAAAATCGTGGCTGAATAGATAGGAGTTATATAAAGACAAAAATCATGTTTAAGGACTATTTGGCATAACAATAAATGTATCTATCTGTTTATAAAAATTAGGAACTTAAAATATGTCATCACAAACATTTAAAAGAAATTTGACGCCTTAAAAGACACGTACGCGCTAATTTACTATCGTGACCAAAACATTAATTTGAACTCTTAAGAAGTGTTGTAGCGATAAAATAACATAATCCAGATTATTTTTTGATTTATACAAGAAAAAAAATTATTTTAAAATGAAGCACAAGATTTTATTTTATTTTCTTTTCTCGGTCGCTACAATGAGCTCTCACCCAACTCATGTCTCCGATAGGATAGAGCAATCAAATCCTCATTTGTAAATTTATTTTCATTCTCGTTATCTTGAACTATCGAGAGAATTCCATGTGTAACAATAAGATCTTGGTGAGGAACAATTGTATCGGAAATAACCACATCATCATCACGAGTTATCTCCGCTATGTCCTAGAAATCATTCACATTACGATCCTCTTCATCGGGATCTTCGTGTTCACTCTCGGGTACATTCTTATTCTCTAAAGTTACACAAATAGTAGTAGTCGTGCAATTTCGATTCAATTCAATTAAAACCTGGATTTCATCTTCAAAAGTAACCTTTACATGTGGAATTGAAATAGATGTATGCTCATTGAATAGAAATCTCAATTCCATGTCGTACTGAGAGGAATCAACGTTGAGCTCGTTCAGTATATCATGGTACATTTCTGCATATAATGTACTCAATGCCATCACAATTGCAATAACACCGTGTCTTTCACTTGTCCATTTATAGACCCGTCGACCATTTCAAATTCATGAAAGTAACAAATCAGGACTGCATGTGATCCCATGTATGTATTAGGAAACATAATTTGTTTTAAAAAATTATAATTATGGGGAAAAGGGGGGTAAAAGATGGTTGGGCCAGTTGGCCCAGCTGTGTGAGCCATCCAGTTCGGCTGGATGGTTGGAATACAGTTGGCCCAGCCAATTGGTTCGACTATTTCCAGATGGTTGGGCTGACTTTTCCAATTAGTCTTTTTCAGTACGGTTTGGCTATTCTTCGTTCCTATCTATCTGGGTTGGAAATTCGTCTTAAATAATATATACAATACAGATGAATTTTTTTTCTCGTTTTTGCAAAAAAAAAATTATAGATCCGTTTAAAATCATAATTTTTTTATCTGCTCATGTCGAAATAAGATTTAAAGATTAAAACAATGTACTAATTTAACGAAAATGAAATTAAAAATGCTTACCGATTTCAAGTGACTGCTATAAACAATATTTTCTTATTGAGCGTTTGATAAATTTATGAGATTTCAAGTTTGAAACAGATCAAAATGAAATAGTTTTTATTTGTGTTGGAGTTAACAGATAAAGAAAGTGATTTGATTTTGAAATTTTAAGTGGAAAGTGTTTGGAATTCTTTATAACTTAAAAATTGTATTATTTTCTTTTAAACAATACCATATTTTTGTAATTGTATAATATACATAAGTGTAGTTTTATCTTTTACACATTAATAGGCAATTGTGGTGAATGGTTAAAAAATTTGGTCAAAGTGAAAAATGATCACGTTGATGTGGTCACTTTGAAAAATATCCCGTGCTAACCAAAGGTCATATCAGACCAAGAATAAATTGCAGGCATAGATCAAATCCAATGGTTCAGTGTCCATTTAAACAAACACAATCCATGTCAAGTCTAGTACACCAATTGGGGTTGCCACATGGCCATCCACTCATACAACTAGGAGTCTCAGGAAATTTACCAAACTAACCTCCACTGAATTGCATTTTTGAGAAACAAGTTTGTACGCTAAATTTTAGGGAAAATTGCAAAGGCGGTACCAAACTTTTCATTAAGTAACAGACTTTGTCCAAACTTTTTAGTTGTGCCACACACGGTACCAAACATTTCAAAATATCGCAACTAGAGACCAAGTGGATGGAAAGTATTAGTTTGACCGTTAGTTGACCAAAAATCAAAAGTTTGACCAAATGTTGACTAATTTTAAAAGGGTAAAAAGGTAATTTTATATTTTACATATAAAATAACTAAAACAAAGAATTAAGTCAAAAAAAAAAAGAAGAAAATATTGTTCATCTTCTTCCCACACCCTCCACACCCCACCCACCCCAAAACCGAAAATCAAAAACCACCAAAGCCCCAGCGTCCCCATTATCTTATTTGCCTTCACTGTCTACCTCTCGCCAAAACTCCAAAGTTACCACCCTGAACACAACCACCCAATTTCTCCTCGACATCAACACGAACTCTATCATTTCTGTCGTTCTTAAACTCTTCCATTTTTCTCCTAGTGTGTCTCCTTGGTGGTGGCGACGGCTGTGGAGCGAAGGACGGGATGGAGTTGGCCTTCTTCTAACACCTTAAAACTCAAAACTCTGAGGCGAGGAATTACGAGCCCCATCCTCAGATGATGAAAGCGAAAATGGCATATATGCCCTCGGCTCCCGAGGTGGAGCCGGTGGGATATAACGCGTTAAAGGAGCCAAAAAATCAATAAGCTATCCGATGATTTTGATGTTAAGCTTTTGTGCTATTGGAATTCAACACCATTGATGAGCTATTATCAGATGACGAAGAATGAGCTAGAAAGTTCAAATTAATTGGGTTTAAGCTTTTAGGAGGGATGACCTCATGTGAAATGGACTAGCATTGTTTCCTGGGACCCTCTTGGTGATTCTTCATTTTCTTCTAGGGAAGAATAAGAAGAATGAGGGTTTTTTGCAGTAGCATCTTTGTAGTTTTGGTGAGAGTGTTGATGTGGCAGGGGCAAGAGAGGCTAGAGCTCAGACGACCCCAGCCACTAGTAATCTAGCGAAATGACTGCAGGGGTGTACTTTTCATTTTGGGTGGCAGCGAAGCCAACATTTGCATCTCGAGAGCTAACTAGTGTACCCAAGTAGAGGAACTTAGGGGAGGTAGAGGTGGGTGAGTGGCAAGGGAATGACGGAAGTGGTGGTTTTTTATTTTTGATTTTGGGGTGGGTGGGGTGTGTCTGTGGGTGTGGGAAGAAGATGAACGGTGTTTTCTTCTTCTTCTTTTTTCTGGCTTAATTCTTTGTTTTAGTTATTTTATATGTAAAATATAAAATTACATTTTTCTCCTTTTAAAATTAGTTAACATTTGGTCAAACTTTTGATTTTTTATCAACTAATGGTCAAAATAACCATTTTCTTCCACTTGAACTCCAATTGCAACATTTTGAATGATTTGGTACCGTGGGTGGCACAAATGAAAGGTTTGAATAAAATCTGCTACTTAATAAAAGGTTTGATACCGCTGCTGCAATTTTCTCTAAATTTTATTTATTTCTCTATATTTGTTTGCATATAAAGATAGTTCCTATTTAAATAAAAAAAATGTTTCTAAGATGAAAGGTTTTTTTTTTTTACCCTCTATTTGCATAAATAATTACACATTAATAATATTTGTAAAAGTCAACTTTCATGTTGTAAATTTGATGAATGATTAATTAGCCTTATTAAGATATTTAGACTATAGTACTACTTACTTGAAGACTATGAATCTTGAATTCTAATTGAAACATTAATTATAAATATGAGTCAATTATTATAATAAAATAGACTTGAGTTTTGACTAATTTAATTCACCTGTCTTATTCTCTTAGTTTGATATGTATAATACACTCTCAACACAATACTTTAGCCAATAAAGTTATCGATAGTCGAGATTATGGTATTTTCAGTAAATTCAGTTGGTGAAATGACAACTCGAACATTGATTCAAACCAAAATGTATGTTTCCTTTAAAGAGTAGGTCGATCGTTCTTTTTGGTTCAAAATTGCATGGAATCTATTTTTATATTATTCGATTGGTTTTGGTCAAGCTTTACTTGGTTAGTGCAAGGCTAAACTTATTTGTCTCGCAAGTTAGAATGCGTATTATGTAGGTTAATGGTTTTGCATTTATAAGAAACAAGGCTTTCGAATAAAATAAGTTCAATAAGTAATTCCATATTTGAAGGTTAAGTATCACCTTCAACGGATTGCAAAATCACAAAACATGAAGAGAGAAAATGGGATTATTAACAATCAGATTCAATATTTTTGTTGACATCAAAAAATGAACTCAACAGATGCCGGGTCACTCGTGCATATGTAAGCTAAATCCAACACGTTGATGCCAATCGACAGTCAGGATCGCTTCAAGTTTTGAACGTTGGAGGAGCTCAACAACACAAGACGTTTCCATTCGGGTTCCAACGAGATTTATGGAACAATATTGTATAATGATCTATCGATAAAAATAAGATTTGTAACTGTATTGTAGTAATGATGTAAGAATGAAAGAATAATATTACTCCAAATATTTAGAATTGCATTAGTCTTCAATTGTTACATGGTGAGGATATTTATAGTATTACAAATTAAATGGTGACCTTTGGATCAAATTATAAGTGGCCTCATCTCCTTGGCCGAGGCATCAAATCCCAACCGTCACCACGTTGACCTAGCTTTACAATTCTTAAAGGTCATATCAATCATTCGTAACAAGATTTTCATCATTAGCAAATCCGTGCACGTAGATCGTCACCAGCTAAGGAGCTTTAGACACATGGCGCCTCGGAAGTGGCAGGGCCTTGGCTACAACAATGGCATCGGATGATGGGCCTCAATTGACACATCAAAGGATAGCAAAATGCATCATGGTTCAATTGGGTTGGTCCCACTACTCAGATATGGTGCCACGTGACTCGCCTAGCGCTTCTATTTATGAGTCATAACAATAGTCCCTCAAGTCTATGTGTGATTATTTATGTCATGCGTGGACTTTAACAATAAAGTTAGAAATTTTTGAAATTTGAGGTGTAACAATTTTCATTCTCATATTCTAAATGAAACATTCGACCTTCATTTGATCTACATTATTTTCTCATTAAAATGAAAAATATGACCGTTATCTATCACATCAATATTTAAATTCAAATTTTCTATATCTTATGTTGGCCCAATAACGACTATATTTTTCATTCTCATTCTACAATAATTTGACTCAAACCCTAAAATCAGCCTTGAAACCACCTCACAATTCTCGCGGGAAGTCATAATTTTTAAATATACATGCCTTAAATTACATCCAAAGAAGCATGAACCATATTTAAGAATTGTTATCACATACACACAACCTATAAATCACATAACATAGAATGTCGAAGTTACATAACATATTACAAATATTTTAGGCCACAATCATACAACCTCATAGGTCACAATCACATGACATAATGACAATCTTCGCATGAAATGATAATTTTTCAAAGATACATATATTATATCACATTCTTAAATTGTACATGCATACTTGAAATTATATATTGTCACGATTTTGTTATTTGGAGTCACGGTCACACAACGTCCCTAATTTTTTTCCTTAATAAATCGTATTCTATGTTGGGTGTCGCAGTGGATGTGTGTAATATAAGAAGCAAAAGATCTGATCTTTTACCTTAAAATATTATAATTCTTAAGATTTTATTTTAATATCATCACAAATTCTATATGGATTAATTTCTTTCATATGCTAAATTTTCTTTCTCTATATTTCTTTGCATATAAAGACATTTCCTATTTTAAAAAAAAAATTGTTTCCAACTGGATGAAAGTTTTTTTTTTTTTTTTTTTTTTTGCCCTCTATTTGCATAAATAATTGCACCTTAATAATATTTGTCAAAAATCAACTTTCATGTTGTAAAATTGATGAGTGACTTTTTAGCATTATTAAGATATTTAGACTACAGTCCTACTTACTTGAAAAGTGTGAATCTTGAACTCTCATTGAAAGATGACGAATTTCCTTGCTGCAAAAAAGATGAGAGAAACTACTTGTACTAGGGGAGGGGGTGGTTTTTGTTGACAATCACACACACATGGGGTGGGGGTAAATTTTATTTAATTTTTTAATCACAATGGGATCAACCACTATGAGTGATTGTCAACCATTTCGGTCAACCATGCTTGTACAAATAGAATTGCTGAAAAAAGATTCGCAAACATTATATATATGTGTCAGTTTATAATGAAATAGACTTGGGTTTTGACTATATCAATTCTCTTCTCTTGTTCTCTTAGTTTTATATATAACACGCTATCGGCACAATACTCTAGCAAATAAAGTTAGCAATTGTCAAGATTATGGTGATTTTCAGTAAATTCAATTGGTGAAAGGACTACTCGAACATTGATTCAAACCAAAATAATGTTTCCATTGAATAGTAGGTCGATTCATTCTTTTTGGTTCAAAATTACATGGAGTCTATTTTTATATTATTCTATTGTTTTTGTGTTTAAGTTTCTTGGAGATAAATTAACTTTTAGGCTAACACTTGATGATCTTTTCTCCACCATCGGATTTCATAAATTAAAAGAACTTATATGAGCAATTTAAAACTAAATCCAATTTAGTTAGAACACATAATTCATGATTTTAGATATCCAATTTAGTATTCTTTCCATTTTTAGTTTGCTAGTAGTTTGGTTAAGTTAATATGTTTTCCCACTAGCTTGATTTAATATTATCCATGAATAGTACTAATTTCATTTGTGGTTATTTTCTGCAACCATAATTTGACTAAGTTGGTTTTGGTCAAGCTTTACTTGGTTAGTGCAAGGCTAAACTAAATTATGGCACTGATCACAAACCTGTTGTACGCCGAAGCATGTAGTTAAATGTGTAACGTCTCCTTGAAGGACAAAGAAAAGGAAGCTAACATTCGTACAATATCAAATTCTGGAAATTTAGTTGAAGTTCCGGAAGAGCCATATGTTTTGATGGATACTATATTAAGATAAACATATGAAATAAAGTTAAAATGTCTATATGTTGTGGTGTAATCCAAATTCCATGTGATTTTGATTTGGTTGATTGGAAGAAATCTAAAGAAGTTTGGATTTTGGAGAGTTCTAAGTCATGAAAATCAAAATTATTCAACTATGATTAGGAGTTGGGCTTGAAAAAGAACTTGTGGTCGGTGAAAACACCTTTGGAGACATCAAGCCCGAGAGACGGGCGCCACAGCGCCAAGAAGAAAAGAGGGGACAGTAATCGCAGCGCCGGGTCCCCTGTTGGGAAAAAACAAACCAGGCTCCTCAATAGAGTAATTTTCTGCGATTTTCTCGTTTTATCCGAATTTTGGGACGTCATCTTCATCTTGGACTCCAATAAGAGGATATATATATATATCCATATTGGAACATTCTCATTATATTCTCTACACATTCAACAATATATTGAGAGATTGAGAGCATATATTTCAATTGAGATTATTAAAATCTTGATATTGTAAACACAAAACTATTGATTATAGTTGGTTGTTCTCCTCTACCTGTGGTTTTTCCCTAATTGGGTTTCCACGTAAATTCTTGTGTTCTTATTTTCTTCTTCATTATCTCATTATTGTCATTATCTTGTGATCTGTTTTATAACAAGCGGTATTAGAGCGTGAGGTTGATTGTTCCACATGGCGACAATGAAGTTTCACATTCCATTGTCGGATAGAAACAAGAGATTAACATTATGGTAAATGAAGATGCGAGCGATGTTGGCGCATAAGGATTTGGATGAAGCTTTGCTTGGCCTTGATAGGATGCCGCTACCTGGACGCATGATGAAAAGCGGCGTAGTGGTCGAAAATTCAAATCTCGAATTCATCTACATCTCTCAAATCAAATTATTCAAAATGTTCTTAAGGAGAAAGGTGTCGCTGCGTTGTGGTTGAAATTGGAGCAACTTTGTATGACAAAGAGTTTGATCAGTAAACTACACTTGAAACAACATTTGTATTCTCACCAGATGTCTGAAGGTGCGTCATTGGATGATCACTTAACTATGTTCAAATAAATCATGGCTGATTTGAAGATATTGAAAGTTAACTATGACGAGGAGGACTTGGCATTGATGTTGTTATGTTTCCTGTCACCATCATTTGTGACATTTAGAGATACTATTCTATAGTTGGGATACTCTCACTGTGGAAGATGTATATGATACTTTACTATCAAGGAGAAGATGAGGCATCTTACTGGAGGATCTGGAAATCATACTGAAACATTGATTGTGCGCGGGAGAAATCAAGATAGGAATCTTGGCGAAATATGAGAGGTAGATCGAAATCTAGACATGCTAAGAACACATATCACTATTGTAAGAAAAATAGGCGTATTAGAGCTGATTGCTATGCTTTGAAAAAATAGAAATAAAGCTGTTGGTGTTACTGAGAAATGGAATAAACATGTTAATACAACGGAGGCTGATATTGTGGAATATGAGCAAAGTAGTGGAGAGCTTCTTATTATTTCTGATGGGATTCTAAAAATTCTATGTAATGGGTTCTTGACTCGGTTTGTACTTTTCACATGTGTCCTAACATGAATTGGTTTTCTACATGTGAAGGAGTTTTGAAAGGTGTTGTGATTATGGGAAACAATAAGCCTTGTAAAATATTCGGAGTTGGCACAGTCAGAATCAAAATGTTTGATAGGGCTGTCAGAATACTCACAGACGTAAGACATGTTCCAAAACTGAAGCAGAATCTAATATCTTTGAATGCACTTGACTCAAAGGGCTACAGATACACTGGCGAAGGTGGAGTTTTAAAAGTGAACCGGGTGCTCTTGTTGTCATAAAGGGGCATAAAAACTCTACAGAGCTATATATTTTGCATAGTTCCACAGTGATAGAGGATGCATCAGTTTTTGTGAACATTTGATCTCTCTTTTGCAAATGAACAGATTAATATTGATCTAAAATATTCACTAGAAAATAAACTAAAAAGAGATCTAAACTTTAACAAGTTGATGCCAACTTTATAATACTATTATTAGTAGGAGTGTAAGCGGTCCGGTTTTTGCGGTTTTTGGCAACTTTTCAAACCAAACCGTTTAAACCGGTTTGAGAAAAACTCAAACCTAAACCAAACCATTTTGAACGGTTTGAAAAAAACTCAAACTTAAACCTAACGGTTTGGTCCGATTTTAAACCGCCGGTTTCGTCGTATATTTTTTTGTCTGTCTGCTTTTATGACATTAATTTATTGAATTCAATATATATTTATATCTTACTAACAAATAATCTAAAACAAACTAAATATATCTACTACAAATTTAAATACCAACTAAATCAAAGTGAAATCACAATAAACTAAAATATAGTTTTTGTTTGTCGTTTTAGGCTAAGACGTTACGATAACGTTACAATACAAGTCTACTAAACTAAATATAAAGTCCAAAAAACATAATGATATTCAACAAGATATCGTAATCATCATATCCGAAAAACAAAACTACTGATTAAACAGAGAGAATAACTAGTCATACTAATAAATCAATTGTTTATAATATCTAAATATAACAATTACACAAGCTTACCGTTATATATTGTTACGAATTCAGTTTCTCGCATATACTCAAACACCAATTGTTGTCACACGTGATTCATAGTCTCCATTGTCAAACAAATGCATTCGTTATATCATCATAGTATTAGATACTAGATAGATCAGATACTAGATAGATCAGATAATCTTTAAAAATATGGTAATAGAAAAATATAAACCACCTGCCATAACTTTCATTGAATCATCAAACACTTCTACTTCATCTAAATATTGGTACAGCACTATAGGTTCATTCTTAATTTAAAACCAATTATTTCCGCATATACAAGCATTAACCATCCTTGCACATAATAAACTCATAAATGAATCAAATATCTGACCTCCATTTGAGAATGCAGACTCAGAAGCAACTGTAGAAATTTGAATTCTAAATTGGAAAATGATTTTTGATAGATTATGTTAGTCTTGAGATTATTAGATATAAATTAGGATTATTTGGTAATAATAATATATATATAATACAAAAATATAAATTGATAAAAATACACACAAATGACAAAACTATTGAATTTTGCATATTTAGATGAATTTTAAAAAAAAAAATCATTATTTTTATTTTTATATATTTTTTCGCAGGTCCGGTTTGGTTTTAAACCGCAATTAAAATTCTCAAACCTGAAACAAACCGTTTTTGACCGGTTTGGTTTTGGTTCAAAACCATTTCGTTGACGAGTCCACGTGGCACCAAATCGACGGTTTCTAAAATGTGGTTTCAGTTCGATTTTCCGGTTTGACGATTTTTGCTTACAGCCCTAATTCTTAGTTTAATTTTCTAAACATGGTCTAAATGTTAAGAGTGTAAATGAGTAAAATTAGAGAAAATGCTACTTAATCAAGAAATACAAATATTAAAAAAATTAATCTACTTTATTAAATTATTCTATAACATGTTTTTATGTTTATTTGTTAAATCTTTGTCAATCATATTTGTAAAACGTATAGATTTTTTAAAAAATAATCATACTTTACAATGTCTTTAGATATTATGACAATTTGTAATCATATTTCTTTTCACTAGAACATAGTGATGTCATCTAAATAAAAAATAAAAAGAATATTTAAAAATAAAAAGAAATCGAGGAAAATATAGTTTAAATGTATGTAATAAGAATTTTAAAATAGTATAAAGCAAAGGAATAAAACAAAAAATATATATTTGCTTTTGCCGACGAGGAGAAAATGTAATGAAAACCTTTTGCGAGGCTTTTTTAATTTTTGAAAATAGAGTGTTTCTGTAATAGTCACTAATCTCTGAGTATATATTTTTCTAAATTTTTATATAATTTTAAATAAACTAATTTTAAACTTTGGATATTTTTGTTCTATAAAATACTATCCGCTTAGGAAAACATCTGCCGTAAATAAATTTGTTGTGCATCAAAATAAAGTATTTGTAATAATTATTCTACAAAACAAGCTAATTGTTATGAATGTTAAAGACAAGATATAGGCAACATGAAAATAACAATCACAATAATACAAGATTTACATGAAAATTCAAAATGGAAAAAATCAAGGGCAGAGAAAAAAATGTACTAATAGTCAATAATGGAGAATTAGAAAGGACCTCTTTGGACCAACCTAATAGGTTGGATAATTGGCTAATCTCAATATGTGTGTTGTACACTACATATTTATAATCAAAGAATTCATAACACACTAGAAAATATAATACAATGAAGAATCTAATATAAGGTGGAATCCTAACATAAAATGTCTAACAAATAATGGAGTATTTGAGTTGAAATAGGAGAGAAATTTGCCAAAATCACGAAACCTTCTTCTTATATGTCTTGAATTCATTCAAGATCTCTTCAACTCATACTAACAACTCTCAATAGAACTCCCAATTAAATTTCAATAGAATTTGAGTTACACCCAAATTCTAACAAATTTTTAATTTGACACGAATTTCACTACAAGGAACAAAACTTAAATTCAACAAGAATTCTTTGCCCGGAGATGAATTCCACTGTAGGAATAGAATTTATCTCTTCAACAAAAATTCTCCAACAAATGAACAAAATTCTCCACAAAAAAACAACAGAAGTCCCAAACCTCTTCTACAAAAGCCTTTAAGGGCAAACTCAACATGTGTCAACTGAATCCATGCATTGTTTATTAGTAAGATTACGTTGGGTACCAAATTTGCTCGACTTATTACCATGAACAACAAGATTATCAAGATCACAACTAGCTTCATCTGAATCAACACTTATCAAAGCATAAGCAATCAAATGTGTCTCGTCGAACCTCTCTTGAGATCTAGTATCTCTTTTCTTCAATTTAGTGACATCTACATTAAATGTGATCATAGAACACTGTGAGACATATAACCCAGACGTTCTCTACCCCACAATTCGACCCTTACGTTGCTTCTCCTCTAGCATCCAAATAAAAATCTGTCATAAGAAAAATTTGGTATCCAAAAGAGGAATATCAAACGTCATACCTGTCATGCCAAAAATCGAACCTTGATCTGAGTTGATCAAATCTCACTCTAATACGAAACCGAACTTGCAATTCTAGGAACTACTAAACTTAGCTTTGATACTACTTGTTATGAAGTAAATGAGCAAATACCAATTTGTTGTGATATTAGTTTGTTATGAAAAACGAGAATAGGCAATATAAAAATAATAATAATAATAATAATAAGAACACAAGATTTACGTGAAAATTCAAGATGGGAAGAAAATCATGGGCAAGGGAGGAGAATTCACTAATAATCAATAATGAAGGATTACAAAGGGCCTCTTTGGTTCAAACTAATAAGTTGGACAATTGGTCAATTTTAATATTTGTTGTACATCACATATTTATAATCAATAATTCCTAACAAACTAGAAGAATATAATAAAATAAGAGTTTAATATAAAGTGAAATCCTAATATAATATAACTAACAAATAATTGAGTATTTGAGTTGAAATATGAGATAAAAAACTGCCAAAATCACGAAACCTTCTCCTTATCCGTTTTAGACTCCGTCAAGATTTCTTCAAATCATACTGTCAACTCCTAATAGAACTTCCAATTAAATTCCTGATAGAATTTGGGTCACACCCAAATTTTAACAGATTAAATGCCCAAATATTAGTTCTAGAGCAATGCCTAATTTCAAGGTAGGGGGAGTAATTAATTTATTGTGAGGTCTGAATTTTAAGCAAGGAAATATCCTCAAAGGGTGAATGAAACATGAAAGGACACCGTGTATTCTTAATGCCTCATTTGTTGGAAATTATGAGAATTCATAACCCAAAAATATATAATTGCAAGAAGAAACTTGAGTATTAATTTTTGTC
Source organism: Fraxinus excelsior (assembly GCA_019097785.1). NCBI lineage: Eukaryota > Viridiplantae > Streptophyta > Magnoliopsida > Lamiales > Oleaceae > Fraxinus > Fraxinus excelsior. The sequence continues at coordinate 43,106,541 of CM032626.1, read as the reverse complement.
TATTTCAAAGTCTAAAAATAGAGTGCTTAGGAAATCCCAATTCCCTCTTGCTGGGAACAAAGCTCTTGATGGTTAGTATATCGAATGTATGTTTTTGTCTCCCCCCCAAAACTCTCTTCCCCCTTTTGCTAGATGAATAATCGCATTAGCAGCCTCTAGAGTTAGGTGAACTTGACTTAAATTAAGAAACAAAATATTTTCTACCTTGTAAAGCCGCTCGATCGCATTCAACACGATCGCAGGGTAATGTTGGTTGCGATCATATGGTAATATTCTTGAACTTGTTGGTGAAATTTGTGATCGCATGTGTAGAGTCTTGCGATTGCAAGGTACATCCCTTTTGCTTCCGATTCAAGTTAGTTCCTAAATTTCCCTATTAATCCAGCCTTCACCTTTCAAATATTTATACCTTAGTCCCCATCTTCAATAACTTGTTATTTCTTAGTCCTTCAAATGATGTTGCGACTAGGTGGATGATATGGCATTTTTAATTCAATGGCTATACTTTCTCGCTAATTATCCATAAAGACAAAACTAATGTCTTAAATTTTGGACCACACATTAATATCATTATTTAAAACTGTTAGGTTCAATATTGTAATTGACAATTCTGTGAACAAATAGGATTTAATTGAACATGTGTAAAATTCAAGGAGTGAAATGCAATTTTGTATAGTTGAGTTAGGTAGCATACGGTTTGAGTTCGAGTTTGGAAACAAAGAAAAAACGGCACCGGGATTTCGCTAGCTTCACGCTTGGTCACCGCTCGAGCGACAAAAACAAAACATTGTCGCCACTTATCGCCCAATTGTCGCTCGAGCGATAGTGTTATGCGGCTAAACCTAGTTCGTGATTTTGGAGTATTTTACACGACCCATACTACTCATACACTTTCAACTATAAATACAGAGGGTCTTGCACGAATTTTACAAGGTTGCTCCATTGTGCTACATTGCAAAATACATTCATATTATTTGAAGATCCAAGAACACAATTCATTGGTGAAATTATTCATATCACTCTTGAGATTCGGCAACCAAGTTTTGGAAAATATCAAATTGAGAAATCCAAAATACCTACTTCCTAAACATCTTTAGGAAGACACTTTCTGAGTTGGACTTCAGAAGTTTTTGGAGGTTGAGAGAGCCCACCTTATTACAAAACACTCTATATATAACCAATGCATAACTATTAGCACCGTGACTTGGTCCACCATTAACAATTTCATACATTCAATTTCACAACTAGACTACATGCATGAATTGTTAACCACACACTTAGCATTTTCAATAAAATAATCTTATATCATACATGACTAACTTTAACCAAATCTTTTACAACCACAGGCCATTTTCAATCGAACAATGTTATTAATTCATGAGATACATTTGTTCAAAATAAACAAAGTGCTCACAGAAGAGAAGCCAAATGTTACAAAATCCTTTAAAGGGACAGCTGGAAAAAGAACACATTCCAAATCAAGAAAGTAATAGTCCACACATTAAATTAATTTGTGTGGCATTGTCCCACGAATGGCATTATATATAAAGAACTTAACGAATAAGAAGATGACGCGTGTAAGTCTCTTTCGGAGAAAACTATGAATATGGACACGATACATATGATTACAAAGGACAGCATCATTAATGTCACATTAATATCATCTCGAAATTATATTTTGTATAATTATTGTCTGTGGGCGTCTAAAAAAAAGCAGTATTGGAAAACAGTCCATATCCACTCCTGAAATGCACATCAAACCAATCAATTGGAATATAACCCTTAGCATTGGGATTAAAAAAAAAATTAATAAATAAATTGAGATACGGTAAGTCGATGAATTGTATGATTAAAAAATTCATGTCACTGTTTGAAATGAAAGAATGATAATTAAGTTATAATAGATGACTTGAACGGTCCTAGAAAATTCGTCACATTTTTTATAACGTGAATTAGTATGTCACAATTTATTAAAGATTTAGCCCATGTTTGAGCCATTTCCGTTAAAATTTCATATCTTATTTTCTTCAATAACGTTTTTCGTTATTTTTAACACAACACACGTTCTTCATCAATCTATTATTTTTAAAACAAGAATTTTTAACAAATAATGTAGATTCAAACTCACTGCCCCTGATACGCTTTCATAGGGTCCGTTTGATTGCAAGGGTGAATAATGGGTGGAAAAAAATCATGATTGTTAATTAAGTGTGTTTGATTGGTATAATTTTCCACTTGGAAAATTTTTAAATTTTGTGTTCGTTTAGCCTTCGTTTGCATCGAGATTGTCCATTAAAGTGGTATTTTTTTCAACACTTGATTATAAAATTTGTTTCCATTGCCAAAAAGTAAAAAAAAAAAAAAAAAAAAAAAGTTTCCTAAAAAATCATTTTTTTTATCAAAGTTTAGTGTTCGTTTGACCTTTGTTTGCATCAAAATTGTTCATGAAAGTGAAATTTTTTTTTACACTTGGTTATGAAATTTGTTTCCATTGATAAAAAAAAAAAAAAAAAAAAAAAAAAAAAAAAAATGACGCAGAGGCTGGAAAACCAATTTTCTCACCTTTTAGGTGAGAATTGGTTTTCACCAATTCAAGGAAAATCAGGCGCGTAGCCTGCAGCCAAGGAAATGGTTTGCCAAGAAATTAATGTCAATCAAACATGCATTTTTTCAAAAAGATGGAAAATGATTTCCAATTCCATGGAAAAAGAACACTATCAAATTAAATACAAAGCTGCTACAATTTCGACAACAAAGCAACGACACTTTTCTCCTTATGAACATATTGAATAATCTAATTTGAAAGATATAGAGAAATTTGTGACCGGGCCTTTCGATCTCAATGCTATTTTTTCTCCTGCGTCCAAGTAGAAGACATTTTATGAATTCCTAAAAGGGCATCATTCAAATCCATATGCTCGAACACGGCTTGCATATTCACCCGTCATAGCGAAAAACCTCGTATTGCGATCAAAAAGCCATGGTATGTCACATTTCATCAGTGCCATGGCGAAAAAATCAATCTCGCTCTCATGGTGTTCTAAAAGGATAATTTGTTATTTGTATATATGCTTAGTAAATCTGTGAACGCCAAAAGTGTGATGACATTTTATTGAAAGACGAAAATACCAAAAAATGAGCAAACAAAAAAGCTCACTTTTAGGGGATATATACTCTAGTGAGTATATAGACACAATTTTGAAAAACATCCGAAAATGTTTAGGTAGGTACCTAACATATCGAAATGAAGAGATTTGATAAGTCATGCTGTTACGAGGAAGGAAGCTGAATCATAAGTCAAAAATTGTCAACAATTTACAACGCACAATATATGAACGAAAGCAAGGATATTGAATTACAACGTCTCGAGTAATTACGATATAGAAATTGATTGATTAAAATAAAATGAAGCCATACAAAAAAAGTTGAATATGAATTTTTGAACTTGCATACTGACTTAAAGGTGTAAACTAAGTACTTGTTTAAAAAGGAAATGAAAAATGAAGTCATAAGATATAATGTACGACTCTCAACATAATACTAGGTTCTCCTATATCTTTAGGTTGCTTTCTCTTCGATTTAGCAACAACTATTCTATTCATGTTCTGCAATTTGTAAAAGTCAACTCTAATGTATCCTTTTCTTTTGCAAAAGTGATATAATTTTTCACTATGTTTAGACTTCGACCTACCCTTATATTATCACCAAAATTCTTATCTTAAGTCTTTCCACGAATAACCAAGTCCTCTCTAATCCTTTGATCCAACAAAAGATGCTTCATCTTCTTTTTTGATGGTAAAGTATCATAGATCTCATCAATTGTGAGAGATCACGATAGTGAAGAATAGTATCCTAAAAAGTCGTATATGAAGACGATACTGAGCACAACAAAATCAATTCAAGATTCTCCTTATCCTATATAACCTCCATAATCTCAAGACCAACTACAATTTCTTTAAAGATGGTCAACTAATCCTCAATAGACGTACCTCTAAACAGGTGGTAGAATACAAGCGCTGCTTCAAGTGTAACTTACTGGTTAAACTTTTGTCATACAAAGCTGCTACAATTTCAACAATAACGCAACGACACTTTTCTCCTTATGAACATATTGAATAATCTAATTTGAAAGATGTAGAAAAATTTGTGACCGGGCCTTTCGATATCTATGCTACTTTTTCTCCAGCGTCCAAGTAGAAGACATTTTATGAATTTCTAACAGGGCATCATTCAAATCCATCTACCCGAACACGGCTTGCATATTCATTGGTCATAACGAAAAACCTCGTATTGCAATCCAAAAGTGATGGTATATCACATTTCATGGGTGCCATAGCGAAAAATCAATCTCACTCTGATATGAATTTGTTAGAGAATAGCTAGTTAATATGGCAATTTGAAAATAAATCTAAACACAAGAACAGAAGATTTTATTTGAAAATCCAAGACTGGAAAACACTATGGGCAGATAAGGAAAATTCACTAGATCAAAATAATGAATTATTGTTAGAAAATTTAATGCTCTCAATCAAAATCTATTGTCTTCTAACAGTATGAAGAGCCAACAAGTCGTGAATTATATATACAATCCTAATTAGTGTTTTAGATACAATGGGCATCATAAAATTCATCAAAATCGAGAAACAAGCCTGAGCAAATAAAATTGGCGCTCGAGTGGTGCCCTCGGGGGTAGCTAGCAGTGCCTCTGGCATTCGAGTGCCAAGCCTTGGGCAGCAAGTGGCAAGCTCCAGGTTTTGGGCGTTCAAGCGGGAGACGGTCGAACAACAAGCTTAAATACAAAGATTTTTTTATCCTCGATCCATCTTTGGATTCCTACAAGACAACCGAACCATCAATACCCAACAAAATTTAGGTCACATTTCAACATGTTGGATATAATTTTATTATGATTTTGTAAACCAATTTATTATTCACTCTACCAAGATTTTGCATTGTATTTTAACTTTTAGGGTGAAATATGCATTTCACCCACCTTTTCTCAAAGTTTCTGTCTTTTGACACTACCAAAACCTCCTCATTTCAAGGGTTCGTTATCAACTTGTGGTCTTCAAATTTTACCTAAGAAGATTTGAAGTTCATTTCCTGGTTTTTATTTTCATCGACTAGCCTAATGAAATGGGTACTATATCTCTATATTTATTTAGACATATCATTTAACTCCATTAACGTTATCACGTAAATTAGTGGTGCTCCAAAGCGTTACTCCTTTTGGTCGGGCAGATTGTGGATCATATGGGCCTTGTTTCTCTAATTATAATTAAAAAAGAATTAGCTTTTATATATATCGATCACATCATATATCTTTTATTCTTTTGCATGATTCTCCTTCACCTACAATAATTTTTTATTCTTGGTATCTTTATCGTAAGAATTTCTATGGTTAGGTGTGTGAGTCTTCTGTCTGGTCACTTCTGATCACCAATATCCCATTCTTCACATCTAACTTTTATAAGCACGTCTTGTAAACCAAGATTTTGATAATCTTTTTCTACTTGTTGAAACATTAGTAGACACCTCGAGTGCCATATGCTTCTTTCTGGCCTCCAAATTAAAATATTACTGAGCAGAAATACATAAAGGATTAAACGAAAGCATAATCTTTACTCAAATTTGTTTAATAAAGTCCAATTACAAATTGAAAAATAAGATACAGAAACTTGTATAAAATCATTAACTACTGCAAATCATTAGTCCTTAGGTCTGTTAAAAGCATGTCATCGCATTTTACATTAGGTTTCATGATAGCAAAATTGATCTTGTAATCTTAACATATTTGAATGTCTATTATACCATCAATAAAAAATGAAGCAAATTTTTTTTTTCTCAATTTGTCACAATTTCGACCAGCAGGGGCGGACCTAGATTAAATTTGAGTGGGGGTGAGATTAGGGGTGAAGCTCGTCGAAGTAGAGGGGTCGAAAGTTGAAGGGTTGGGGGTCTACGGGGGTTCGGGGGCAGTGCCACCAAGTTTTTTTTTGGACTTGTTGAATAGTTTAGATTTAATTGCATTTTCTCAACTAGTTCATGATATATAGGTCATGGACGAAGCCTCTTACCCTGCATCAAACCCACAAATATATTGACTCTGACCATACAATAATTTTTGCAATCACAGGTGGTCAAAATGAGATTTACATTACATACCAATTCTTCAGCAATATTAACCACATGAACTACTACGTGGCCAAAATACTTTCCTTTCGAATCGTGGACTTCAATTGTCAAATCATCTCCAAACTCTTCTGGCAAGCTGTATTCAAGTGAGAATGAAATTTAACCATCCAATTGTATGAGATTGAAGAATATGTAACAAAATTAAAGAGAAAAAAATTACATACAAAACATGAGTTTCACCAGATCCTGACTGCATTTGAGGCAGAAAATAAGCTAAAAAACTTTTTTAAAAAAATTAAAAAACAAATTTTTTTGGTTTTTTTTTTCAGTGGGGGCGGCCGCCCCCGCTGGGCCCTTCGTGGGTTCGTCCCTGACGAGAAGAACAAGTAGTTTCCATGAGAAGTTACATTAATACTAGTTAATACCTAATGAATTCATTTGCTTTTATTATCTATTAGGTATTGACCAAGAATTTTGGGAAAAAATGAAACAGATAAAATAAAAAAATCATTAACACTAAAAAATAATTATATGCTTACACTTCATAAGAAAATCATATAATTTTATTTCGAAAAATTTAATTTCAACCAAATTTGCAATTGATTAGGCTTCCACTATTTTCGGTAGAAGGTAATTTTTATTTGAAATTTTATTTTTGTTGGTAAGTTTTGTTTAATAGTTGTTATTTTTGAAATTTCATGACATCTACGATATTCGAAAAGTTGTTATCGACATTTGGACCCGTGTATCTTGAGACTTGATACTTCATTTGTTTAGAATGAAATTTCATTCTCAACATGAGAGTTCTCTACAATTTATAATGTTCTTGACATTTTAAGTGTATTTCTCGACATTTCATTAATGTTTTATTTGCCCATTTACCGGGAGAAGTGGGCATTTAATGCATGATTGATATGTTACTTTTTAAAATAAGTAGTATATGTTATGTGTCAATACAATTTTTAATTATGTAAGTAATTTTGTCTTCATTGTAGAATTTAAAATTGTTAATAAGAGCATTTTGGTCTATATTATAGTAAAATGGGCATTGAAGAATTGTGGACATTTTTGCAAATGACTGTGTAAAAGTTGACATATTTTTGCAATTTTCTCATAATTTTTATTCATGGAGCAATAGATGATTAAAAGATTATTCTTCTTATCCTCCATATATTCCGCAATTCAAAAAGCATATTGATCAAATCATCTTTATTTATTTATTTATTTTCTAAAAAAAAATTGTCAATTCTGAATTATTTATCCAACTGGACAAAAGTATCATTTAGGGTCCGTTTGATTCAAAGATTAAGAGCCTGTTTGGAGGAGATTTTTAGGGGAAAAAATCAATTATATGACCGTTGGCCACCATTTCCAACAATTTTCAGCGACTTTTCTTGACCAAATCTCTCACATGTGGGCCCCAGTTGACCAAAAACGGTAAAAAATTTTGATTTTGAGAATCTCCTCCAAACATGCTCTAAATTTGGATGGAAAGAAAATGAATTACAGGGAATTGAATTGCCTAATACTTATTTTACTGAAGATTGTCAATTAATTGTATTTTATTGGTATAATTTTTCACCTGAAAAATGTTAAAATTTTCTATCTTTTGGTGTTCGTTTGACTTTGTTTTTCATGAAAATTGTCGATTAAAAGAAAAAAAATTTCTTACAATTGGGGATATAATTAGTTTGGATTGTAAAAAAAAATAAAAAAAAGGAAAATTTTTAATGTTTGTTTGTCTTTGTTTTACATGAAAATTGTCAATTTAAGGGATAATTTATTATTTTTTTACAATTGAGGATAGATTTTGTTTCTACTGCCACAAAAAAAAAAAAAAAAAAGGGAAAACCATAAACCACCTAAAAAGTGGGAATTGAAATTCAATTAAAATAAAAAAAAAAAAAAAAAAGGGATCACGTGATGGCAAATGTAGAAAACCGACTCTTGAAAAAAAAAAAAAAAAAGTGCCATCAAATATGACAAAAATGAGAAATGGAGTTTTAATTCAATTTTCCATGGAAAAAAAGGGCCTACCAAACGGCCCTTAAAATACATTTTCAGTTGCACCTTCAAAATGCATTTTTATTCCACCATAATAATAATAATAATAATAACAACACAACTTAAAAGGGGGAAAAAAAAAAAAAATCTACCAGCCCACTAATGCGATTCCATTATAAACCACCTGTCTTGTGCTGCCGGCTGCTCTACCCTCGACCTTCTTCAATACACAAGAAAGTAAATGTGGCTTCTGCAAATCAATTTTACACATATCTCATGAAAATTAAAATTGGAATTTATGGCCCAGACCTACCGTTGTGGTTCAACGTGACTTTAATGCGGAAAACGAATCCTTTTTTTTTTTTGGACGTAGAAAATCTCAGCCGCTATTCGTGAGTGCACACTGAGTAAACTTCGCTCCATATGCAGTTGCCCGCAAACCACACAGGATAGATAAACGAAAAATGAATCTTGCTTGCATGTGTGGCGTGTTAAATGCATATTTAAAGATATACATGTAGCCTGTAGGACCTTCTCTAACAACTGAAGTTTTTAGAACAAATCATTCAAAAGTGTAGTTCATCCCTCTATTAATAAAATTTTCAAGTTCATTTTTGTAAAAAAAATAAAAATAAATTAAGAACATAGTCAAGTGGTCCAACCTTAATCTTAATAAAGTACACACCAAGTCTATTGACTCTCTTTACTCTATTATCTTCTCTCTTTAGTTTATGACTCTCGTGGTAGTACGTGAGTTAACTTTATGGTGAAAAGTTTGCTAGCGTGATTTTTTGACCTTTTTATTAGTTTATTCTCTATGAGCTTTCGCTGATATAGGCGTCGGATTTGTGCAGGGGCGGACCCACATGGGGTCATGTGGGGTCAGATGACCCCACAGTTTTTTTTTTTTTTTTTTCGAGTTGTAGGTTTTTTTTTTTTTTTTTTTTAACCAGCAGCCCAGCCCAATCCACCCAAGCCCAACTGCCCAATCCATGAATTCAAAAATCACGGTCCAAAGTCCAAAGTCCAATCCACTCCTTCAGTCCTCACCTCAATGAATCGATTCCAAACCAACCTAAGCTCCAGTCCAGTAACTCCAGTTCCTTCTCGCGACGTCGCGACCTGAACTCCACCTCTGACCGATATCCGCTGGCCGCAGCTTCCGCTCCAGCCTCCAGAGTCCAGACGGAGCACAGGCAGACCTGTAGACTGTAGTGAAACCGTGCGTGGCTGCTTCTTCTTGACCTGCGTGGCTGCTTGCCTGCTTCTTCTTCGAAGGCCGAAGCTTCTTCATCTTTCAATAATCGGCAGCAAGCCAGAAACAGCAATCTTAACCTACTGTAAGTATTCCAATGGCTTGGGTCTTTTTTATTATTAGCTAATTCTTTGGAATCTTGGATTTGTGACTGTTTAGCACTTTGGCATTTGGGGCTTTGATTCCTTCCTTCATCGATTATTTATATGATTTTGGATTTTGGTGTTTTTGATTTTTGAATAATTGAATATATGCATATTTGTCATTTGTGATTTGATTGTTAATTTGCTATGAGTTGCACTTGCCCACTGCCCACAGACTCCAGTCCAGTGCACTGTGCTTTGCAATTGGTTAATCTCCAGACTCCAGTGCTTTGCAATTGCAGCTCTGGATAGACTGGATTGAATTGTGTAGAAGTAGAAGTGTAGATAGTCTAGATTGAATTGAATTGTGTAGTCTGTGGACCTGTGTTTTTGAATTGAGATTATGGTTTGCATGATTCCTGGTTATCCCAATAGGCAATAGTCAGAACATCCATGATCCAACACACCCGCTAACTCATTATTCATTAAACTGAATTTGCCTTTCAACAGGCATGGAGAAATATTTTAAACTAATTATACGACGTTTTCAGAGTATGAAAACTCGTAGGCTACAATTGTAATAGCGTATTTTCGTATTTTCGTTAATGATATGTAGTTTTAAATATTTTTGAATTCTCATTTTTGACCCCACAAGACAAATTGTCTGGGTCCGCCCCTGGATTTGTGTACTTCCCAACCTATTCGATTATTCACCTTGTTGATATATATGCTGTCATTGGTTCCATGTAAGAAGGGTATTGTTTGAATAATTGAATTGAATTGGAATAATTACTTTCTCAATTTTCTAGATAATCCTGATTGAGAAACAGGAAAATAATTTGACATGAAAAAGGAACGAAAGTCGACCACAAATTCTATATATTGCCCGATTTTTGGACCCCAAATGAATATATTCAATAATCACACACATATGCAAATTGATTATAAATGGAACTTGTTCTTACTCATGGTAGGCCATTTAACTATTGATATCTCCATTAATATAGCTCCACATTGGTCAGAATTTCAAACCTACTTTATCACTTCAGAATATAAAATTTTATAAAAAAACATTATTCTAAATTCAGACAAAAATAATTTGCATCTAAAATGGTACGAGAAGTTAATTTGCATGTCAACTTGTAAGATGCACATATCTGTCCAGAACACGTTTTTGAAATTGAGATTCTTTAGAAACTTTGGAAAATGTTTGAGATACTCCAAAGAATAAAAAAACCCCTAATATTTTTATCTTTTAAGAAAATTTGAAAGCCTTTTCTGAATAATGATGACGGTTTAAACAGCCCCCAAAAAGAAAAGACAACTATGTTTGGAATAAAACAATATAAGCCTGTTTGTGTTGATTCTCCAATTCTACAGTAAATCGATTCTCATTTTCAACCACACATTTTTCAATAGAATAACATTTTTCATCACATCAATAATTTTTTCTTCTTTTTCAACCACACATTTCCCATTATATCACTATTCAAAATCAATTCCTCCTCCAAAAAATCCCTACCAACACAAGCTCTATGTCTATTAAGGTCTATTATCAAACGTCTATTACAGTCTGTTACCAAATAAAAAATAAACAAATGTCGGTCACATATGTACCCAATCCGTCATACTAGAAAAATACAGGGAAACAAGTCAACCATAAAATTTAAAATGTTGTTAAAAATAATTTCACTAAGTACCAAACAATTTGATTAATTATTAATGATTCAAAAATTTAAATAAATTTGTTCAAAAAGATATATATAAGATAAGGACTCGTGGACTCGGCTGCATGCGAACCTAATCAAACCAAATACGATCCAAACCCATATATGATTTAGATCTACCCCTTCAACACACTATTGGTATACATACATACATGCATGCATGCATGCATACATACATACATACATAGGGAATGGTTACGCCTTTTAATTTAGAAGACTTTTAGTCCAAGAGTATGCGTCTTCTAGAACATTGTATATTTTTCCCTTATTATCTTTCTATAAAAAAAGTTCTACTTTTTTCTACATATTTTAAAACCTTTTAAAATGTTGTGACTTTCTATCTATCAACTCATCCTTTTCATTTGTTAGCCTGAAATTAGGTAAAACTCAAGTGTCAAAAGCAGAGAAGCGGTGCCCGTAGACAACACTAGCCTACTGCTCAAGAGACAAGGCATCGCAAGCCTAGCGCTAGCCACCTACTCGAGCGGCGGTGCTATTCGGCTCCAGCCCATTTTTAGCATTTGACAAGTTTTCTTGCATTCTTCTTCAATTACAACTCTATTTTTAGGGTTTGGACATCTCCTATTTGTTCCTTATATATAGCTGTCTCTCCATTATGATTTAGTAAGAAGTTAGGTAAAGTTATAAACGCAAATATTTGTATTATTTCTCCATATTATAATAAAATCTATATTATCTACAAATTATTTTGTTCTTGTATTCTTGTGATCAATTACTTCATATTGTGGCTATAAACTCTTACTTTCACCAATAATTTGGTATAAGATTAATCTGGTATCATCTCCACTTTTCACAAAAAACTAGTATCTAGAAATTTTGGTTTTGAAATTCTTAAGAAATTGAGGTTTTTCGTGATGACAATAATAAAGTATAATATTCCGCTATTAGACCACAATACAAGATTCTTTTGCGTCAGGTAAAAATATGAGCAATACTCGATCAAATGGATTTGAACGATGCATTGTTGGGATTTGACAAAATATGTCAATTTAGACTACCGAGGAGAAACAACGGAGTGATCGAAAGACATCATCTCAAATACATCTTCATCTTTCAAAAAATATATTTCAAGACATTTTGAAAGAGAAGTCAACCGCTGCATTATGATTATAATTGGAGAAATTATGCATGACGAAAAATCTTACTAGCAAATTACATTTGAAGCAACGTCTATATTCTCAGCATATGATAGAAGGTACATGTTTTGAGGATCACCTACCTACTTTTAAGGAAATAATCACTAATTTGGAGATCTTGGAGGTCAAATATGAATAGGAAGATTTGGGATTTATTTTATTGTGTTCATTGCTCGCTTCATATATGTCTTTTAGAGATATGTTTATATAATTATGATACTCTCAACATCGAAGAAGTCTATAATACTATATATTCAAAGGAAAAGATGGAACATCTTGTAGTATCTGAGGACCATGGAGATGACCTCGTTGTTAATGGTGATCGTTCAAGGGGCAAGTCAAGATCTAGTTTCAAAATTTGTAATTATTGCAAGAGAAAGAGACACTCGATAAACGATTGTTATAAGTTACAGAATAAATAAAAATCGACTGTAAATCAACAATCAGAAACTTTTGGAAAAATGACAGTGATATAGAGCTTTTACAACTCCAAACCTAACCAAGTTTGAATTTTTTATACAACTTGTACTTTTCATATGACTCCTAATCAGGATTAGTTTTCAATATATGAGAAAGTTACAAAATGTGTAGTGAGACATACAATAATACACCTTGTCAAATAGCAGATATTGGTCGGATTAAAATAAAAATGTTTGATGGGACAGTTATAACACTTGATGCAATGTGACATATTCCAGCTTTGAAAAGAAAACTTATGCGCTTAAGTACTTTTGATTCAAAAGGGTACATGCATATGTTGAAAGTGGAGTTCTGAAAGTTAATAAAAGAGCTTGTGTTTTGTTAAAGGGATATAAAAAATTCCACTTAGATATTTTATGGTGTTATACAGAATCTTTGAGCAATCAGCATATTCTAAGAACTCAAGTGAATTTGGAATTAAATTTTGTATTGTTGAAGTCTAATATGTGGTCTTCTTGAATTAATACATCTCAATTTAATTTAGAAGTTATAGGTAAATCCATCTTGCCTCCATCATTGATGGTGTCATTGTATTCAATAACTAGTAACAAACCCATTTTTGGTCATAAGATTCCACATAGGTATAATTCTGCTAATTTAGTTGATGGTTAGAATATGGTTAAGGGTGTTGATTCTAGTCAAGATTCATCTTTGGATGCATTTAGTGGTGATTCTATTACATGGCTTGTTTCAACCTTGTTTGGTGGTCATTAGATTACTTTCGTCCCTAGTTGGGGTAGCAAAGGTGAATAATGCTTCTAGTTGGAAATTTTTTTATGGGGAAATCCGTTTGTGTTTTTCATCAAATAATTCAGGTTTATTCCTTGCAGTGAAATTTGTCTTAAGGTGAAATTTTTTTCTTTTCAAGTCTTGAGCACCAAAAATAGAGAAGTTGGCGTCGACATGGCGCTAGCATATTGCTCGAGCAATAGTGCACCAATAGCCACCCACTCGAGCGCCAGCGTTATTCAGCCCGAAACTATTTTTCATGTTTTGATGAATTTTCTTATATTTTGTCTCAACTACAACTCTACTATTAGGATTTGAACGTCCTTATTTCAAATTTTTATTTTCTTTTTCCATATTTTAATAAAATTTCCATTCTTTACAAATTATTTTGTTCTTTTGTGATGAGTTATTTCATACTATGATTGTAATATCGTATTTTCTCCAATAATTTAGTATTTAATTAATTCGATATCCTCTCACTTTTTAAGAGAGAGAGAGAGAGAGAGAGAGAGTATCTATGTACACTAAAGTCCACAATGGAGTATATCTATGTACACTAAAGTCCACAATGGAGTATTATGAGAACTATAAATTGCCCTAAGAAAAAAACAGACATAATTCAGTGTATTATACAAGGGGAATTGCAATGAAGGAAAATGCTTTGTGTACACAGACCCCGCACACGTGTCCATTATGGACACCACTATGTGTACCATAATGTACACATAGTACAACCCGTGCAATGAATGATAAGGGAACTTCATCATATCACCACGTGTTCCTACATGTCGATTCCCATTTGGCTAGGCAGCTAGAGTGGGAGTACGAATGTTTCTAATTGACTCAACAGACCGTGCAACTGAGCCCGTTTGATGGTTATTATTTGAAAAAAGCAATTTTTGGATAGTGAATTTTTGGTGAATGCGTGGTTAAAAGTATGAAATAAATTTAGGTTTAAGTACAAAATATTTTTTTGTGTGAATATGTGTTTGAAAATGAGTTTATAGGAAAAAAAGTTCCCAAAAACAGCCCATGAAATGGAGGCTGAAAATGCTACTAAGAATTTATGTTTGTTTAATTTATTTAGGATATGCACTGTGCATAATGCACAATAACGTTCCAATACTTCCACCTACCTCGAAAATAATGATGTAATACAAGGTAACTCGACTTATATAAGCTTAGCCACCTTGTTTCTAAGTTGCATTGTTAACAAACAGAATAATATTGTTCAAATAAGTTGAAGATGCGCAAAATTTCATTTTATGGAAAGAAATTGCAGCATCTTTCTACTTGCTCTTGGCAATCAACTTGTTTTGTTATCAGTTGTTTTTTCCACAATTTTCTTCAGCTCATGAACCCATTTTGGATCCAGGTTTTTTATTTTGTCTTTCTATCCTTTCAAGGATTTTGGGTTCTTAAGGTTTTAAGGCCAAGAACCGAGTTTAGGCCTAGGAACATAGATTTGTTTTTCACATCTGTGTCTGCTACCACAGTCTCAAGCATGTCCACAGTCGAAATGGAAGTTTTCTCCAACGAACAATTAATCGTAATGACCACCTTGATGTTCATAGGCGGTGAGATTTTCACTTCCATGGTTGAACTTCATTTAAAGAGGTCCAAGATTAAAACAACATGGAAAACTGAAGGAAAAGCAGCTACTGTTGATCCCAACGATTCTGTCGATCAAATTCAGTTAAGTATAGATCCAGTCTCCGACTTCAGAGCACCCCCATTTGAGCCTCAAAATTATGTCTCATCACCATATTATAACATGATTCTCAACTACAATTCAATCAAATTTTTGGGTTTCGTAGTTTTAGGCTATCTTCTGGTAATTCAAATATTAGGTGTTGCATCTGTTTCAGTGTATCTAGCCCTTTTTTCAAGTGCAAAAGATGTACTAAGAAACAAGGGTATTGATGCATTAACTTTTGCTGTCTTTACAATAGTTTCAACCTTTGCTAGTTGTGGTTTTGTACCCACAAATGAAAACATGATAGTTTTTAGCAAGAATTCGGGTCTTTTGTGGATTCTTATTCCCCAAATCCTTCTTGGGAATACGTTATTTCCATCGTGTTTGAGATTTCTGATATGGGTTTTGGGCAAGAAAATAAAAAAGGCTGAGGCCAAATACCTGTTGAAGAATACAACAAAAGTAGGGTACCTCCACTTGCTTTCTAGACTGCATTCGTCTCTCCTAATAGCCACTGTGCTCGGGTTTATTCTCACAGGGTTCATACTATTCTGCTCTCTCGATTGGAATTCAGCTGGCTTGAGCGGACTCAATACTTATCAGAAAGTCGTTGGCATTCTCTTTGAAACAGTTAATGCAAGGCATACCGGTGAAACTATTGTGGATCTCTCAACAATTGCACCAGCCATCTTGGTGTTCTTCGTTGTCATGATGTTAGTCTCCCTCTCTCTCCCTCCCTCCCTCCCTCCCTACCTCTCGATCTCTCGAGCTAACAATTTATGAGTTCTATATCTTGATAGCGAGTAAAACATACAATAGATTCAACATATAAGCAAAAACAAAATTATGTAGCTAAAGCCATGTTCATGCATAAAAGATTCAATAAATATAAAGTCTACTTAAGCAAAGAATAAAAGAACCATACATCTTTCAAAAACCACTCTAGTTTGTGGCATAATTAATTTCATCTACCCTATTCCAGAATACACCAGAAATTGATTTTAATTGGAAACGGGTTGAAAAAAGTGGTATAGTATCATAATTTTCTATCCTATATTTTAATGTTTCCTTTGGGTTAGAATAATGGTACAGCTCTAAATTGTTTGCTTCAACACTCTTTACCTTGCAACTGGCTTGCTAATAAGACAATATTTTCAGAGTAAAGATAAAATTGAAGTCAAGTGACAAGTTTCGGTATATAATAAACACAAAAAAACATGTTACTACGTGGATATACAAATATTGTTTTCATCCTGGTAAACTTATTGACAGGTACCTTCCACCATATACCTCATTTCTACCAGTTATGGAGGATGAACGAAGCCCACTTGAGTGTGAAGGGACGAAGAGAAGAAGAAAATGGATTGCTAAAAATCTCATATTTTCGCAGCTTTCTTATCTCGTCATCTTTATTATTCTCATATGTATTACAGAAAGAAAGAGCATCAAAGAAGATCCCATCAACTTCAGCGTGCTCAATATCGTAATTGAAGTTATAAGGTAAAATTTTACTTATCGGTTTCTTTAATTTTTACTACGATTATCATTTATCACATGATTTGATATCCCAAAACAATTTCGACCATTATTGACAGACTTAGGAAAATCCAATGATTACAAGTGTAAGAAAGTTAATAAGCACAACCATCATGATACCTACCAAGAGCACCAAATTAAATTGCTTAATTTCGTATCTTACCAGTCGACTTTCCTTTACTGACATGACGCCAATAGTTAAGAAGAAAAGTCAAATTTTCATGAAAAATATTTGTTATTTCATATATAATGATTGGAAACTAATTTATGAATTGGTTTATATACACATTTAACCACAAATTAACGGGATCCACTACAATTCTTATTTATAAATTTGTCAAATTGAGGCTAGATATTCCAATAAATGATCTTGCTCACAAATAACTCATCAATTGTAATAAATTCAATTAAGATGGAGATTTAAGCCATTCAGGTCCAGCACAGGATCTGGCGGGAAGCAATTTATCACTGCCATAAGATTGCTGCCTCTTCAGGCTCCTCTGCATAATCAAGGGAACTAGACTTTCCCCATTTTCTAGTCTTAACAGACAAGCATGTCTGGGAAGTTGAGTTGCTGTGAGCCCCTGAAGAAAAGTGGCATGGTTATTATAAACAGTTTATAATAACTGAATACAGGACTAGTAACAGTTTATAAATAAATAAATTAAAGAAGAGAAACTAAAACCTGATATGGTCCGTTTATCAGAACATTTGTAATGAAAATGGATGATGATGAAAGCTGCAAAATTTTGAGTTAGTTTTATTTTTCATTAACTTGTGATTTTGTAATATTATTGCAGTGCTCATGGAAATGTGGGCTTCACGACTGGCTATAGTTGTGAACGTCAACTACGGCCTCAAGCAAATTGTACGAACAAATGGTATGGATTCTCCGGAAAATGGAGTGATGAGGGTAAAATAATTCTCATTCTTGTCATGTTTTCTGGGAGACTGAAAATATTCAATAAGAATGGAGGCAAAGCATGGAAGCTCATGTAAGTGAAAAATGGCACAACGTTTTGTACATATAGTACAAAAAAATGTATTGCTAACACTGCATTAATCGCTTTTTGTACATTCCTAAACTTGTCTGAAAGATCTGATTATTAAGTTCGACCTTACGCGCGGAATTATGCAATTAACAAGCAACAAGTCACTTTCTAGATGGAAAGCAGTAAATAACACAAATATTGATGACGGAGAAACCAACTGGATAAAAATTTCGGAATCAAGTCAGTTAGCTCCACTATAGACAATAAAGATTTATAGTAGCCTAACCCACTTCAGACTTTCCGATCTAATTCATGTAACCTCCAAGATCAGCTGAACCCACTAGCTCCCAATATACTGCAATTGTCTCTTCCAAGTGGAATTCCGAGAATTCCCCGTTCTTGTGCTTTTCATGCGCGTGTAGTCCAACGTCTATCAATCTTCAGCAGCCTTTGAAGTTCAATTGAGAAAGTACATTGATATGACTAATAGGAAGTAGGTTTTTTGGATTCAGTGGATTCGATGTTTTTCCCCCAATCTATGGTTGTATAATCTCAACAGTAAACATATTGAATCAATACATGAACATGCTCTTGATTCTACAATCTTGTATACACTTGAAATCACAATTTGATACATATGGAAATCAATCAAATCTTTCTATTTGACAATTTAAATTAGAAGTGGAAAAGGTCCTATTTTGTTCTGGTTTTGAGAGAATCGAATCAAATTATGAACCAATGATTTTTTTGTAATGGGACCAAATGTTTTTTTAGAGGGAACCAAACCGGAACGGAATCATTCGATTGGGGTTTGGTTTGGTTCTAATTTCATTACTAACTAAGAAAAAATTGCATTTGAGGAAAAAAAAAATTGAAGGTTGCGACAACAAATTCAAAAATTCATGCGACGATGGTAGATGAGCCCAATGGTTGCCAGCAGATGGTAATTGTTGATCTCCATTTAAGAGTCGGTGTATAAACTGAAAATGAGAAATGAATTAGGGCCTATGTCTCAAAAATGAATTATGATCTCCGGTCTCCACATTTCGAAATGAGAAATCGAGGATACGTGACCTTTTGTCTCAATTTTCAATTGAATTTTGAATTTTTAGGTGTGAATTATGATTCTCTAATAATAATAATAATAATAATAATGATGATGATGATGAGTTTTGTTTTGGGTTCTAGAATTAGAACCGAACCAAAATCAAAACCAAATTGTCCTGAGTTCTAAGAACTAGAACCATTTTTTTTTATTCGTAGAACCGAACCGAACCACTTGATTTGGTTAGGTTCGGTTATTTTGTCTATCCCTAATTGACATCCTAGATTTCATTAAAAAAAATATTCATCTGTGGATTTATTATAGATAATTATAAACTGGCTATCCTATAGATATTAATCTCCAGGAGTGTAGCTTGAAACTGCTGTCCATTAATATGTTACATTATAAAAGGAAATATTTATTAATATTTTGTCAAAAATAGGAAGTTAAAATTTAGAAATATTTTAGATCACTTATTTGGAAAAAGACAATTGAATTCTAATCAAAGATCACATTTGTTATCTTTTGATCCATGTTATTTGATTAGCAAGGCACATTGGTTAGACCAGATTATAATAAATATGTTATATTTAAAATGTCTAACCTTTTAAAATATTCCAAACCTGATATCTTAAAAGTTCATGATAAGTATATTTTATACACTTATTTGAACTCTAAAATATTGACATTTTGTAATTCTTTTAATGGAATTATAGCCTAATTTATTATATAATGTATTATTAGGTGAAACTCGATAAATGAAAGTTGAATTGAAAGAAAGAAGCGAAAAATGACAAGATCCAAAGTTTGGGGGGCTAAAGTGCAAAAATACTCAAAAGTTATGTTGGAGCTCACGATGAAGATTCGAGAATTCTTGAGGTCAATTTAATACAATTAAAAGTCAAATAAGTGAAAATATGGCCAAAATATTTTCAAAAATCAATTTTCAACTGCACATGGATATCCATATTTTTAGTTGGAGATTGAAACTCATTTTTGGCCCAGTAAGCGTTCGACGTGAAAATGAGCTACTTCTAGCAAAGTTGTAGCCTTTGAGCTATCTTTCAAAAACATTGTGAATCTCCTTAATCAGATATTGAGAGAAAAAAGTTATAACAAAAATACTGAAGAAGAAGTAGAGTTTGGAACAGCGAGTCAGTGCCCAAGCGTTGTATTTACTCGGAAGAAGTCCATTTTTACAGAGATGCAACACCTAGCTCTTTGGCACTGCCCGGATATACATCACGGCGCCTAGGCGCTGCACCGCAAATTTTAAGCTTATGCTGTTTTGGGCCACAAAAAAGCCAGAAACACTCTAAATTTGAAGAGAACGTGTATGGAGTATAAATAGAAGAACTGAGTAAATTTTAAGAGTTCCAAATATTGAGAAAACAAATATACAACGAGAGATCAAAGAGTAAAATTGAAAGGAGGAAAATATCAAGGAATTCAAGTTTGAAGCATTGACTAGAAGAGGAAGAAGTTCTTGGTGTAAGATTAAATTTTTTCAACATCTTGTATTCAAAGACAATTTCTTGTGTTAATTTTTATATTATGAGTAAATAATTCTCCTATTAAGGCAAACAATGTCATCAACTTGTGATCATTTATTATTTTATTCAAGATTTCTACGATTTATTCATATATGTGTTCGTTTTACTATTAGTTTAATGCATTAAATTACTTGATCATTGATTTAATAATTTTGTAATCTTTTATTAATCGAGATGTGAGTTTGAAATTTAGATCATATAGTAAAATTCGATAAATTAGTATAACGTGTAAAGATACATATACTAATTATTGCGGTCAGAATATGAATTCTTAGAACTAGTATTTCGTTTAATTAACGTCTATTCACATAGAGATATGAAATTGAATTAGTTAAATAAACTCAATGAGAACTCGAGATAGGTAAATTGAATACAATAGAAGAATTCGGATCGAATATTACAATAGGTTATGAATTTTGAATTAAGAATTAAAGATGATAAGTATATAAAATTGTTATGCCCTGATATTATCCCATATATGAATCTGCAATCGACCGTTGTATGCAAAAGCTTGAAACTTTGAATTAGTTAGAGGTAGTTAGAAAAATAATCGCAACAATCACTAAACTTTATTATTTGTTTTCAATCAAATTGATGTTAAGAATAATTGAATCAATTGTTAAATAGTAGTCCCCTTGAGAACGATATATGAACTCCTAGGTACAATATATTACTTGTTACGATTCGTACACTTGTGAGGGATATAAAAATCGACAATAGTTCCCATTGAAAGAAGGTTTGAGTAATGTTTAATGGACTTTTCCATGTATAATTTTATTATTTCTTGCCCATATTGAGTGCCTCCATTTTCTAGTTAGAAGCTATAAATAAGAAAATGAAGTAATGCATGTAATTTTTTTGTACTTTTATGCTTGTTTGAGAGAGGTTATAATAAAAAGGAATAATGAATATCACGAAATGAGTGGATAACAAATGGATAGTGATTCTAAATGTGTGGTGTAGATTAATGCTTAATTTCAATTCATATTTGACATTGACTGTGAGATTATAGTTTTTTATGGACAACTTCCTCGTACTCTAGGGAATTCATATAGGGTAAAAAATCAATTTCTAAGAAGGGCAAATTAGAAAAATAAAGGTTAATAAGTTTCAATTGTCAATTGGGGACAAAATGTACATGTATTATTTATATATAAAAATACTTATATATAAATTCCAAAAAATTTGAAAGTATTGTGGCCAGCATTGAGGCCACTATACCTATGCTAGCCATTGTCCAAACATTGTACAGTTCAACGTGCATAAGGTAGGTTATAAAATCATTATAAACATGTTTGAAACGTTGAAATGCAGTACTCATGATAATATTTATGTGTCAAAATCAATTTTATTTTATAACCACTCAAATTCAAATTTTATTGGCCGACAATGTAATAAAATGCATTAAATAACTTGGTTAGGAACAAGGTACTAAAAATTTAAAGCCTTGGAATTTTAGAATTCATTGTACACGTTTACACCATGCTATCCATTCCCATTCGCCCATTAACCTGGTAGAGGGGAAAATGAAGAGTTGACTTCTGAAAAAATATTAGCCATCGCATTAGGGTATTTCATAATTAGTGCGGTAATTATTAACTACAGTACGACTACTCTAATCGCAGCCCAAATTTATGAATATCACCTCTACAGCACTCAGCAACATTACGCTTCGAGAAACTATTAGAATCTCCCAAATTCTCAACTCACTTAATCTAAATTATGGTGTCTTGAAGGATTCTTGGTTATGCATAAACAGTGGGAAAGTAATCTACCAGCAATACTTGAGATTCTTTGTAAAGCTTTTGCTATAATTGTACGAGGAAAAATTTCCTAACTATTCTAGTCTTTCTAGCTATTTTGAGAAAAATGTTTTTGTAAGTGTTATGTCCTAAATTCAATTAATTTTGGACATAATGTATATAATCGATATATAATTATGGCAAGATCTTTTATTTAATTGAATTAATATTCTAATAAATTAAATAATAAAATTCGTAGATTCCAGTCTTGGTAATTTGTTAATCACGAGTGGTTGTGATTGTAATACAAATTACATATAACTTAATCTTAAATCGTTCGTGGTCGCATGTAATAACGAGATACGAATATCGTTATTACAGATAGACCATCACGTTTGGCATTTCTTACTTGTGAAGTAAGTAGCTAATGTCACAAGTTAAAGTGTAGTGACACTTAAATGAACACGTAGATATTTTGTCATAAAACAAAATATTGAAGATTACACATGGATAACTATCTGAGTATCAATGGTCAATATCTAACGTTCGATAGTGGAATTAATCATTTGGCTTGAGGTCATCATAGTGTCTTATATAAAGATAATCATAATTTGGTAATGTTGGATGTTACTCTGCCAGGGGTCGCTAATACGACATCGTTTTAGTATGTCAAAGTAGATCCATGGTGGAAATTGAAAAATAATTTATTTTCTACTGTGCATGAGTAAGTAGGTTTCCAACAGTGGTATCAAAGCCTACTTTGGGCTAGTTAGAAATTGTTTTACATCTTAAATCAGTCAAAAGTTGATTGTTCATATTTTTCTTAAATCTAGTCATTTAGAAAATTATTTTTTTATCTTCAAAATCTGTTTTGACAAAAAAAAAAAAAAAAATTGGAGGGATTTGAAAATCTTAGAGGTGGCGACGCTACCGGCCATGGAGACAAAACCTGCTACAACGCATGGTATCGCGCTGCCATGAGGCGGCTGCAGAAGCGACGAGCGCTGTTGTTGGAAGTACTGCAACGCTTTGCGCTGCAGCAGGAGGCCTCTGTTGTTTCGACACCGGCGAGCCCCAATCGAGTCAGCATTGGCAAAAAAATAACTAGGTTTTCAGTCTCGAGTGGAGTGTTTTGGAGGTTGGGGCATCTGATGCAATTTTTGAAATTGCAGGCCCTACCTTTAATTGAGATTTAAGGGCCAAATTTGCAATTTTTAGATGGAGGGCTTGTCATGCTATTCAGTTAACTGAAGGGCATGTTTATAATTTTAAAAGTAGGGATCAAATTGTAATATTTTAAATGGTTTTGAATTTAAGTTTAAAAATGTTTTAAATTAGATTTTAAAAGGGTTTGACCTTAAAATTACAATTTGGCCCATTTAAAATTAACTACTTATATTTTCATTAAAATTGGATTTTGACTTAAATATTAAATTTTGACACTAAATTAAATTTTATTTTTTTAGGAGTTTTATCTTAAATTAAAATGTTAATTCAATTTAAATTAGAGTTGGACTCTAATTTAGCATTTAAGTAAAGTTTGATTTTAGTTAAATTATACAACCTAATATATTCTCGAAATTAGAGTTGGACTCTAATTTGACATTTAATTGAAATTTGATTTTAATTAAATTGTCTCACTCTAAAAAAATTTCTTGAAATTAGAGTTGGATTCTAATTTGGTATTTAATTAAAATTTGATTTTAATTAAATAAGTTCACTCTAAACTTTGAAATTATAGTTGGACTCTAATTTGATATTTAATTAGAATTTGATTTTAATTAAATAGTTATGCCCTATAATTGTGGAATTAGAGTTAGACTATAATTCGGTATTTAATTAAATTTTGATTTTAATTAAATAAACATGATAATTAAATTAATTGATAAATTTGATTAATTAATTATTTAATTGTTCCGATCCACTTGTCTAAATTAGTTTAGACGACTTTAATTGCCAGAAACTTAAAACACGTTTGCATATAATATTAGATATTATATAGGAAAGTGTTTATATGATGAATGTTTTATTAGTGGATGTATTAAATTGTTAATTTTATTCTTATTGTTTTATGGGCATGCGAGCTCCTACAAGTGTCGTAATTTTATGGGTCTGCGTGCCAACTAGTATAGAATACACGTTGGTGTTGGACTAATTGGAGATACAAGAAGAGGATAAGACCATAGAGATGGAGCATTGTGTATATGAATAAATGCAATACCCCCTAAGAATTGATCAACTAATCTTTCTTATGGCTCAGAAAATCTAGGTAGTAAAAGTCCATAATTGTCTACACTATTATATGTATGTTTATTTTCATGCTAGATATATAATAAAATATATATAATTTTTACGTTGAGATCTTTGCATGATAAACCCCTCACTAAAATTTATAATGTTCTTGACATTTTAAGTGTATTTCTCGACATTTCATTAATGTTTTATTTGCCCATTTACAGGGAGAAGTGAGCATTTAATGCATGATTGACATGTTACTTTTTAAAATAAGTAGTATATGTTATGTGTCAATACAATTTTTAATTATGTAAGTAATTTTGTCTTCATTGTAGAATTTAAAATTGTTAATAAGAGCATTTTGGTCTATATTATAGTAAAATGGGCATTGAAAAATTGTGGACATTTTTGCAAATGACTGTGTAAAAGTTGACATATTTTTGCAATTTTCTCATAATTTTTATTCATGGAGCAATAGATGATTAAAAGATTATTCTTCTTATCCTCCATATATTCCGCAATTCAAAAAGCATATTGATCAAATCATCTTTATTTATTTATTTTCTAAAAAAAATATTGTCAAGTCTGAATTATTTATCCAACTGGACAAAAGTATCATTTAGGGTCCGTTTGATTCAAAGATTAAGAGCCTGTTTGGAGGAGATTTTTAGGGGAAAAAATCAATTATATGACCGTCGGCCATCATTTCCAACAATTTTCAGCCACTTTTCTTGACCAAATCTCTCACATGTGGGCCCCAGTTGACCAAAAACGGTAAAAAATTTTGATTTTGAGAATCTCCTCCAAACATGCTCTAAATTTGGATGGAAAGAAAATGAATTACAGGGAATTGAATTGCCTAATACTTATTTTACTGAAAATTGTCAATTAATTGTATTTAGTTGGTATAATTTTTCACCTGAAAAATGTTGAAATTTTCTATCTTTTGATGTTCGTTTGACTTTGTTTTTCATGAAAATTGTCAATTAAAAGAAAAAAAATTTCTTACAATTGGGGATATTATTAGTTTGGATTGTAAAAAAAAATGGAAAATTTTTAATGTTTGTTTGTCTTTGTTTTACATGAAAATTGTCAATTTAAGGGATAATTTATTATTATTTTTTATTTTATTTTTTTATTTTTTATTTTTATTTTTTTTACAATTGAGGATAGATTTTGTTTCTACTGCCATGAAAAAAAAATGGAAAACCAAAAACCACCTAAAAAGTGGAAATTGAAATTCAATTAAAATCAAAAAAAAGGGATCACGTGATGGCAAATGTAGAAAACCGACTCTTGAAAAAAAAAAAAAAAAAAAAGTGCCATCAAAAATGACAAAAATGAGAAATGGAATTTTAATTCAATTTTCCATGGAATAAAAGGTCCTACCAAATGGCCCTTAAAATACATTTCAGTTGCACCTTCAAAATGCTTTTTTATTCCACCATAATAATAATAATAATAATAATAACAACACAACTTAAAAGGGGAAAAAAAAAAAAAAAATCTACCAGCCCACTAATGCGATTCCATTATAAACCACCAGTCTTGTGCTGCCGGCTGCTCTACCCTCGACCTTCTTCAATACACAAGAAAGTAAATGTGGCTTCTGCAAATCAATTTTACACATATCTGATGAAAATTAAAATTGAAATTTATGGCCCAGACCTACCGTTGTGGTTCAACGTGACTTCAATGCGGAAAACGAATCTTTTTTTTTGGACGTAGAAAATCGCAGCCGCTATTCGTGAGTGCACACTGAGTAAACTTCGCTCCATATGTAGTTGCCCGCAAACCACACAGGATAGATAAAAGAAAAATGAATCTTGCTTCCATGTGTGGTGTGTTAAATGCATATTTAAATATATACATGTAGTCTGTAGGACCTTCTCTAACAACTGAAGTTTTTAGAACAAATCATTCAAAAGTGTAGTTCATCCCTCTATTAATAAAATTTTCAAGTTCATTTTTGTAGAAAAAATAAAAATAAATTAAGAACATAGTCAAGTGGTCCAACCTTAATCTCAATAAAGTACCCATCAAGTCTATTGACTCTCTTTACTCTATTATCTTCTCTCTTTAGTTTATGACTCTCGTGGTAGTACGTGAGTTAACTTTATGGTGAAAAGTTTGCTAGCGTGATTTTTTGACCTTTTTATTAGTTTATTCTCTATGAGCTGGAGGCGTCGGATTTGTGTACTTCCCAACCTATTGGATTATTCACCTCGTTGATATATATGCTGTCAATGGTTCCATGTAAGTAGGGTGTTATTTGGATAATTGAATTGAATTGAATAGGAATAATTAATTTCTCAATTTTCTAGATAACCATGATGGAGAAACAGGAAAATAATTTGACATGAAAAAGGAACTAAAGTCGACCACAAATTCTATATATTGCCCCATTTTTGGACCCCAAATAAATATATTCAATAATCACACACAAAAGATATGCAAATTGATTATAAATGGAACTTGTTCTTACTCATGGTAGGCCATTTAATTATTGATATCTCCATTAATATAGCTCCACATTGGTCAGAATTTCAAACCTACTTTATCACTTCAGAATATAAAATTTTATAAAAAACATTATTCTAAATTTAGACAAAAATAATCTACATCTAAAATAGTACGAAAAGTTAATTTGCATGTCAACTTGTAAGATGCACACATCTGTCCAGAACACGTTTTTGAAATTGAGATTCTTTAGAAACTTTGGAAAATGTTTGAGATACTCCAAAGAATAAAAAAATCCCTAATATTTTTATCTTTTAAGAAAATTTGAAAGCCTTTTCTGAATAATGATGACGGTTTAAACAGCCCCCAAAAAGAACAGAACTCTTTTTGGAATAAAACAATACTATTAAGGTCTATTATCAAACATCTATTACAGTCTGTTACCAAATAAAAAAAAATGTCAATCACACATGTACCCAATCGGTCATACTATAAAAATACGGGGAAACAAGTCAACCATAAAATTTAAAATGCTGTTAAAAATAATTTCACTAAGTACCAAACAATTTGATTAATTATTAATGATTCAAAAATTTAAATAAATTTGTTCAAAAAGATATATATAAGATAAGGACTCCTGGACTCGGCTGCATGCGAACCTAATCAAACCAAATACGACCCAAACCCATATATGATTTAGATCTACCCCTTCAACACACTATTGGTATACATACATACATAGGGAATGGTTACGTCTTTTAAATTAGAAGACTTTTAGTCCAAGAGTATGCGTCTTCTAGAACATTGTATATTTTTCCCTTATTATCTTTCTATAAAAAAAGTTCTACTTTTTTCTACATATTTAAAACCTCTTAAAATGTTGTGACTTTCTATCTATCAACTCATCCTTTTTCATTTGTTAGCCTGAAATTAGCTAAAACTCAAGCGTCAAAAGCAGAGAAGCGGTGTCCGTCTGGTACTAGCCTACCGCTCAAGAGACAAGGCATCGCAAGCCTAGCGCTAGCCACCTACTCGAGCGGCGGTGCTATTCGGCTCCAGCCCATTTTTAGCATTTGACAAGTTTTCTTGCTTTCTTCTTCAATTACAATTCTGTTTTTAAGGTTTGGACGTCTCCTATTTGTTCCTTATATATAGTTGTCTCTCCGTTATGATTTAGTAAGAAGTTAGGTAAAGTTGTAAACGCAAATCTTTGTATTATTTCTCCATATTATAATAAAATCTATATTCTCTACACATTATTTTGTTCTTGTATTCTTGTGATCAATTACTTCATATTGTGGCTATAAACTCTTACTTTTACCAATAATTTGGTATAAGATTAATCTGGTATCATCTCCGCTTCTCACAAAAAACTAGTATCTAGAGATTTTGGTTTTGAAATTCTTAAGAAATTGAGGTTTTTCGTGATGACAATAATAAAGTATAATATTCCGCTATTAGACCACAATACAAGATTCTTTTGTGTCAGGTAAAAATATGAGCAATACTCGATCAAATAGATTTGAACGATGCATTGTTGGGATTTGACAAAATATGTCAATTTATACTATCGAGGAGAAACAACGGAGTGATCGAAAGACATCATCTCAAATACATCTTCATCTTTCAAAAAATATATTTCAAGACATTTTGAAAGAGAAGTCAACCGCTGCATTATGATTATAATTGGAGAAATTATGCATGACGAAAAGTCTTACTAGCAAATTATATTTGAAGCAACGTCTATATTCAGCATGTTTTGAGGATTACCTACCTACTTTTAAGGAAATAGTCACTAATTTGGAGATCTTGGAGGTCAAATATGAATAGGAAGATTTGGGATTTATTTTATTGTGTTCATTGATCGCTTCATATATGTCTTTTAGAGATATAAGTTTATATAATTACGATACTCTCAACATCGAAGAAGTCTGTTGACCCCAAAAAATGGTCCAACAGAAAATGATGATTCCAAGTGTTTCTTGATTTGTAATATGATTATATTTATGATAAAAAGGGGGTCGTCTTGACGAGTAAGCTTTTAAGTAGAGAGAGTACTTAAGTTTTCTTTGAGTGTATAAACTTGCATCAACCTCCAATGGTGTTAAGTGCATGTTTTTGTAGTAGGATATAATAACTACGGACCGTTAGATAGAAAACTATGTGGCTTCATCTGCTTGACTAATACATCACATCCAAATCATCTATCAAACCGTGCCATAAATGTCAAGATCTTCTTATATTGTCTTTTCATTCGTGATGGGACAGTGTACAGCATGTTGTCCCATCAGTCCCTCTTTCAGCCCTTCGGTGTATCCGGGTTAAGCTCTCCTGCTGGAGGTTCGACTGTGCCTCTTTCACACAGGGTCGGATGAAATAAGCAACTGCCAAATGCGATATCGGGTCGGGCAAACTCTAGGACTCATGCAGGTTCGATTTTCCTCCACGTGGCTTATTTATTTTATGATTATTTATACGAGTGACAAAGTCTATAATACTATATATTCAAAGGAAAAGATGGAGCATCTTGTAGTATCTGAGGACCATGGAGATGACCTCGTTGTTAATGGTGATCGTTCAAGGGGCAAGTCAAAATCTAGTTTCAAAATTTGTAATTATTGCAAGAGAAAGATGCACTCGATAAATGATTGTTATAAGTTGTAGAATAAATAAAAATCGACTACAAATCAACAATCAGAAACATCTAGAAAAATGACAGTGATATAGAGCTTTTACAACTCCAAACCTAACCAAGTTTGAATTTTTTATACAACTTGTACTTTTCATATGACTCCTAATCAGGATTAGTTTTCAACATATGAGAAAGTTACAAAATGTGTAGTGAGACATACAATAATACACCTTGTCAAATAGCAGATATTGGTCGGATTAAAATAAAAATGTTTGATGGGACCGTTAGAACATTTGATGCAATGTGACATGTTCCAGCTTTGAAAAGAAAACTTATGTGCTTAAGTACTTTTGATTCAAAATGGTACATGCATACTGAGCTCGGGTTTTGTTAAAGGGATATAAAAAATGCCACTTAGATATTTTATGGTGTTATAAAGAATCTTTGAGCAATCAGCATATTCTAAGAACTCAAGTGAATTTGGAGTTAAATTTTGTATTGTTGAAGTCTAATATGTGGTCTTCTTGAATTAATACATCTCAATTTAATTTAGAAGTTATAGGTAAATCCGTCTTGCCTCCATCATTGATGGTGTCATTGTATTCAGTAACTAGTAACAAACCCATTTTTGGTCATAAGATTCCACATAGGTATAATTCTGCTAATTTAGTTGATGGTTAGAATATGGTTACGGGTGTTGATTCTAGTCAAGATTCATCTTTGGATGCATTCAGTGGTGATTCTGTTACATGGCTTGTTTTAACCTTGTTTGGTGGTCATTAGATTACTTTCGTCCCTAGTTGGGGTAGCAAAGGTGAATAATGCTTCTAGTTGGAAATTTTTTTATGGGGAAATCCGTTTGTGTTTTTCATCGAATAATTCAAGTGAATTTGTCTTAAGGGGAAATTTTTTTCTTTTCAAGTCTTGAGCACCAAAAATAGAAAAGCTGGCGTCGACATGGCGCTAGCATATTGCTCGAGCGATAGTGCACCAATAGCCACCCACTCGGGCGCCAGTGTTATTCAGCCCGAACCTATTTTTCACGTTTTGATGAATTTTCTTATATTTTATTTCAACTACAACTCTACTATTAGGGTTTGAACATCCTTATTTCAAATTTTTGTTTTCTTTTTCCATATTTTAATAACATTTCCATCCTTTACAAATTATTTTCTTCTTTTGTGATCAGTTATTTCAAACTATGACTGTAATATCGTATTTTCTCCAATAATTTAGTATTTATTTAATCTGATATCCTCTCACTTTTTACGAGAGAGAGAGAGAGAGTATCTATGTACACTAAAGTCCACAATGGAGTATATCTATGTACACTAAAGTCCACAATGGAGTATTATGAGAACTATAAATTGCCCTAAGAAAAAAACAGACATAATTCAGTGTATTATACAAGGGGAATTGCAATGAAGGAAAATGCTTTGTGTACACAGACCCCGCACACGTGTCCATTATGGACACCACTATGTGTACCATAATGTACACATAGTACAACCCGTGCAATGAATGATAAGGGAACTTCATCATATCACCACGTGTTCCTACATGTCGATTCCCATTTGGCTAGGCAGCTAGAGTGGGAGTACGAATGTTTCTAATTGACTCAACAGACCGTGCAACTGAGCCCGTTTGATGGTTATTATTTGAAAAAAGCAATTTTTGGATAGTGAATTTTTGGTGAATGCGTGGTTAAAAGTATGAAATAAATTTAGGTTTAAGTACAAAATATTTTTGTATGAATATGTGTTTGAAAATGAGTTTATAGGAAAAAAAGTTCCCAAAAAAAGAAATGGAGGCTGAAAATGCTACTAAGAATTTATGTTTGTTTAATTTATTTAGGATATGCACTGTGCATAATGCACAATAACGTTCCAATACTTCCACCTACCTCCAAAATAATGATGTAATACAAGGTAACTCGACTTATATAAGCTTAGCCACCTTGTTTCTAAGTTGCATTGTTAACAAACAGAATAATATTGTTCAAATAAGTTGAAGATGTGCAAAATTTCATTTTATGGAAAGAAATTGCAGCATCTTTCTACTTGCTCTTGGCAATCAACTTGTTTTGTTATCAGTTGTTTTTTCCACAATTTTCTTCAGCTCATAAACCCATTTTGGATCCAGGTTTTTTATTTTGTCTTTCTAACCTTTCTAGGATTTTGGGTTCTTAAGGTTTTAAAGCCAAGAACCGAGTTTAGGCCTAGGAACATAGATTTGTTTTTCACATCTGTGTCTGCTACCACAGTCTCAAGCATGTCCACAGTCGAAATGGAAGTTTTCTCCAACGAACAATTAATCGTAATGACCACCTTGATGTTCATAGGCGGTGAGATTTTCACTTCCATGGTTGAACTTCATTTAAAGAGGTCCAAGATTAAAACAACATGGAAAACTGAAGGAAAAGCAGCTACTGTTGATCCCAACGATTCTGTCGATCAAATTCAGTTAAGTATAGATCCAGTCTCCGACTTCAGAGCACCCCCATTTGAGCCTCAAAATTATGTCTCATCACCATATTATAACATGATTCTCAACTACAATTCAATCAAATTTTTGGGTTTCGTAGTTTTAGGCTATCTTCTGGTAATTCAAATATTAGGTGTTGCATCTGTTTCAGTGTATCTAGCCCTTTTTTCAAGTGCAAAAGATGTACTAAGAAACAAGGGTATTGATGCATTAACTTTTGCTGTCTTTACAATAGTTTCAACCTTTGCTAGTTGTGGTTTTGTACCCACAAATGAAAACATGATAGTTTTTAGCAAGAATTCAGGTCTTTTGTGGATTCTTATTCCCCAAATCCTTCTTGGGAATACGTTATTTCCATCGTGTTTGAGATTTCTGATATGGGTTTTGGGCAAGAAAATAAAAAAGGCTGAGGCCAAATACCTGTTGAAGAATACAACAAAAGTAGGGTACCTCCACTTGCTTCCTAGACTGCATTCGTCTCTCCTAATAGCCACGGTGCTCGGGTTTATTCCCACAGGGTTCATACTATTCTGCTCTCTCGATTGGAATTCAGCAGGCTTGAGGGGACTCAATACTTATCAGAAAGTCGTTGGCATTCTCTTTGAAACAGTTAATGCAAGGCATACCGGTGAAACTATTGTGGATCTCTCAACAATTGCACCAGCCATCTTGGTGTTCTTCGTTGTCATGATGTTAGTCTCCCTCTCTCTCCCTCCCTCCCTCCCTCTCGATCTCTCGAGCTAACAATTTATGAGTTCTATATCTTGATAGCAAGTAAAACATACAATAGATTCAACATATAAGCAAAAACAAAATTATGTAGCTAAAGCCATGTTCATGCACAAAAGATACAATAAATATACAGTCCACTTAAGCAAAGGATAAAAGAACCATACATCTTTCAAAAACCACTCCAGTTTGTGGCATAATTAATTTCATCTACCCTATTCCAGAATACACCAGAAACTGATTTTAATTGGAACCGGGTTGAAAAAAGTGGTATAGTATCATAATTTTCTATCCTATATTTTAATGTTTCCTTTGGGTTAGAATAGTGGCACAGCTCTAAATTGTTTGCTTCAACACTCTTTACCTTGCAACTGGCTTGCTAATAAGACAATATTTTCAGAGTAAAGATAAAATTGAAGTCAAGTGACAAGTTTCGGTATATAATAAACACAAAAAAAACATGTTACTACGTGGATATACAAATATTGTCTTCATCCTGGTAAACTTATTGACAGGTACCTTCCACCATATACCTCATTTCTACCAGTTATGGAGGATGAACAAAGCCCACTTGAGTGTGAAGGGACGAAGAGAAGAAGAAAATCGATTGCTAAAAAATTTTCGCAGCTTTCTTTTCTCGTCATCTTTATTATTCTCCTATGTATTACAGAAAGAATGAGCTTCAAAGAAGATCCCATCAACTTCAGCGTGCTCAATATCGTAATTGAAGTTATAAGGTAAAATTTTACTTATCGGTTTCTTTAATTTTTACTACGATTATCATTTATCATAGGATTTGATCTCCCAAAACAATTTCGACCATTATTGACAGACTTTGGAAAATCCAATGATTACAAGTGTAAGAAAGTTAATAAGCACAACCATCATGATACCTACCAAGAGCACCAAATTAAATTGCTTAATTTCGTAGCTTACCAGTCGACTTTCCATTACTGACATGACGCCAATAGTTAAGGGAAAAGAAAAGTCAAATTTTCATGAAAAATATTTGTTATTTCATATATAATGATTGGAAACTAATTTTATGAATTGGTTTATATACTCATTTAACCACAAATTAACGGGATCCACTACAATTCTTATTTATAAATTTGTCAAACTGAGGCTAGATATTCCAATAAATGATCTTGCTCACAAATAACTCATCAATTGTAATAAATTCAATTAAGATGGAGATTTAAGCCATTCAGGTCGATCTGGCGGGAAGCAATTTATCACTGCCATAAGATTGCTGCCTCTTCAGGCTCCTCTGCATAATCAAGGGAAGTAGACTTTCCCCATTTTCTAGTCTTAACAGACAAGCATGTCTGGGAAGTGGAGTTGCTGTGAGCTCCTGAAGAAAAGTGGCATGGTTATTATAAACAGTTTATAATAACTGAATACAGGACTAGTAACAGTTTATAAATAAATAAATTAAAGAAGAGAAACTAAAACCTAATATGGTCCGTTTATCAGAACATTTGTAATTGTTGACACACTAAAATGCAGCCCAAAATCAAAGTGAAGTCCAATTGAGAAATCCAGGATGAAGACCCAATGGAAGTCAATTAAAAGGCCCAAGAAGAAAAGCCCAAGCTGGAAGCCTGTGAAAAGGCCTGAATATTGGAAGCCCAAGAGCAAAGGAATATCATCGCCCAAGACTGTGGGACGCCCAGAGGCTGAACGAATGTAGTACTGGGCAATCGCCCAGGACGACAGCCTCATTGTCGCCCAGAACCTCAAGTCACCCAGAGTCAGATAAGTCTAAAGGGTGTAGTTTATCCAACTTAACAATTATGGAAGCGGTTGGCGAGTGAACCCGGCACGATCCCACGATCCAGAAACAGCAAGGGTAGTGGCAACAGTTACTAAGCAACTACGCCCCAAACAAGCGGTTCCTCACTAAAGGAGTGGACGGTTACGAAGGTAATGGAGCAAGTCCGAACAGTTTCGATAACCAAAAGATGCTCAAGAAGTATAAAAGGAAGTAATGTTGTAGAAGCAAAAGGACCCCGAATCGAAAACTCTCGACAAGAGAATATGTAACTTTTATTTCCTTAGCTTAAATTTAATCATTTCTCGGTACTCGTGTGCTTGCGCCCCTTGGAGGCGTTTTGTCTATTTTCCAGTTGCAGCTCTTCACTAGTAAACGCACCCCTTTTTGGGACTTTGTCTCAAGAGGTTTGTTCCTTACACAATTGTCTGACCCCTTTTTCTCGTAATTGTTGGCGGGTTGCAAAAACGCGCGAAAACAATTTGGCACGCCCAGTGGGACAGTTGGTGTTTTGTAAGTGAAGATACAAAAAGAGAAAAGATATCATGCCTCATAAAAATTCCGATAAGGAACCAGCAAGTCAAGGAGTAGTCCAGTCTGTGGTCGAGCGATACGAGGAGCAACAATATTCCCCACAGACAGATGGACAAAGTCAAAGCAGTCACAGCCGCTACGAACCAATGACAGAATTGAGCCCTCGCACAATGCGTGCATTGCTGGGAGAACTCACGCAGGATGTCGTTGAACAGGTAAATTTACGTAGCATTCATATTATGGAGAAGTTTACCCAAAACGAGAATAAGCATTTTGATAATATGGCTAAACAACTGAATACGTTGAATGAAATCATCAATAAGTTGGTAAGCCAAATGTGTCAACCTGTTATGCCTATAGATAACCACTTCCAATCTAGGACTATCGTGGGGCATACTTCGCCATACAATTCTCTTGGTGTAAACTCCGGCCCAAATCTGGAGCCACCTTTTGGCCCTTCTACGTCGAACCCAGGGGGAAACGGGACCTTGAATTTGAGTAATAATAACACTACGTCCAACCTGGGGGGTAATACAAACGTGAGAGATAATGTCCCGAACAACGGACAGAATGGTTTACGTATGAATGAAGGTCTAAGCACTTAATTTAACAGTCATAATAGCCCGAATAATGGCACTTTTATCGCCAATCAGGGGTAAACTACCAGGCCTCCCACGAATCAGCCAGTAAACCAACTAATTGGAAACCCATATGACCCTAACGCCGTGCTAAGAAACCAAATTATGGAAATAGTGCAAGATCAAATAGCAGTTGGGGTACGCCCGATGATTAGGCCAATTTATACCAAGTCATACCCTGATTGGATAGATCAGGCATATCCATGGCCTAGAGGGTACAAAGTACCGGAATTCTCATTATTTACTGGTCTAGGAGAAGTGTCTACGCTAGAACATGTAGTGCGATTTACGTTGCAAAGTAGTGAGGTGAATGAATATCATAAGTTGAGGTTGTTCCCAAGTTCTTTAACAGGGGTAGCTTTTTCTTGATTTATTAATTTGCCAGCAAACTCTGTCCAAACTTGGCAGCAAATGGAGCAATTATTCCATGCTCAATTCTATAAAACTGAGTCTGAGGTTACACTGGCCGATTTGGCGAATTTACGTCAGTTGCCTAACGAATGGGCAGAAAATTTCCTACAAAGGTTCAAAACGGCCAGGGGTAAATGCTTTGTGCCTTTGCCAGAAAAGGAATTTGTTAAAATCGCACAAAGTTGTTTAAGCTTTGATTTAAAGAAAAAATTCCAGGATAGGGAATTCCCAGATTTGTTCCAACTTAGTGCAAACGTCGTTAGGTATGAGCGACTGGTAAGAGAAGAAGAACAGATGAAAAATTCCAGTAAAGGGACTTATTACAAAGATCCGAATTTCAACGTTCATACTGTCGATGATGGTTATTATGACCAAACAGAAATATGTTTGGATGAGTTAGTAAAGGGAGAAGCATACACTTATCTCATACTAGTTAAGCCAAAAATAATAGGTAAAGATGAACTTGCAAATGGTGAAAACAGAAAGGCGCGAACGTTCTCGTTCGACGTAACCAAAGCTGACCTTATATTCGACAAATTATATAAGGATAAGCAGATAAGGTTCAGCGACAAACACAAATTGCCAGACCCTGAACAAATTAAGGGTAAAAAATACTGTAAATGGCATAATGCATGGTCACATGCGACTAATTATTGTATGGTTTTTCGCCATGTGTTACAGGATGCTATTGAATCAGGACGAATTACGTTCGAAGAAAAGAAAAAGATGGCGGTGGATGAAGATCCTTTCCCACGGCCACTGGCAATGAATATGATAACAACTGGTTTGAAAAATAAATTGCCAAGGTTTAAACTGGTGATTGATGACGAAGAAGAAGAATCCAAACCACCTCCCAGCATTTTTGAACGCATCAAAGGGAAGGAGCCCAAACAGGGCAAAGATGTTCTGCGCGACAGGTGTAAGCACGAGTTGAAAGCAAATACAGGGTCATCAATGACGCGGCCATTCCACCATCGCCCTGATTTCATGCCAGTCGCTCAGCCTGTCAGGGGGCGAAGGATGCCCTTGTACGGAGGATTACCTAGAGAAAGGGGGTTTGGATCGGCCAGTCAAAGAAGAACATTTAGGCCGCAGCCTCGCCAGCCCAATGTATGGCATTCGTTCCAGAACAATGCAGGAAGGGTAGTACCATTCAATGAAATGACTAGAACACAACAAAGGCGTTACCAACGTAATTACGGGCGGATGATGAGGCAACAGCAAGGAGAATCACGCCCTAGAGCGCCCAAAACGCTCAGAATAGCCAGCGAAAATGCTTTTGAAGATAGTGAAGAAACAAGCACTGGCGAATCAATGGGAGAATTGCCGGAAAGCTCGTCTGGGAGATCGAAGTTCGAACGAGACAGGAAAGATGAAGATGATCCTGACCAACCTCTAACTATCCAGTTTGGCACATTACCTCCCGTCCTGGCTAACAACTACTTGTTGGCCTACGAATTCAAAAGCAAAGAAAAAGAGGATAATGAGGAAGAAACTTGTGTGCTAGTCTGCGATGAAGGCCAAACATCCAGAGAAATGTGTGATGATGGAGAGGATGATGGTATGACAGATGTTGAAGAAGAAATTGATTTAGAAACAGAGAGACGGAAAAGGGGAGTGTCACGCAACACCCTATTGAAACAACTGCACCAAGAAGGAGTCCGCGAAGTGGATCTGTTGGGAGAACCATCTGGCCGACCGTTTGATTTCTATGTGTTGTATGGGACGCCAAAGGAAAAAGAGGGTACCTCGCTCTGAGAAATATGGATCACCCCCTAGAATAATGCCTCATCCTACGAATTGGGTAACTGAGGAAGAAGTATTGGAAAATGAGAAGGGAGAAATCCAAGGAAAGAAGGCTCAGTCCGATATGCTGCACGTCAATCTATCACCAAAAGATAGCCCGCCAAAAAATAGGCAGGAAGTGGAAATAGACGCTGCTGAAAAAGTCATCTTCAACAAACCAGCTATGAGGTTAACCAAACACTTAAGACCACTGTACGTCAAAACATTGGTTAATGGTATACCAGTAGTAAAAGTACTTATTGACAATGGAGCGGCTATAAACACCATTCCAGCTAGGATGATGAGGAAATTTGCTAAGACAGAGAACGACATGATCCCAACAGAAGTCATTCTTACAAGTTTTAACAGCGGGGCAACTTCAGCAAAATGAGTTCTGCCATTGGATATAACTGTAGGGACAACCACTAGGACTACTGTTTTCTTCGTGATAGACGGTCCTACCAACTACAACGTGCTACTAGGAAGAGACTGGATCCATGGCAGTCGATGTATTCCCTCATCACTCCATCAATGCTTAGTCTTCTGGAACGACAAAGGGGAAGCAGAGGTGGTGCAAGCAGATCATAGACCCTTTGTGGCGGAAGCAAATTCAGTAGAGAGGTTCATGTATGAAGGGAATTATGGGCCTATTAAAGTGGTTCAAGATGGGGAATAAACTCAAATTACTGCCCGAAGCGAAGAGCCTTTCTCAATAGATTCACTCATTGAAATATTTAATCAAATGAGGCCAAACATAGTGGCCTTGGAAGAGCCAGTAATTGACAAAAAAGAAGCCAAACAACCTTAAATGAGTTTTCAACAACAAAAACAAGAGGCCGAAATTCAGGCCTTCAAAGTCAAGTTGATGGCTTTCAATAAAGAATGTAAGTGTATGAAGGAAGAAGAAGCGGCGTTAAAGATGCTGAGGGACAAATTAATGGTGTCCGAGATGGAGCAGAGCTTGGATTGAGAAGTTCATAAAGTGGATTGTCTGGAAGAGCAAAACCCTCTGAGCGATGTAGATGATGAAGTGACGAAGATCCTCAAGTCAGGATATGCACAAGCTCAAGACCCCTTGGTCAAGGTTAACATTGGTGAAGAAGGAAAGGATCGCCCAACGTTTGTCAGCCAGATGCTCCCTCATGAGGTTAGTACTAGATTAATCGCTTTATTAAAAGAATATAAGGATTGTTTTGCTTGGGAGTATGAACATATGCCTGGTTTGGATAAAAACTTAGTAGAACATAGGTTGCCGACCAAATCAGATTTTAAGCCTCATAAGCAACCTCCTAGGCGTTTCGCTCCCAATATACTACCGGAGATCAAAAAGGAAATAGAGCGATTATTAAAAGCAGGATTTATTAGAACAACCAGATATGTGGAATGGTTATCTAACATAGTGCCAGTATTAAAAAAGAATGGCAAGTTGAGGGTATGCATAGATTTCAGAAATTTGAACTTGACTACGCCCAAAGACGAATATCCAATGCCCATGGTAGATTCTTTGGTAGACTCCACTGCAGGGCATGTGATGTACTCTTTTATAGACGGGTATTCAGGATACAATCAAATCTACATAGCTGACGAAGATGTACACAAAACCGCCTTTAGATGCCCTGGGTCTTTAGGATGCTTCGAATGGGTAGTAATGCCGTTTGGGCTAAAAAATGCAGGGGCAACGTATCAAAGAGCAATGAATCTAATTTTTCACGACATGATAGGCAAATTTGTGAAAGTTTATGTAGATGATATAGTGGTCAAATCTGTTAAATAAGAAGACCATTTTGAACAATTGCGATATTTATTTGAACGAATGAGGCAGCATAAACTAAGATTGAACCCTTTGAAATGCGCGTTTGGCGTGAATGCAGGAAATTTCCTTGGATTCCTGGTACATAAAAGAGGGATTGAACTTGATAAGAATAAAGCGAAGGCCATTTTAGAAGCTAAGGCTCCTAGCAATAAAAAGGAGCTGCAAAGGTTTTTAGGCCAAATCAATTTTCTAAGACGCTTTATATCTAATTGTGCAGGGCGAACGAAAGCGTTTTCGCATCTCCTAAAGCTGAAAAATCAAGACGAATTCGTCTGGAAAGAAGAACATCAAAAGGCTTTTGAAAGCCTGAAAACATACTTAACAAGCCCATCAGTGTTGGTGTCACCAATCCAAGGGCGGCCGATGAAATTGTACGTGTCGGCTGAACGAGAATCGATAGCGGTGATGGTCGCACAAGAAGACCAAGTTGGTGAAGAAATGGCGATTTATTATTTAAGTAGACGGTTAACCAAATGTGAATGTAATTATTCTGCTATCGAGAAGTTGTGTCTCGCATTATACTTCACATGTACAAAATTAAGGGTCTATTTACGGCCTGTGACAGTCTATTTAATTTCCAAAGTCAATTTATTTAAATACATGTTTTCTCGCCCTATTTTACACCAACGGGTGGGTCTTTGGACTTTAGCACTGTCGGAATTTGAAATAAAGTATGTGCCCCAATAGGCAGTTAAAAATCAGGCATTGGCTGATTTTCTTGCCGACCATCCATGCCTTGATGTGCCTAACGAAATAGAACTTGAGGTTGATTCATTTGAATTAAAACCATGGGTTTTATACTTTGATGGATCGAAAACTTCTAAAGGAGCAGGAGTAGGAGTGACTTTGATAAATCCTTTAGGGGTTTGCTATAAGTTCGCATTTACCTTGGACAGAATCTGTACTAATAATCAAGCCGAGTATGAAGCTTTAATTGTAGGCTTGGAGTTGATGGTAGATATGAATATAAAGAATGTAATCATCAGAGGCGATTCTCAATTGGTGATTCATCAATTGACCGGTGATTTCAAATGCCAAAGTGATTCTATTATAAGTTTATACGAAATCGCCCAAGAGTTGTTGGAAGAATTCGACCAAGTAGAACTTCAATGTGTTAATAGAATGTACAATGACATGGCCAATGAGTTGGCCCAGCTAGCTTCTGGCTATTCAAAGGCGATGAGTTGGGAATCTACCTACGAATACGGAACTATATTACCCGTTGTTCAGCGGAGGGCAAGGAAAAGTGAAATTCAATGCATAGAAGATGGGGTCGCACTGGATTGGATAGATGAGATTAAAGAATCCTTCAAAGAGCTTGATGGGCGAATTGATAGAAGAACGAAATTGCACCTATTAAACTATGCATTAATAGACGAAGAATTGTTCAAAAGACATTCTGATGGTGTGTTATTAAAATGCGTGAACTTACAAGAGGTTAAAACAATTATGGCCGAAGTGCATGAAGGGATATGTGGAGCCCATCAGGCCGGCCAAAAGATGAGATGGCTAATTATTAGAAGTGGTTATTTTTTGTCAAAGATGGGTGAATCGTGTGTTCAATATGCAAAAAGTTGTTTAGCATGCCAAAAACATGGTCCAATATAGAGGGCACCAGCAAGCAACATGGCACCCATTATCAAACCTTGGCCGTTCGAAGGTTGGGCGATAGACTTGATAGGGAAGATTTACCCTCCATCATCCAAACAACACAC
This sequence comes from Fraxinus excelsior, assembly GCA_019097785.1. Classification (NCBI taxonomy): domain Eukaryota; kingdom Viridiplantae; phylum Streptophyta; class Magnoliopsida; order Lamiales; family Oleaceae; genus Fraxinus; species Fraxinus excelsior. The sequence continues at coordinate 43,065,197 of CM032626.1, read as the reverse complement.
CTTTATTATAGTCGCTACGAACTTTTCACCAAGTGGGTCGAAGCAGTGCTTCTAAAGGAAATCACCCAAAAAAGCATCATAGAGTTTATCCGGGACCATATCATCTACAGATTTTGGATTCCGCAAATTTTAATGACAGATCATGGGACTTCCCTGAATGGAGATCAAGTGAAGGAATTCTTGAGCGAATTTGGAATTAAACTGGTAAATTCTACACCATACTACGCTCAATCAAACGGTCAGGCAGAATCATCTAACAAGATTCTGAAATCTATCATAAGAAAGATGATAGATGAAAATGCCAGAAATTGGCACGAATGCTTGAACAAAGCTTTATGGGCTTATAGAACATCACCTCATTCAAACACCAACGTTACGCCTTTCCAACTCACTTATGGGCAGGAAGCTGTATTGCCCGTGGAAATCAACGTGCAATCCATAAGGGTACATCGGCAGCACGAATTAAGCGAGTATGAGTACAAGGAGTTGTTGACTCAAAATTTATCAGAATTGGACGAATTGAAGTTAGACGTGCTAGAGAGGTTGCAAGTCCAGAAACAAATGGTGGCTAAGTTTTACAACAAAAAGGTTATAGCCAAGTTGTTTAGTGCGAACGAATTAGTTTGGAGGGTAATGCTTCCTCTAGATAGTAAAGACCCAAAATATGGCAAATGGTCGCCAAATTGGGAAGGGCCATATAGAGTAAATAGTGTATTGCCTAATGGAGCTTACCACTTAGAGGACTTAGATGGCACTACGCATATAAGATTTATTAACGGCAAGTACTTGAAGAAATATGTTCCTTCCATTTGGGAAAGTGAACGGATAGGTACGTAAGTGATGAAATCGCAATTATGATGTAATCATGCCAAGCGATGGCAGTTAATAAATTGGACGATCACGTTCTAAATAGGATAGGTGTATAAGTGATAAAATTGCAATTGCGATATAATCATGCTGAGCGATGGCAGTAAATTGGACGATCACGTTCTGAATAAAGAAAGAACAAGGCATATTCAAAAATAAAAGTTATTTATTACCAAATGTTCCTTACAAACTATTCTTCACAAAAATTAAAGGACACAGTCAAAATACAATACGAAACATGCTACAAATTATCTTCTGTTTGGTGGGAACAGAAAGAGTGAAACCAGTACGACCAGCCCTTCTGCCTATGGCCGAGTGAGAGGGTGAACAGCTCTCTCAACCTTCCTAAATGCATTGCTGCAATGGTAGGCAAGGAGAAGCAGCCCTTCAGTCAATGGCCGAGTAAGAGGGTGAACTGCCCCTTAACCTTTCCTAAAGCGCATTGCTGCGATGGTAGGTGGGGAGAAGCACTCTCAACAAGCAAGAGGATGGCAAGAATCTTGCTTCAGTCTCAACAAGTAAACTGTTGGCAAGAATCTTGCTTCCGGTTGCAAGAACATTTCTTATACCTCCCATACCAAAAGCGATATCAAGCAAAAGGGACGAGTCAAGAAACCCATCCCTGTAGAAGAGGAAAGCATTAGTAAACGATCGGAGTGCCATGCAGTGGCAGGAGGTTGTGATGGAAAAAAATCGAATTTGAAAAGGCATGAGGATGAAAATGACGAGTGTAAACATACATATTTATAGGGGCAGGAAGGTGAAAAGCCAGAATGTGAATGGTCACATTTATGACCAGTGAATGAAATCAAGATGGCCCAAAGACTTAGGGAAGAAAATTTAAAGGCCCAAAAGAATATGCATGGATGTTGGCATAAAGATTAAGTGCGAAGAAGATTGACGATCAAAGGTAAATGCCATTTCAAAGTAATTGTTCATTAATGATGATGAATGACATCAAGTCACAAAAAACCAAGGCAGTCAGCGCGAAAAATTACAAAGATTAAAACAGTAAATGTTTAATTACAATTCGCCCCAAGCTGAGCACATCTGCTGCCTAAGCCTATCCCACTCTTCGTTCTGCCTAGAGGAAAGGATACCTAACTCTTTCACTAAGTCATCATCAACCTCCAACTTTTGGTACTGCTCCAATAGAGATTTTGTCTTAGCAATTCCTTGGGAGGCAGTACGCTTCTTGGCAGCTATCCTCGCCCTGCAGTCGTTCATTTTCGATTGTAGCTCTTTCATTTCAGCAGCCAAGCCCAACATCAAGGAATCCTCCACCACCAACTCTGAAGAGACCTCAGTCAAGTCGGCCTGATTCTTGTCAATTTCCTAGAGTAAGGATTCTTTCTCAGAAGAAGCGCGGAGATATTGGACACTTATGGCCTTTAACTCTGCGTTCTTGGCCAACAAAGAAACAACGTCGGCATGAAGAACCCTCAACTTCACCTTAAAGTCAGTAGAAATGCTGGGCTATGGGAGCGAAAGTGCTTGCAGTAGGTTCGCGCTCAACGTATCTAGCTTGGCCTGTTGATGAGCAGCGCTGGCACGACCGACCTCCATGTCCATAAAGGAGACATATTCAAACAATGCCTGTTTGAGAAATGTCATGCTCTCGTTCGCAGGAGTGGAAGATGACGCAGAGGATGTTTTCATGCGTGCTCAAGATGTGAGTAAGTCTTGGATGGAATTAAGAATGCTATCGGATTCCTGCAAAGAAAGTTACCAGTATTGAAGGTTTTCGATACAACAAAGCAAAATCGGAAAATAAGAGCGAAGTAAAAGAGACCTCATCGGCAATGGAGGGAAATTCAAGCATTCCCCTTGTTTCTTCCACTACTTGGGGAGATTTCCCTTTAGTTGCGCAGGAAGGACCTTCCCCACCAGACGAAGCTACAGGAGTCTCTGCACGTTTCACATCGCGGTAAATCAACGAGACAGCAACAATAAGGAAGGGCCAAAGCACCAAAAGTAAGCATTACCTTCTAGTTCCACGCTTGGGGGGTCGACACCCTGAGGGAGGGGATTTGTTGGTGACAAAGATGTTGGAGCTTGACGCCTGGGCGATGCAGCCTCGACAGGAAGGGATGAAGAAGAATTTGCCAAAACTATAGCCTTGGAAGGAGAGGTTGAATCCTTCTAAAAAATTTTCAAAGCAAATCATTACCGCATGAAAAGAAACAACTTGTGAAGTAGTGAAATTTAGTTACCTTTCTCCTGACAATGAGGGGAGCGTCATCATCATCATCCTGCAGGGATATTACGGTTGCAGCTGGCCGTTTGCGACTGGGAGCACCTTTAGAAACGGCAGGCTTCAAGGTTGGGGATGAAAGAGCAGAGTGCGTAGAACGAGAAGGGGACGCAGAGACCTTACTGGGTAAAGGGACAGTAGAAATGGGAATAGTACCCTGTCTATCCAGGAGGTGGAAAGTGCGATTCGCGTCAGTTGAAAACAACATTTGCTTCACTGATGGCCACAATTGGTCAAAAATAGGATGAGTAACGGCAGTAGGATTGAAGGGAACAAAAGTAAAGCCGGTTGCCAAAAGTTTATTACGGGCATCTATGGCTTGGGCTTCCGTTTTGTTGAGGATGTAGAAGCGATCCATTAAATTATTAGAATAGTAAGGAGGGATAGGCCACATTTGGCCGAAACCAAGTTGGCGAGCACAAAATTGGGGCGCATATATCTCTACTCCCGCTTTAGCATTGGTTCCTACCAGAATGTCATGAAACAATTCTCTCCCTACCAAAAATTGAACCCAAACAGGCAGAAATGCATCTGCCTCGGCCAAAATAGAGGGAGGTCGTACAAAAGGGGGAATTTGTCAGAAGAAAAAGGGAAGAACGAAATGGTTGAATTCAAAGTGTGAAAGAAAGTGAAGATGTCTCTCATAGACATATTTACAGGGCTCAGTTGATGAATGAAAAGCCCATAGCAGGTAACCTCACGAGGAGGAAAATGTGGAATACCCATTTGAGGGAAATAAGATCTCAACCACAATTGAGCAAGCCATAAAGGCCCACTACCAGTAGGAGATGCATTGTTTTTCAGTTGGAATTGGAGCATGGCCATACCCCTATAAAGAGCAGCCAGGAGGAATGAACATAGGTTCAAATCTCTACCCCGAGCCAATCATGAGATAGAGGCAAGTAGCTCATAGAGGGTTTCAAGCTGGGAACACAGAGAACATATTTACAAAGCCAGACTTGGAGAAAAGTGACTCGCTCAGAATGGCAAGGTTCAGATACAGCAGTGACGTAACTGCCCTGCATGCTCGAATAAGATTCAGTAAGTTTCTTATCAAATTTTGGGGCAGCACCAGAAATTAGCATACCAGGAAAAATGGTATCGCCCAAAGGCGGGAGATTCAGCAAAGCCCCAATGTCCCTCAAAGTAATGGTCATGGGACCAAGAGGGAAACAAAGGTATTGAACTCAGGGGACCAAAAACTTAGTGCGATTGGAAAAAGCACAGGGTCATACGTTGGGGGAAAAAGGGTAATCTCCAATAGGTCCAAAATTTTAGCACGTTCAAAAATCAATCTGGTAGTAGACTTTCCCCATTTTCTAGTCTTAACAGACAAGCATGTCTGGGAAGTGGAGTTGTTGTGAGCTCCTGAAGAAAAGTGGCATGGTTATTATAAACAGTTTATAATAACTGAATACAGGACTAGTAACAGTTTATAAATAAATAAATTAAAGAAGAGAAACTAAAACCTGATATGGTCCGTTTATCAGAACATTTGTAATTGTTGACACACTAAAATGCAGCCCAAAATCAAAGGGAAGTCCAATTGAGAAATCCAGGATGAAGACCCAATGGAAGTCAATTAAAAGGCTCAAGAAGAAAAGCCCAAGCTGGAAGCCTGTGAAAAGGCCTGAATATTGGAAGCCCAAGAGCAAAGGAATACCATCGCCCAAGACTGTGGGACGCCCAGAGGCTGAACGAATGTAGTACTGGGCAATCGCCCAGGACGACAGCCTCATTGTCGCCCAGAGTCAGACAAGTCTAAAGGGTGTAGTTTATCCAACTTAACAATTATGGAAGCGGTTGGCGAGTGAACCCAGCACGATCCCACGATCCAGGAACAGCAAGGGTAGTGGCAACAGTTACTAAGCAACTACTTCCCAAACAAGCGGTTCCTCACTAAAGGAGTGGACGGTTACGAAAGTAATGGAGCAAGTCCGAGCAGTTTCGATAACCAAAAGATGCTCAAGAAGTATAAAATGAAGTAATGTAGTAGAAGCAAAAGGACCCCGAATCGAAAACTCTCGACAAGAGAATATGTAACTTTTATTTCCTTAGTTTAAATTTAATCTTTTCTCAGTACTCGTGTGCTTGCGCCCCTTGGAGGCGTTTTGTCTATTTTCCAGTTGTAGCTCTTCACTAGTAAACGCACCCCTTTTTAGGACTTTGTCTCAAGAGGTATGTTCCTTACACAATCGTCTGACCCCTTTTTCTCGTAATTGTTGGCGGGTTGCAAAAACGCGCGAAAACAGTAATGAAAATGGATGATGATGAAAGCTGCAAAATTTTGAGTTAGTTTTATTTTTCATTAACTTGTGATTTTGTAATATTATTGCAGTGCTCATGGAAATGTGGGCTTCACGACTAGCTGTAGTTGTGAACGCCAGCTACGGCCTCAAGCAAATTGTACGAACAAATGGTATGGATTCTCTGGAAAATGGAGTGATGAGGGTAAAATAATTCTCATTCTTGTCATGTTTTCTGGAAGACTGAAAAAATTCAATAAGAATGGAGGTAAAGCATGGAAGCTCATGTAAGTGAAAAATGGCACAACGTTCTGTACATATAGTACAAAAAAATGTATTGCTAACACTGAGTTAATCGCTCTCTGTACACTCTTAAACTAGTTTGAAAAATCTAATTATTAAGTTCGACCTTACGCACGAAATTATGCAATTAACAAGCAACAAGTCACTTTTAATTGTTTTTAGATGGTTAGTCAATCACTTCAATTATCCTAAGTTGGATTCCCATTGTCTATATGGAAAACAGTAAATAACACAAATATTGATGATGGAGAAACCAACTGAATAAAAATTTCTGAATCAAGTCAGTTAGCTCAACTATAGACAATAAGGATTTATAATAGCCTAACCAACTTCAGACTTTTCGATCTAATTCATGTAACCTCCAAGATCAGCTGAACCCACTAGCTCCCAATTTACTGCAATTGTCTCTTCCAAGTGGAATTTCGAGAATGCCCCGTTCTTGTGCTTTTCATACGCTTGTAGTCCAATATCTATCAACCTTCAGCAGCCTTTGAAGTTCAATTGAGAAAGTACCTTCATATGACTGATAGGAAGTAGGTGTTTTGGATTCAATGGATTCGATATTTTTCCCCCAATCTATGGTTGTATAATCTCAAGAGTAAACATAATGAATCAATACATGAACATGCTCTTGATTCTACAATCTTGTATACACTTGAAATCACAATTTGATACATTTGGAAATCAATCAGATCTTTCTATTTGACAATTTAAATTAGAAGTGGACATGGTCCTATTTTGTTCTAGTTTCGAGAGAATCGAATAAAATTATGAACCAATGATTTTTTTTTGTAATGGGACCAAATATTTTTTTAGATGGAACCAAACCAGAACCGAATCATTCGGTTGGGGTTTGGTTTGGTTCTAATTTCATTACTAACTAAGAAAAAAATTACATTTGAGGAAAAAAATTTGAAAATTGCGACTACAATTTCAAAAATTCATGCGACAATGGTAGATGAGCCCGATGGCTGCCAGGAGTGTAGCATGAAACTACTGTCCATTAATATGTTACATGTATAAAAGGAAATATTTATTAATATTTTGTCAAAAATAGGAAGTTAAAATTTAGAAATATTTTAGATCACTTATTTGGAAAAAGACAATTGAATTCTAATCAAAGATCACGTTTGTTATCTTTTGATCCATGTTATTTGATTAGCAAGGCACATTGGTTAGACCAAATTATAATAAATATGTTATATTTAAAATGTCTAACTTTTTAAAATATTCCAAACCTGATATCTTAAAAGTTCATGATAAGTATATTTTATACACATATTTGAACTCTAAAATATTGACATTTTGTAATTCTTTTAATGGAATTATAGCCTAATTTATTATATAATGTATTATTAGGTGAAACTCGATGAATGAAAGTTGAATTGAAAGAAAGAAGCGAAAAAAGGCAAGATTCAAAGTTTGGGGAGCTAAAGTGCAAATACTCAAAAGTTATGTTGGAGCTCACGATGAAGATTCGAGAATGCTTGGGGTCAATTTAATACAATTAAAAGTCACAATGAGTGAAAATATGGCCAAAATATTTTCAAAAATCAATTTTCGACTTGAAAATGAGCTACTTCTAGCAAAGTTGTAGCCTTTGAGTTATCTTTCTAAAACATTTTGAATCTCCTTAATCAGATATTATGAGAAAAAAGTTATAACAAAAATATTGAAGAAGACATAAAGTTTGGAACAGCGAGTCAGGGTCCAAGCGTTGTATTTACTCGGAAGAAGTCCATTTTTACAGAGATGCAGAGCCTAGCTCTTTGGCACTGCCTGGATCTACATCACGGTGCCTAGGCATTGCGCTGCAAATTTTAAGCTTATGCTGTTTTGGGCCACAAAAAGCCAGAAAATCTCCAAATTTGAAGAGAACGTGTATGGAGTATAAATTGAAGAAATGAGTAAATTTTAAGAGTTCCGAATATTGAGAAAACAAATATACAACGAGAGATCGAAGAGAAAAATTGAAAGGAGGAAAATATCAAGGAATTCAAGTTTGAAGCATTGACTAAAAGAGTGAGAAGTTCTTGGTGCAAGATTAAATTCTTTTCTACATCTTGTATTCAAAGAAAATTTCTTGTGTTAATTTTTACATTATGAGTAACTAATTTTCATATTATGGCAAACAATGTCATCAACTTGTGATCATTTATTCTTTTATTCAAGATTTTTACGATTTATTCATATATGTGTTGGTTTTACTATTAGTTTAATGTATTAATTACTTGATCACTGATTTAATAATTTTGTAATCTTTTATTAATCGAGATGTGAGTTTGAAATTTAGATCATATAGTAAAATGCGATAAATAAGTATAACGTGTAAAGATGTATATACTAATTATTGCGGTCAGAATATGAATTCTTAGAACTAGTATTTCGTTTAATTAACGTCTATTCACATAGAGATATGAAATTGAATTAGTTAAATAAACTCAATGAGAACTCGGGATGGGTAAATTGAATACAGTAGAAGAATTCGGATCGAACATTACAATAGGTTACGAATTTTGAATTAAGAATTAAAGATGATAAGTATATAAAATTGTTATGCCCTGATATTTTCCCATATTTGAATCTGCAATCGACCGTTGTATGCAAAATTTTGAAACTTTCAATTAGTTAGAGGTAGTTAGAAAAATAATCGCAACAATCACTAAACTTTATTATTTGTTTTCAATCAAATTGATGTTAAGAATAATTGAATCAATTGTTAAATAGCAATGTTCTAAAATGCGTAATGCGTTGCGAGGCGTCGAGATCGAGAATCAAGAATCACAAGTTTAGGCGTGTCAATGCGAAGAATAAACGTCATAATGCGTTTCGTATTTTTAATATTAATTTAATTATTTTTAAGACATTAAATATATTTTTATATAAAAAAATAAAAATTTTACCTTAAAAAAATGATAATTTTTTAATTTAATATAATACTATAATATTGCTAATTAATGTTAGAAAAAATTTAAATTTTTTATTAATTAAGGAAATATAGGAAAATGATTAATTAATATTGCCAAGCCCTTTTTCTTTGTTAAATTATATGGGCTCAAAAGCCTATCTAATTGGGCCAGTTTTTGGTTGGGATCCAGTGACTGTGAAGTTGGAAAAACTCGTGGGATTGCTCCTTGTAATCCACCAAGACTTTCCTTGTAAAGAGAATCACTGGACAGCTCAGCTTCCATGGAAATCGCCGCACTTTCCTTGTGATTTTGTGCTATATCATTGGACTGGATTCCATTGTGATTTTGTGATTCGACTTGTGGGTTTTGCTTAATTTATTTGTAATTGCGTTTTCGTATGTTTTGAGTTTTCTGTACTTGATTAGATTTACGGCTTTGCTTGTTTGGTGATTTGGGGGCAGTGAATGGTGGAGACATGTTTAACCTGATAAATTCGAAACATGGAGATCCCGATCCAGGAAGGTGCAAGAGAACGGACGGCAAGAAATGGAGGTGCTCCAAAGAAGTGGCCCCGAACCAGAAATATTGTGAGCGCCACCTACACAGGGGCCGTCCTCGTTCAAGAAAGCATGTGGAAGTAAAAAACAATGCCTCTATCTGCACCAATATGCAAGCTACCAGTGTTGCCTCAGACCAGATTCTTGCATCAAATGAGACCCCTCTGCTATATTATCCCAAAACTGATCTAAATATTTCTACATCCTCTTACAAGGAACTAACAGGTTGGTTTTTGAATGGCAACTAACTTGTGTTAAATCATCGGTATCATTTGATACGCTCGACTGGAGAGGACTCCACTAAAATGAACAAGAATTTAATTTGATTTCTACCATCCCACCGGTGCAATGCTTGCATTTGCTTGCACAGTAACACAACCAAAGTATCCCACATCGAAATCCCGTAGATGAAGCACAAGAAATTGTGGCTATAAATAAATGGGCCAACAAAAGTTTCGTAGTTCATCAGCTTCCTGGGCCTGTCTATTGGTGGGCTAGAAGTTAGAAAGAATGGTTTTGTTTTGATTTTGAATCAGAAAGTTGGGTAAAAACAAAAATTAAAAAGAAACAGATTTTAAAAATTAGAAAAATGGGCGCCTTTACAAGCATTTGGATGGTCAACGAAGGCGTTGATCGCGTTTTTACCCGCATACCCTCCATGCGAAGCGTTTCTACCACGCTCCGAGCTTAGGCGCGCGTACACGGCGCGTTTTCACGCGTTTTAGAACATTGTTAAATAGTAGTCCCCTTGAGAACGATATCTGAACTCATAGGTCCAATATATTACTTGTTACGATTCGTACACTTGTGAGGGATATAAAAATCGACAATAGTTCCCATTGAAAGAAGGTTTGAGTAATGTTTAATGGACTTTTCCATGTGTAATTTTATTATTTTTTGCCCATATTGAGTGCCTCCATTTTCTAGTTAGAAGCTATAAATAAGAAAATGAAGTAATGCATGTAATTTTTTTGTACTTTTATGCTTGTTTGAGAGAGGTTATAATAAAAAGGAATAATGAATATCACGAAATGAGTGGATAACAAATGGATAGTGATTCTAAATGTGTGGTGTAGATTAATGCTTAATTTCAATTCATATTTGACATTGACTGTGAGATTATAGTTTTTTATGGACAACTTCCTCGTACTCTAGGGAATTCATATAGGGTAAAAAATCAATTTCTAAGAAGGGCAAATTAGAAAAATAAAGGTTAATAAGTTTCAATTGTCAATTGGGGACAAAATGTACATGTATTATTTATATATAAAAATACTTATATATAAATTCCAAAAAATTTGAAAGTATTGTGGCCAGCATTGAGGCCACTATACCTATGCTAGCCATTGTCCAAACATTGTACAGTTCAACGTGCATAAGGTAGGTTATAAAATCATTATAAACATGTTTGAAACGTTGAAATGCAGTACTCATGATAATATTTATGTGTCAAAATCAATTTTATTTTATAACCACTCAAATTCAAATTTTATTGGCCGACAATGTAATAAAATGCATTAAATAACTTGGTTAGGAACAAGGTACTAAAAATTTAAAGCCTTGGAATTTTAGAATTCATTGTACACGTTTACACCATGCTATCCATTCCCATTCGCCCATTAACCTGGTAGAGGGGAAAATGAAGAGTTGACTTCTGAAAAAATATTAGCCATCGCATTAGGGTATTTCATAATTAGTGCGGTAATTATTAACTACAGTACGACTACTCTAATCGCAGCCCAAATTTATGAATATCACCTCTACAGCACTCAGCAACATTACGCTTCGAGAAACTATTAGAATCTCCCAAATTCTCAACTCACTTAATCTAAATTATGGTGTCTTGAAGGATTCTTGGTTATGCATAAACAGTGGGAAAGTAATCTACCAGCAATACTTGAGATTCTTTGTAAAGCTTTTGCTATAATTGTACGAGGAAAAATTTCCTAACTATTCTAGTCTTTCTAGCTATTTTGAGAAAAATGTTTTTGTAAGTGTTATGTCCTAAATCCAATCAATTTTGGACATAATGTATATAATCGATGCATAATTATGGCAATATCTTTTATTTAATTGAATTAATATTCTAATAAATTAAATAATAAAATTCGTAGATTCCAGTCTTTGTAATTTGTTAATCACGAGGGGTTGTGATTGTAATATACAAATTACATATAACTTAATCTTAAATCGTTTGTGGTCGCATGTAATAATGATATACGAATATCGTTATTACAGATAGACCATCACGTTTGGCATTTCTTACTTGTGAAGTAAGTAGCTAATGTCACAAGTTAAAGTGTAGTGACACTTAAATGAACACGTAGATATTTTATCATAAAACAAATTATTGGAGATTACACATGGATAACTATATGAGTATCAATGGTCAACATATCTAACGTTCGATAGTGGAATTGATCATTTGGCTTGAGGTCATCATAGTGTCTTATATAAAGATAATCATAATTTGGTAATGTTGGATGTTACTCTGCCAGGGGTCGCTAATACGACATCGTTTTAGTATGTCAAAGTAGATCCATGGTGGAAATTGAAAAATAATTTATTTTCTACTGTGCATGAGTAAGTAGGTTTCCAACAGTGGTATCAAAGCCTACTTTGGGCTAGTTAGAAATTGTTTTACATCTTAAATCAGTCAAAAGTTGATTGTTCATATTTTTCTTAAATCTAGTCATTTAGAAAATTATTTTTTTATCTTCAAAATCTGTTTTGACAAAAAAAAAAAAAAAATTGGAGGGATTTGAAAATCTTAGAGGTGGCGACGCTACCGGCCATGGAGACAAAACCTGCTACAACGCATGGTATCGCGCTGCCATGAGGCGGCTGCAGAAGCGACGAGCGCTGTTGTTGGAAGTACTGCAACGCTTTGCGCTGCAGCAGGAGGCCTCTGTTGTTTCGACACCGGCGAGCCCCAATCGAGTCAGCATTGGCAAAAAAATAACTAGGTTTTCAGTCTCGAGTGGAGTGTTTTGGAGGTTGAGGCATCTGATGCAATTTTTGAAATTGCAGGCCCTACCTTTAATTGAGATTTAAGGGCCAAATTTGCAATTTTTAGATGGAGGGCTTGTCATGCTATTCAGTTAACTGAAGGGCATGGTTATAATTTTAAAAGTAGGGATCAAATTGTAATATTTTAAATGGTTTTGAATTTAAGTTTAAAAATGTTTTAAATTAGATTTTAAAAGGGTTTGACCTTAAAATTACAATTTGGCCCATTTAAAATTAACTACTTATATTTTCATTAAAATTGGATTTTGACTTAAATATTAAATTTTGACACTAAATTAAATTTTATTTTTTTAGGAGTTTTATCTTAAATTAAAATGTTAATTCAATTTAAATTAGAGTTGGACTCTAATTTAGCATTTAAGTAAAGTTTGATTTTAGTTAAATTATACAACCTAATATATTCTCGAAATTAGAGTTGGACTCTAATTTGACATTTAATTGAAATTTGATTTTAATTAAATTGTCTCACTCTAAAAAAATTTCTTGAAATTAGAGTTGGATTCTAATTTGGTATTTAATTAAAATTTGATTTTAATTAAATAAGTTCACTCTAAACTTTGAAATTATAGTTGGGCTCTAATTTGATATTTAATTAGAATTTGATTTTAATTAAATAGTTATGCCCTATAATTGTGGAATTAGAGTTAGACTATAATTCGGTATTTAATTAAATTTTGATTTTAATTAAATAAACATGATAATTAAATTAATTGATAAATTTGATTAATTAATTATTTAATTGTTCCGATCCACTTGTCTAAATTAGTTTAGATGACTTTAATTGCCAGAAACTTGAAACACGTTTGCATATAATATTAGATATTATATAGGAAAGTGTTTATATGATGAATGTTTTATTAGTGGATGTATTAAATTGTTAATTTTATTCTTATTGTTTTATGGGCATGCGAGCTCCTATTTATTTTGGACCTCCAAGTGTCGTAATTTTATGGGTCTGCGTGCCAACTAGTATAGAATACACGTTGGTGTTGGACTAATTGGAGATACAAGAAGAGGATAAGACCATAGAGATGGAGCATTGTATATATGAATAAATGCAATACCCCCTAAGAATTGATCAACTAATCTTTCTTATGGCTCAGAAAATCTAGGTAGTAAAAGTCCATAATTGTCTACACTATTATATGTATGTTTATTTTCATGCTAGATATATAATAAAATATATATAATTTTTACGTTGAGATCTTTGCATGATAAACCCCTCACTAAAATTTATAATGTTCTTGACATTTTAAGTGTATTTCTCGACATTTCATTAATGTTTTATTTGCCCATTTACAGGGAGAAGTGAGCATTTAATGCATGATTGACATGTTACTTTTTAAAATAAGTAGTATATGTTATGTGTCAATACAATTTTTAATTATGTAAGTAATTTTGTCTTCATTGTAGAATTTAAAATTGTTAATAAGAGCATTTTGGTCTATATTATAGTAAAATGGGCATTGAAAAATTGTGGACATTTTTGCAAATGACTGTGTAAAAGTTGACATATTTTTGCAATTTTCTCATAATTTTTATTCATGGAGCAATAGATGATTAAAAGATTATTCTTCTTATCCTCCATATATTCCGCAATTCAAAAAGCATATTGATCAAATCATCTTTATTTATTTATTTTCTAAAAAAAATATTGTCAAGTCTGAATTATTTATCCAACTGGACAAAAGTATCATTTAGGGTCCGTTTGATTCAAAGATTAAGAGCCTGTTTGGAGGAGATTTTTAGGGGAAAAAATCAATTATATGACCGTCGGCCATCATTTCCAACAATTTTCAGCCACTTTTCTTGACCAAATCTCTCACATGTGGGCCCCAGTTGACCAAAAACGGTAAAAAATTTTGATTTTTAGAATCTCCTCCAAACATGCTCTAAATTTGGATGGAAAGAAAATGAATTACAGGGAATTGAATTGCCTAATACTTATTTTACTGAAAATTGTCAATTAATTGTATTTAGTTGGTATAATTTTTCACCTGAAAAATGTTGAAATTTTCTATCTTTTGATGTTCGTTTGACTTTGTTTTTCATGAAAATTGTCAATTAAAAGAAAAAAAATTTCTTACAATTGGGGATATTATTAGTTTGGATTGTAAAAAAAAATGGAAAATTTTTAATGTTTGTTTGTCTTTGTTTTACATGAAAATTGTCAATTTAAGGGATAATTTATTATTATTTTTTATTTTATTATTTTATTTTTTATTTTTATTTTTTTTACAATTGAGGATAGATTTTGTTTCTACTGCCATGAAAAAAAAATGGAAAACCAAAAACCACCTAAAAAGTGGAAATTGAAATTCAATTAAAATCAAAAAAAAGGGATCACGTGATGGCAAATGTAGAAAACCGACTCTTGAAAAAAAAAAAAAAAAAAAGTGCCATCAAAAATGACAAAAATGAGAAATGGAATTTTAATTCAATTTTCCATGGAATAAAAGGTCCTACCAAATGGCCCTTAAAATACATTTCAGTTGCACCTTCAAAATGCTTTTTTATTCCACCATAATAATAATAATAATAATAATAACAACACAACTTAAAAGGGGAAAAAAAAAAAAAAATCTACCAGCCCACTAATGCGATTCCATTATAAACCACCAGTCTTGTGCTGCCGGCTGCTCTACCCTCGACCTTCTTCAATACACAAGAAAGTAAATGTGGCTTCTGCAAATCAATTTTACACATATCTGATGAAAATTAAAATTGAAATTTATGGCCCAGACCTACCGTTGTGGTTCAACGTGACTTCAATGCGGAAAACGAATCTTTTTTTTTGGACGTAGAAAATCGCAGCCGCTATTCGTGAGTGCACACTGAGTAAACTTCGCTCCATATGTAGTTGCCCGCAAACCACACAGGATAGATAAAAGAAAAATGAATCTTGCTTCCATGTGTGGTGTGTTAAATGCATATTTAAATATATACATGTAGTCTGTAGGACCTTCTCTAACAACTGAAGTTTTTAGAACAAATCATTCAAAAGTGTAGTTCATCCCTCTATTAATAAAATTTTCAAGTTCATTTTTGTAGAAAAAATAAAAATAAATTAAGAACATAGTCAAGTGGTCCAACCTTAATCTCAATAAAGTACCCATCAAGTCTATTGACTCTCTTTACTCTATTATCTTCTCTCTTTAGTTTATGACTCTCGTGGTAGTACGTGAGTTAACTTTATGGTGAAAAGTTTGCTAGCGTGATTTTTTGACCTTTTTATTAGTTTATTCTCTATGAGCTGGAGGCGTCGGATTTGTGTACTTCCCAACCTATTGGATTATTCACCTCGTTGATATATATGCTGTCAATGGTTCCATGTAAGTAGGGTGTTATTTGGATAATTGAATTGAATTGAATAGGAATAATTAATTTCTCAATTTTCTAGATAACCATGATGGAGAAACAGGAAAATAATTTGACATGAAAAAGGAACTAAAGTCGACCACAAATTCTATATATTGCCCCATTTTTGGACCCCAAATAAATATATTCAATAATCACACACAAAAGATATGCAAATTGATTATAAATGGAACTTGTTCTTACTCATGGTAGGCCATTTAATTATTGATATCTCCATTAATATAGCTCCACATTGGTCAGAATTTCAAACCTACTTTATCACTTCAGAATATAAAATTTTATAAAAAACATTATTCTAAATTTAGACAAAAATAATCTACATCTAAAATAGTACGAAAAGTTAATTTGCATGTCAACTTGTAAGATGCACACATCTGTCCAGAACACGTTTTTGAAATTGAGATTCTTTAGAAACTTTGGAAAATGTTTGAGATACTCCAAAGAATAAAAAAATCCCTAATATTTTTATCTTTTAAGAAAATTTGAAAGCCTTTTCTGAATAATGATGACGGTTTAAACAGCCCCCAAAAAGAACAGAACTCTTTTTGGAATAAAACAATACTATTAAGGTCTATTATCAAACATCTATTACAGTCTGTTACCAAATAAAAAAAAATGTCAATCACACATGTACCCAATCGGTCATACTAGAAAAATACGGGGAAACAAGTCAACCATAAAATTTAAAATGCTGTTAAAAATAATTTCACTAAGTACCAAACAATTTGATTAATTATTAATGATTCAAAAATTTAAATAAATTTGTTCAAAAAGATATATATAAGATAAGGACTCCTGGACTCGGCTGCATGCGAACCTAATCAAACCAAATACGACCCAAACCCATATATGATTTAGATCTACCCCTTCAACACACTATTGGTATACATACATACATAGGGAATGGTTACGTCTTTTAAATTAGAAGACTTTTAGTCCAAGAGTATGCGTCTTCTAGAACATTGTATATTTTTCCCTTATTATCTTTCTATAAAAAAAGTTCTACGAACCAAAGCAGTCACAGCCGCTACGAACCAATGACAGAATTGAGCCCTCGCACAATGCGTGCATTGCTGGGAGAACTCACGCAGGATGTCGTTGAACAGGTAAATTTACGTAGCATTCATATTATGGAGAAGTTTACCCAAAACGAGAATAGGCATTTTGATAATATGGCTAAACAACTGAATACGTTGAATGAAATCATCAATAAGTTGGTAAGCCAAATGTGTCAACCTGTTATGCCTATAGATAACCACTTCCAATCTAGGACTATCGTGGGGCATACTTCGCCATACAATTCTCTTGGTGTAAACTCCGGCCCAAATCTGGAGCCACCTTTTGGCCCTTCTACGTCGAACCCAGGGGGAAACGGGACCTTGAATTTGAGTAATAATAACACTACGTCCAACCTGGGGGGTAATACAAACGTGAGAGATAATGTCCCGAACAACGGACAGAATGGTTTACGTATGAATGAAGGTCTAAGCACTCAATTTAACAGTCATAATAGCCCGAATAATGGCACTTTTATCGCCAATCAGGGGTAAACTACCAGGCCTCCCACGAATCAGCCAGTAAACCAACTAATTGGAAACCCATATGACCCTAACGCCGTGCTAAGAAACCAAATTATGGAAATAGTGCAAGATCAAATAGCAGTTGGGGTACGCCCGGTGATTAGGCCAATTTATACCAAGTCATACCCTGATTGGATAGATCAGGCATATCCATGGCCTAGAGGGTACAAAGTACCGGAATTCTCACTATTTACTGGTCTAGGAGAAGTGTCTACGCTAGAACATGTAGGGCGATTTACGTTGCAAAGTGGTGAGGTGAATGAATATCATAAGTTGAGGTTGTTCCTAAGTTCTTTAACAGGGGTAGCTTTTTCTTGGTTTATTAATTTGCAGCAAACTCTGTCCAAACTTGGCAGCAAATGGAGCAATTATTCCATGCTCAATTCTATAAAACTGAGTCTGAGGTTACACTGGCCGATTTGACGAATTTACGTCAGTTGCCTAACGAATGGGCAGAAAATTTCCTACAAAGGTTCAAAACGGCCAGGGGTAAATGCTTTGTGCCTTTGCCAGAAAAGGAATTTGTTAAAATCGCACAAAGTTGTTTAAGCTTTGATTTAAAGAAAAAATTCCAGGATAGGGAATTCCCAGATTTGTTCCAACTTAGTGCAAACGTCGTTAGGTATGAGCGACTGGTAAGAGAAGAAGAACAGATGAAAAATTCCAGTAAAGGGACTTATTACAAAGATCCGAATTTCAACGTTCATACTGTCGATGATGGTTATTATGACCAAACAGAAATATGTTTGGATGAGTTAGTAAAGGGAGAAGCATACACTTATCCCATACTAGTTAAGCCAAAAATAATAGGTAAAGATGAACTTGCAAATGGTGAAAACAGAAAGGCGCGAACGTTCTCGTTCGACGTAACCAAAGCTGACCTTATATTCGACAAATTATATAAGGATAAGCAGATAAGGTTCAGCGACAAACACAAATTGCCAGACCCTGAACAAATTAAGGGTAAAAAATACTGTAAATGGCATAATGCATGGTCACATGCGACTAATTATTGTATGGTTTTTCGCCATGTGTTGCAGGACGCTATTGAATCAGGACGAATTACGTTCGAAGAAAAGAAAAAGATGGCGGTGGATGAAGATCCTTTCCCACGGCCACTGGCAATGAATATGATAACAACTGGTTTGAAAAATAAATTGCCAAGGTTTAAACTGGTGATTGATGACGAAGAAGAAGAATCCAAACCACCTCCCAGCATTTTTGAACGCATCAAAGGGAAGGAGCCCAAACAGGGCGAAGATGTTATGCGCGACAGGTGTAAGCACGAGTTGAAAGCAAATACAGGGTCATCAATGACGCGGCCATTCCACCATCGCCCTGATTTCATGCCAGTCGCTCAGCCTGTCAGGGGGCGAAGGATGCCCTTGTACGGAGGATTACCTAGAGAAAGGGGGTTTGGATCGGCCAGTCAAAGAAGAACATTTAGGCCGCAGCCTCGCCAGCCCAATGTATGGCATTTGTTCCAGAACAATGCAGGAAGGGTAGTGCCATTCAATGAAATGACTAGAACACAACAAAGGCGTTACCAACGTAATTACGGGCGGATGATGAGGCAACAGCAAGGAGAATCACGCCCTAGAGTGCCCAAAACGCTCAGAATAGCCAGCGAAAATGCTTTTGAAGATAGTGAAGAAACAAGCACTGGCGAATCAATGGGAGAATTGCCGGAAAGCTCGTCTGGGAGATCGAAGTTCGAACGAGACAGGAAAGATGAAGATGATCCTGACCAACCTCTAACTATCCAGTTTGGCACATTACCTCCCGTCCTGGCTAACAACTACTTGTTGGCCTACGAATTCAAAAGTAAAGAAAAAGAGGATAATGAGGAAGAAACTTGTGTGCTAGTCTGCGATGAAGGCCAAACATCCAGAGAAATGTGTGATGATGGAGAGGATGATGGTATGACAGATGTTGAAGAAGAAATTGATTTAGAAACAGAGAGACGGAAAAGGGGAGTGTCACGCAACACCCTATTGAAACAACTGCACCAAGAAGGAGTCCGCGAAGTGGATCTGTTGGGAGAACCATCTGGCCGACCGTTTGATTTCTATGTGTTGTATGGGACGCCAAAGGAAAAAGAGGGTACCTCGCTCTGAGAAATATGGATCACCCCCTAGAATAATGCCTCATCCTACGAATTGGGTAACTGAGGAAGAAGTATTGGAAAATGAGAAGGGAGAAATCCAAGGAAAGAAGGCTCAGTCCGATATGCTGCACGTCAATCTATCACCAAAAGATAGCCCGCCAAAAAATAGGCAGGAAGTGGAAATAGACGCTGCTGAAAAAGTCATCTTCAACAAACCAGCTATGAGGTTAACCAAACACTTAAGACCACTGTACGTCAAAACATTGGTTAATGGTATACCAGTAGTAAAAGTACTTATTGACAATGGAGCGGCTATAAACACCATTCCAGCTAGGATGATGAGGAAATTTGCTAAGACAGAGAACGACATGATCCCAACAGAAGTCATTCTTACAAGTTTTAACGGCGGGGCAACTTCAGCAAAATGAGTTATGCCATTGGATATAACTGTAGGGACAACCACTAGGACTACTGTTTTCTTCGTGATAGACGGTCCTACCAGCTACAACGTGCTACTAGGAAGAGACTGGATCCATGGCAGTCGATGTATTCCCTCATCACTCCATCAATGCTTAGTCTTCTGGAACGACAAAGGGGAAGCAGAGGTGGTGCAAGCAGATCATAGACCCTTTGTGGCGGAAGCAAATTCAGTAGAGAGGTTCATGTATGAAGGGAATTATGGGCCTGTTAAAGTGGTTCAAGATGGGGAAGAAACTCAAATTACTGCCCGAAGCGAAGAGCCTTTCTCAATAGATTCACTCATTGAAATATTTAATCAAATGAGGCCAAACATAGTGGCCTTGGAAGAGCCAGTAATTGACAAAAAAGAAGCCAAACAACCTTAAATGAGTTTTCAACAACAAAAACAAGAGGCCGAAATTCAGGCCTTCAAAGTCAAGTTGATGGCTTTCAATAAAGAATGTAAGTGTATGAAGGAAGAAGAGGCGGCGTTAAAGATGCTGAGGGACAAATTAATGGTGTCCGAGATGGAGCAGAGCTTGGATTGAGAAGTTCATAAAGTGGATTGTCTGGAAGAGCAAAACCCTCTGAGCGATGTAGATGATGAAGTGACGAAGATCCTCAAGTCAGGATATGCACAAGCTCAAGACCCCTTGGTCAAGGTTAACATTGGTGAAGAAGGAAAGGATCGCCCAACGTTTGTCAGCCAGATGCTCCCTCATGAGGTTAGTACTAGATTAATCGCTTTATTAAAAGAATATAAGGATTGTTTTGCTTGGGAGTATGAACATATGTCTGGTTTGGATAAAAACTTAGTAGAACATAGGTTGCCGACCAAATCAGATTTTAAGCCTCATAAGCAACCTCCTAGGCGTTTCGCTCCCAATATACTACCGGAGATCAAAAAGGAAATAGAGCGATTATTAAAAGCAGGATTTATTAGAACAACCAGATATGTGGAATGGTTATCTAACATAGTGCCAGTATTAAAAAAAGAATGGCAAGTTGAGGGTATGCATAGATTTCAGAAATTTGAACTTGACTACGCCCAAAGACGAATATCCAATGCCCATGGTAGATTCTTTGGTAGACTCCACTGCAGGGCATGTGATGTACTCTTTTATAGACGGGTATTCAGGATACAATCAAATCTACATAGCTGACGAAGATGTACACAAAACCGCCTTTAGATGCCCTGGGTCTTTAGGATGCTTCGAATGGGTAGTAATGCCGTTTGGGCTAAAAAATGCAGGGGCAACGTATCAAAGAGCAATGAATCTAATTTTTCACGACATGATAGGCAAATTTGTGGAAGTTTATGTAGATGATATAATGGTCAAATCTGTTAAATAAGAAGACCATTTTGAACAATTGCGATATTTATTTGAACGAATGAGGCAGCATAAACTAAGATTGAATGCGCGTTTGGCGTGAATGCAGGAAATTTCCTTGGATTCCTGGTACATAAAAGAGGGATTGAACTTGATAAGAATAAAACGAAGGCCATTTTAGAAGCTAAGGCTCCTAGCAATAAAAAGGAGCTGCAAAGGTTTTTAGGCTAAATCAATTTTCTAAGACGCTTTATATATAATTGTGCAGGGCGAACGAAAGCGTTTTCGCCTCTCCTAAAGCTGAAAAATCAAGACGAATTCGTCTGGAAAGAAGAACATCAAAGGCTTTTGAAAGCCTGAAGACATACTTAACAAGCCCACCAGTGTTGGTGTCACCAATCCAAGGGCGGCCGATGAAATTGTACGTGTCGGCTGAACGAGAATCGATAGCGGGGATGGTCGCACAAGAAGACCAAGTTGGTGAAGAAAGGGCGATTTATTATTTAAGTAGACGGTTAACCAAATGTGAATGTAATTATTCTGCTATCGAGAATTTGTGTCTCGCATTATACATGTTGCATTGCTTGACTGCCTAAAATGCCTTGTGTTCAAGTTCAATCGGAAGGTGACAAGGCTTTCCATAAACTAACCCACGAGGGACATGCAATCGGTGTTTTTTGTATATCGTTCGATAAGCCCAAAGTGCATTGTTGAGGCGGCGACTCAATTTCTTTTTATTGGTATTCATAGTTTTCGATAATGGATTTGATCTCTCGATTTGAAACTTCGATTTGTCCACAGGTTTGCGGATGGTAAGGTGTAGACAATTTATGGGTGACGTATTTCTTCAATATGGCCAAAAAAGAACGGTTGCAAAATGAAGTCATCCATCACTAATAATAGCTATTGGTGTTCCAAACCTTGCAAAAATGTTGGACTTGACAAAATCTACAAGCCCTTTAAAATCATTATTTCGAGTGGCCCTTTGCTTGCACCCATTTGACACATAATCAATGGAGAGTATGATGTAAAGATTACCATGAGATGAAGGAAAAGTCCCATGAATAATGCCCAATACATAAAAAAATTTCAACAAAAGAATGAGTGTTGTGGCATTTCGATTTTGGGCCCGCAACGTACACATCTTTAGACATTCTATCACAAGATTTACAAAAGAGGTAATGCATCTTTGAAATAAAGGTGGGCAAATAAAATCCACTCTCAAGCACCTTGAGAGCCATCCTCTTTGCTCCAAAATGTCCACCACATGCATATGAATGACAAATGAGTAGTATTGAATGAAATGTCATTTCATGTACGCACCTTCATTATCATTGTATTCCGGGACAATGTTTCACAAGTTACGCTCAATCCCAACATAAATATTTGGCATTGTCTTGATTTTTGCTTTGAGCATGGACAAGTTACTTAGAATTCTCTTGGTGACTAGATAGTTCACTATATCCGCAAACTAAAGAGATGTGTCTGTGACATCAAGCAATTGTTCATTTCGGTAAAACTATCTTGCATGGAGATTTTCTCTCTAGTCGATAAGAACAGCTGAGTGGTCGTACAAATTTTCATCCCTTTTTGTTTAACTTCAATGTTAAACTCTGTTATAGGGGAGTGCATCAATAGAATTTTGTTTCGATCTTTCTTGGTAAGAATGTACTTAAGAGCTACATGATCAAAACAGACAGTTACTTTAGTGCCTAAGTATTGACTCGAAATTTTTCTAAAGCAAAATACTGCTAAAAGCTCTTTTCAGTTGTAGAGTAATTGAGTTGGGCATCATTCAAAGTTTTTGATGCATAATAAATCACATGTGGTGTTCTTTCCAACTCATGCCTAAAACTTGCTCGCCAAGTACAAAGTCACTGCTTACACATACTCGAATGGCCTTATTCCAATCCGGTGAGTTGAATGATGGGTACCCGATGTCAAAAGCTCGTCTTCAAACTTCAAATGCCTTTCGTTAGCAATCTTCATCAAAATGAAAAGGCGCCTCATTTTTCAACAACCTGCATAATGGTCTTGCATTCTTTGAAAAATTCTTGAAAAACCTTCGATAAATCCTACATGACCAAGAAAAGAACGAATCTCCTTCACACTTGTTGGAGGGAGTAAAGAGCGAATTAAATCAACTTTAGATTTATCAACCTCTATCCCTAGATGAAATGACATGGCCTAGCACTATGTCTTGATCCACAATAAAATGACATTTTTCCATAAGTACTAGGTTAGCATCCACGCATCTCTTAAGCACAAGTGTAAGATTATTCAAGCAAAGTAGTCAAACAGTATACCTAAACATTCTAAAATCGGTCCATCAATACATCTAGATCTTTCAATAAATTCTGGAGAAATATCCTATCATCTCTTTGAAAGGTATCGGGAGCATTGCAAAGATCGAATGGCATGCGATGGTAAGCAAATTTGCCAAATGGGCAAGTCGAATGTTTTCTTTTGGTCTTCTGGAGCAATCACAATTTGGTTATAACATGAAATCTCATCAAGAAAACATATATGAGAAGTGACATGTCTCAATTTTCCAACATTTGATCGAGAAAAGTAAAGGCAAGTGACTCTTTTTGTGGTACTAACAATTAAGTTTTCTATAATCAATACAAACCCCCCAACTCGTTTGGACCCGAGTTGGTACAAGCTCATTCTCTTCATTTATCACCACTGTGATTCCGAACTTTTTTGGAACAACTTGGATCGGGCTTACCCACTTGCTATCTGATATGGGAAAGATAACACCAACATCTAGCAATTTCAAAATTTCTTTCTTCACAACCTCCATCATTGGAGGATTCAAGCGACGTTGTGGTTCTTTTGATATCTTTGCTCCATCTTCGAGCAATATCCTATGCATGCACATGGAAGGACTTATCCCCTTGGTATCGGCTATGGTCCAACCAATAGCTATTTTGTGTTCCTTGAGCACACAGATAAGCCTATCTTCTTGAAGCGTTGTAAGATTCTTTGCAATGATCACATGCAGTGTTTCCCTTCTCCGAAGTATACATACTTCAAATGCTCGAGAAGAGGCTTGAGTTCTAAAGTGGGGACCTACATCACTGAAGATAAAAGTTTCTCTTTAGATATCTAAAAGTAAATAATGAGAGATTAATCTTGTGTGATGTTTCGGTAGTGATTCAAGTGATGCCACGGTTTCTACAATATTCTCACACAATTTAGGTTCTTGCTCAAACTAGTAAAATAGTTAACTCAATGCTTTTTATCAAAGTGGTATTCAATGCATCCTCATTTGATAGTTCAAAACGATTTGTACTAATGAATTCATTATATCAATTGAAAAACAAGAGTTACATCACTAGTATACCTCATTTGCTTCCAAAGATATGAAGCGAATAATCTCAACCATCAAACACATTGTCAAAGGTACAATCATGTTACATCTATCTTGTATCGCCTCCTCAAAATAGTCCCAAGAGCAATGTGGTCGTACACAATGTTACTATGCTGCATATCAATGAGACGTAGATATCTCTGGAGAAAATAATTGATTTAGCTCTTGCAACCAAAACTCCTCCAACATGACTTTTGGAAATACATTAGATCTATCAGTAAGTTGAATAATAACATCGGTTTCTTTAAGTGATCCTAAATTTAAGGAAGCATAAAGAATATGCCATGACATTAATAGATGCTCCTAAATTTAGTATTTGCTCTTTCAAACATAGTGTTACCAATAATGCAAAAAATAGTAAAACTTCTCGGATCCTTACTTTTTGGTGTATAGTTTCTTTGCAAAATCGTCGAGACAATTTTTCATAACGCTTTACCAAACTTCATTACCGTTTTATTTTACGCTTGTTAAGGCACCATTCGTTAAGTGAACTTTTCATAACGGTGCACTTGATAAATGGCATCAAAAAGTGGTATGGTTTCACTTGAAACTTTGCGAAAAGTCTCCAATATTCCTTTTCATATTCATCCCCTTTGGACTTTGCAAACCTACTAGGAAATGGAAGGGAGGGAACATTAGTAAGAAAGGAACTTTTAGAATTTACCTTAAATCTCGAAGTTTGAGTCGTAGTTTCATCTTTCTCAAATAAACACTAAAATTTTTTCTTGTGTTGACCTAACATGATCTTTCATCTTTCTTGGTGCCTCTTATAAAATCTTTCCACTTCTCAATGTCACAGCACTAGCATTTTCTCTCAGGTTGATTGCTTGAGAAGGAAGTTTTCCCGATCCTTGAGCCTCTATTTTATTGCACCCTGTTACCAATTACTATTTGTCTCTCCAAATTCTTGATTGATTGTCTTTGTCTTTGTTGAAATTGCATTATTGCAGAAGTACGGTTTAACCATATGTTTCAATGAACATATTTGATACTTGGAGGGCGGAGTTTGGTTGACGAGTTTTGAGAGTATTGTGGTTCCTTTGTTTGATTGAAAACCTTAATGGATGAAATGGGTTGTGGGGCCTTATGAAATGATTTCTCTCCTAACTGATTATATGATTATATTCAATCCGAGATTTTATGTGTTAGATAATGGATTCGTAATCTATTTCTTCCTGTTGCATTGGAATCCTTAATGCATTTGCTTGCTCTGAGGCTCCTTCTTGTAGTGTTGGGCATGCATCAGTAAGATGTCCCACAATAGAACAAATCCCGCACACTTTTGCTTGTTGAATTGTCCCAAGTGCCATTTGTTGTACAAGAGAAGTGAGACCGACCAATTCTCGTTCAATTTGAGATGTTGCTCCTATCTCACTTACTTGTTTAATCGGTGCCTCTTCCCTACTACCAAATTGTTGTGAGTTGGCAGCCATGTTGGCTATCAAGTCTCTAGCAACTGCTGGTGTTTTATCCATTAAAGCTCCTCCACTAGCTGCATCGATCATACTTCTCTCCATCGGGAGTAATCCTTCATAGAAGTATTGTAGAAGTAATTGCTCACTAATTTGGTGGTTTGGGCAACTAGAGCAAAGTCTTTTGAATCTTTCCCAATACTCATAGAGATTTTCCCCTTGAAATTGTCGAATGCTACAAATTTCTTTCCTGATGTTTGTAGCCTTTGAAGTTGGGAAGTACTTCTCCAAAAATAGTTTTTGCATTCCATTCCATGTGGTAATAAGACCCGAAGGCAAATAATAAAGCCACTCCTTAGCAGTATCTGCAAGAGAGAATGGAAATGCCCGCAATCTTACTTGCTCTTCCGATACACCCGTCAGTTTCATGGTTGAGCAAACCACATGAAATTCCTTCAGATGTTTGTTGGGGTCCTCTCCAGCAAATCCATGCAATGTGGGGAGTAGATGAATCATTCCGGACTTTAGTTCAAATCCCACCTTTAGTTGAGGATATTGAATGCATAGAGGTTGTTGAACAAAAGTTGGAGCGGCAAGTTCCTTTAATGTTTGATTTGCATATGCCATTTCGGACTCTATGTGTTCGGACTCACTTGAGGATTCAATGTTCAATCGCCTTAGAAGTTCAGTTGGAGAAATGTCTTCTCCACTTTTCGATGTGATGACCTCTTTTCTTGATCTTAGGTTGTAGTGTGTAGTCAGATTTTTACTCATTCACAACCTAAATAACAAGAAAATGACAAAAATAAGGAAAGTTGTAATAAAAAAATAATATTGCAATTAACAAATTGATAGAACAATTCCCAACGACACGGGGCCAAAATTGATAATGTCCAAATGACGTACCAACTAATTTTCCTTACTTAGCTTTAAATGTGTCGTTTTAAAGAGTAATGTGGCAAGTAAGGGTCATTCCCGCAGAGGATTGGTTCAATTCAATCATTTGCACAAAATCAAAAGTAGAATACAAAATTGATTAAATTGGGAGGGGGGGGGGGGGGGGGGGGATTTTAGTTTGTTAAACTAAAGAAACCAATAAATTCAAAATAGGAAATACTTGAATTTAGAAATAAACAAAGTGATTTTTTTATTATTATTATTGAAAGATGCGAGGATGTTATTGGGGGGTGCTTCGTTACCGCGAGAATGATTTTCACTTCAATTATCGCAATAGATTTTCGCTCTCTAGATTAAAAACAATTCGAGAATAACTACAAGTTCAATTATCTCAATCTCTTCTTATATATTAGTTGAATAAAACAAGCTCTTTACTCAACCATATTCATTAAACAACCTAGAACAAGCTCTCTAAATTTAATTTAACAAAAGCATTACGACAAAATAGATTAATTGAATTAAGGAGAAACTCACAAACTTGGTTTACTTACTTAAGTGTTAATCTACATACAATCAATTGAAAATTCCTCATAATCCATTGAAATGTAATTGCCACAAGGTTTTAGAATAAATAGCAATTACGTACTATAAATCCCAAAATAGCATTCATTGAAACAACTAAATCATTTAGTTGTACACCCAAACAATTAACAAGAACAAAATAGACATTTAAATCAATGGATTAAACACATTAATCAAGTGAACTATAAAGCACAAATTAATTTAAAATCATAACTCGGGTTTGGAATCACCCCCAATCACAAATATATTTAGTTACTCATTAAATACTCAAAAATAACAAGCAAAATCTTACAACTCATTAATGGAAAATAAAGTAGGGAAAAGAAAAACTTATTGATAAAGAGAATATCAATGGGTCTTTTTCTCCAATCTATTTCATCATTGCCAAGCTCCAAATTTGCTCCAAAATACCAAAAGAAATTAAAGGAAGAAGAAAGAAAGAAAAAGAAAGGAGAAAAATTGAAAATGAAGCCAAAACAGTGAAGGAGATGCAGCTGCTGGATAAAATCTGCTTCTGTCCGATTCTGGTAGTCAAAACAGGGGCTGAATTGTGTTTTAATTCAAACCTAATGAGTTAATTGCACCCCAAACCCTGAACATCTGAAAAAGGAAATAAAAGGGTTCCTAGCATTTTGTAAATGCCAAAAACTGCTACAGAGCGACCATGTGCCTCTACAGTGGCGCAGCTACGCCAAATGTCCCCGCCAAAAACTGGTTTTGGTCATTTTGAAGCCAACTTTTCAGATATTGAATGCAAGTCCTCCATCTTTCAAAATGTGATAATTTTGGTCCCCAAACTTTGAAGTTTTTGCATCTTTGGTTCTTTTTTTTCATTTCCCGTGCAAATTCCTTCTAATCATCATTCAAACTTGGGTTTTCACCTACACAATAAAAATAAGTAAATTAAGTATTAAATCTCTAATGAAAACTCACAAATATCTAAATTTAATTGTCCGAATAAGTGCAAAAACTCGCACTTATCAAGGAGGATTTGTCAATTTGAACAATAAATGGTGTACCAAGAATCACTTCCTGGTCTAAATCTTTTACTAAATAAAAAATATTTTTGAAATAAATATTTGAAATACAAACTTGTGCTTTTGAGAATTTATATTGAATATTGAATTTTTTGCCACTAGCACCATAAAGTCGTTCAGTGGTTCTTTCAAAATATTTTGTATGGATAAGATCTTCCCTAATACAATTTTGATCAGCACCAGAATCAATTAGAACTTTAGTATGAATTTTGAATTCTTCATTGACTACAATAGTCATATTATAATACCATTTTTGAAGTTGAACTCTTCAAATAACATTGACTTTTTCCGCTTCTGTTAAAGGATGATGAGAAGAGGATTTTGACTTTTGAGATTTAGAACCAGATTTAGAGCATTGAGATTTTGAGTCAGAATTTGAATGATAAGCATGAGAAGTATCATCTTCAGATGAAGATGAAGAGGATGGAATTTTTTTCCAAATCTTTGATTTGAAGATGAGCAACATTTAACTTAACATCTCTCATCTGTTTTTCAAGATTTGAAATTTCAGACTTCATAGTATTGATCTCTGATTTCAAATCAAAAGTAGAAGATTTTGATTTTTCATTTTTAAATTACTTTAAAACATCATGCATATTGAAGGGTTCATGAGAAGAAGTTGATGGCAAAAGAGTACTAAATTTATTTTTCAATTTTTGATTAGGAATTTGATCGATGATGTCTTTGATAATTTTTTCTTCTTTAGTAAGAATATTTATAGTTTTACAACCACAAATTTATTTAATTTGAGAAGAGGATGAGAATGAATTTGAATTTTTTTTATAATCAGAATCTTCCTGATTTTGAAAAACGTTTTCGATTTTAGAATTTGAAGAATCAGTATCAAATTCAGAATTGATAAGATTGAGAAGTTCAAGTTTAGTATCTTCATCACATTGAAGATTACTAATCTTTCCCTTAAGAGGATATTTGTTTGAATAATGACCAAATTTGTCACATTTCTAGCATGTAACATTTGAAATTCTTTTGGGTAATTAGCGCAAAACGTCCTTACATTTACACAATTTTGTGCAAAATGTCCATACTTTTCGTTTTTTAGTGCAGAACGTCCTTATCTTTCCAATTTTTGGCGCAAAACGTCCTTTTTGACAATTTTACCCTTCCATTGAAATAAAACAAACACAAAAAAAAAATAAAGATTAATTTTCAATCTTACTCCTAAACTTCTAAAAAATGTAAATCAATCCAAAACTTATAAAAATATTTAAAAAAATAACAAAAAAATTCTTTTGCCCCTTTTTAGCCAAATACATGAGCTCATTTTTTCGGCGACTCCCGACCGCCCAAATCGTCAGATATTGGTCCTAACATGTTCTCCTCATTACCCTCTACAACTACATACCCAGAATTCCACATAACTCGTTGTAATTTGGCCGGAAATCAAATCCAAAAAATCGCAGCCTGAAAATTGGTTAAACACCCACAACTCGCCATTCGGCCACCAAACCGGTTGGAATCCACCACTAGTCGACTCCCCTCATAAAGTCGAAGCTACTTATGTAAACAATTTCCTCCAACAAGAAACCAACAATCACCAATTTCAAAAAAAAAACAGTCAAATCGCTGAGCTCGCGAGTTCGCACCAGCGAACATTTCAATTGAAGATGATTGGAGCCAAATTGAAGGGGATACATGTCTGGGCTAGGTGCACCAGGTGATGGAGCACACAACACATGTGGTCCGCCACCATAGGTCGTCACGGTAGCTTCAGAATTGGAAGAAAACTGGTGCGGTGTCGTGATAGTCGTGAGGGCAGCTTTCAATTTGAAATTCAGATCTTATCCTTGCTGTTTGGGTTAAATTGTTTGCATGGTCAAGGTCGTCTTGAGTAGGGGAGTTAGCCGGTGGTATGTTCTGGCCAGGAAGGTGGCCGAACGGCGTGATTCCGATGTTTGACCGCATTTCATGCAGTGAAGTTTGTACCTCGATTCCGGTCAAATCTGTCAGAGTAGGGGCTAGCGGTAGGGTGGGTTGTGAAGAGGGCAATGAGGGCTTCAAGGTGGTATGTTGGTCTGACGGCCAAGGTGATCGGAGGTTGAGAATTTTGCCTTCAAATGTGGCAACTTAAGGGTTGATGATTTTTTCATATTTGTGACTAATTTGCATCTTTTTAAAAGTTTGAACCCATAACTGCAATTTATTCTTTATTTTTCTTTTCTTTTGTATTTGTTTTATTTCAATAGAGGGTAAAATGGTCAAAAATAACGTTTTGCACCAAACCGTGTAAAGGTAGGGACGTTCTGCACCAAGAAACGAAAGGTATGGGCGTTTTGCACAAAACCGTGTAAAGGTAGAGACGTTTTGCGCTAATTACCCAGTTCTTTTCTTTGAAAACTTTCTTTTTGAAAAATTTTTGGAAGGAAATTTTCTAAAATCCTTTTTCTTTTCAAAATATTTTTGAGAAGACCTTTCTTGAAATGAGAAAGGACACTTTTCTTTTTTGATCTTGAAGAAGGAACGATTTTTTTCAAAATCATATTGTTCACAGAATGATCCTAATTCTTTACGACTATGAGATCTTTCTGACAATTTGGCTTTAAGTTTGAGATCATTACAGAGATTTAATCATTCTCGATTGATGAAACTAATTAAATCCCATAAGTGACTTTTTCAAAAGGAATTCTTCCTTCATAATCTCTTTGATAGCTTCTCTAACCTTTTCGGCAACGAGTTTAGGAAGTCCCGAAACAAACTTTCTTTCCAATAAGGTTGTTCACAATCATTTCGAAGTAAGACTCTTGTTAAGAAATTGTCTTTATACCATCGAAAATCTTGTAGAGTAGGGCAATGAAGATTCATAAGAATTTGAGAGTAATGTTCTTGAACATTAGTAGGAATACCAATAAAATGTTTGACAATACTATATATTAAACTTTGAAAACTATTATCTGATCCATCATCTTTGACAAAAAGAGCAATAGAATTTCTATTTTCAATATTGAGATAGTTGAACCACCAATTTTATAGTTGACCCGCAAAGCCAAAAATAATATTAGTGATGGCTTCTTTTGGCTCAAGTTCATTAGCCATATAGGAATTATAACAAATTCCCATTTTTTCACAAGTTTGAATAATATGATACTCAATAAATCCATCGATATTCCATTCAATAATGGAACTACTATCATATTTGAATTGTCTCTTCTCCTTTTCTTCAAGGAGTAAATCAGGAGTAGAATGACGAGGATAAAAAGGAGGAAGATTTGAATTTTGAGGTTTTTGACCACGAAGTCTATTGATTTGCAAATCAGTTTCTTCAATAAACTGAGATTCAATTTCATCAATAGTATTGATGTTTTTTTAAGAAGCAGATAATTTTGAAAATTCATGAGCAAGTTCTTTAAGAACCTTTTCTTTTGAATTTAGTTTCTTGGAAGGAGGAGGAACTTCATGTGTAACACCCCGAAATTTTAGAATAAAATTTATTTGTAAGTTTGAGGATTAAAATGGAGTAAGTTTTAAATTCTTATTTTTATGTGGGCCAAATAATTAGATTTTGATAAAACGAGATTTTGTGTATCAATATTATACTCGTTTGATAACTCGTAATTAATTTAGGCTCGAGAAATATTTAATTTGAATAAGTTATGTCCAAGATATTGTAATTTTAAGAATGTGAGTTTTCAAAAATATTTAAATTGGTTAGTTGATTTACTGCATTGGAGCCAGCCACGTCCACTTGAGTTGGCATTTCTTGTGACACGTGCATGGTATAGTAATATGATATTATGTCACTTCACATATATGATATATACATACATGGGTATTAACCATATTTTAATGTGTATATTTTCACTTAATAAGATAATTAGCAAAATAATATGTTATTTTATTATCTAATCACGTTTTGGGAAAAAAAAAAAAAGATTTAACCACATCATATTTTGTTAAGATCCACCATCATCAGTTGAGCTTTGATGTGCACATGTACTGTATAGATTTTGCAAGATAATATTATATTATGCAACAATTTATCCTTGTTTATCTATTCAAATCTATTATTTGAAGATTTCAATATGAGATTTTGATTTCGTGTGGAATTTGAAAGTCCTAGTTATGATTGGTCAAAAGTCTTTAATAGATAGAATGTCCTCAAGTGAATAACCTTCATTGGGATACGTTTCTAAAATCCTAGGTACACTAGGATTCTACTTCTTTTGCCCTATAAATACCCATGTATTGTCATACTATAATTTCACATCAAAACAAGAATAAAGAGTAAAGAAGAAGAGAGAGACTACTTACTAACGTGAAAGAAAGAAGAAGAGTGGGAAAAGACAAAAGTGCATACGTCATTGTCATACATTCACTTTCACAAGCAAGAAAAGTTCTGGAACGTGTCATTATATTTTCTTCAAAAGTTTGGCTGATCCATTTACGAAGTAAGATACTTTTGTGCAAAGTTGTTCGTTTCCTTATGTCTTTATGTTCAATAATTTATGCATGAATTGACATTGGACTTTCGGGTTCGACCTAATAGAAATGAGAAATGTGAAGACATGGTTATCTTGATTGGTCACCGATATACTCCATAAATGAGAAATGTGAAGAGTGGTATGAATTGTTTACGTTATTGTTATATAATTTCATATGGAAACCGCACGTATCTTACTGGGTGTTTATAACACCTCAAAATGTTAGATATTTTGGAGCGTTAAATCATGAACATGATAGAAAGAAGGAACAAACATTTCAACCGATTTTTTCTTCTTTTCTAATTTTGAAGATTCAGTGGCTTTGAAAGATTCAAGAATGGATTAAAAATGTTCGGTCTTAGCTGAATCAGAATTTGGTTTCTCAGTTTCAAAATTAATTTCAATTCTGTTGAGATAATTACACATAGTATGAAGAACAATATTTGAATAATTCTTTTGAGAGATAATTCTTTTGCATTAGCAAAAGAATCATCAGCTCTCTCGATCTTTTTGAAAGGAGATGCAATAACCTCTGTAGTCCCATGTGGGACTACAATTTCTTGTAAATGAGGAAAAGATGATTGAATATTATTACCTAAAGGAGTTTTCCAAATTTTCTTTGAAGAAGTGGTATTGAAAATGGTTTTGGTTTTCTTTGGAAATTTTTTGAATACTTTGAAATAAGTCCATTCATAAAAACTAATATCTTCTTGGGATTCATTGAGTTCTTCCCAATAAGATTCAATTTGTTCATTTGTAAAAGATTTTTTGATCAAATGTCTATATTTTTTAACTTCTGGAGTTTGATCAATCTTGAATTCATTTCTTCTGTTAATTTGAGAAAAAATAACATTGCATTGATTATCAAGTCTCTCAGATTGAGGAACCATATCTGATAGATTAGGAGAAGTAGGCGGCTCCGATTATTTTTCCTTATCAAATGTTTCATTTTTGATAAAAAATGTTTTGAAAAGTTAAGTTTAACTTAAACAAATAACAACTAAATGCATTTCTAATTACTATTATCAAATATTTATAGTACAAGTACATCCCAACTAGGTTGATACCTACTTTTACTATAATTTATAGTTTAAGTACATCTCAATTAGGTTGGCACCTACTTAGCTATAATATTTATTTATTTTTTATTTTTTTTCACGGGTCACGGTTAATCGCGACCCGTGAAGGTGCAACCCATGAAACCCGCGGGTCACACCTCCTTAACCTGTGAACCGTCCGCTCGGGTCATGGGTCGGCCTGCGGTCCCGGGTCGATCCGGACCGATTTTCACGGGTCTAGTTGGCCCGTCCGTCTTGACACCTCTACGTGTTATTGTGTCAAGTCATCAAATTGTTTGTATTTTCAGTTAAATCCTACGACTTCTCACAAAAAATAAAATAAAAATTATCATTAAGTATCTTTATAACCCATTTAGTCTCTAAAGTTAAATAAATATTAATAGGAGGTCGCTTCATTAACTTGTAAAACATTTACATGGACTAAACGCTTTTAAAGCTTGATTCATTTCAGGTTCCCTCCCATTTTAGGTTTACCAGGATGTTCCAAGGGTTTAAAATGAGTGATTTGAAATTTTTTGGCCAAGACTTTTCTCCTTAAAATTGTGTTTCTTTTTGAAGATTCGTAATTTAACATGATGTCAAGGTTTAATGAAATGAGGTCAAATCTGGAATAGATGCCAATAATTTCTCTTATGAGCACTTAAAGTGAGATGTGCCGTTATAAGCAACTAGACCTTTATCATTGGCCCCAAAGTTCGTAAATGAATAATGCAATGTAGTACAATTGGTGTGTAGCACTAATCAAGGTGGAGTTGACCTCATATCCTACACCCTACATTAAAATAGAAAAAATACAATTGATTACAATTGTAGAATCACAATTGTACGATGCATGATCCTCTACCACCTAAACATGTGCTTACAATGGTAATAAATAATATTACTTTACGTAAAAAGACAGGCAAATCACCCATCACTGTAAGCAATCTTGCTACGTGACATCGTGCTGTTGGTCATTAAATTGATTGAGGGCCTGTTAAAAACTGGTAAATGTGTCCCTTTTTGTAATGTTGAAAGAGTAGGTTGAGAAAAGAAAAAAAAAATAGGTCCAAAATGCCCTCCTCCCAAATCCCCAAACAAATAGAATAATTTAACTTTGGAGGTAACTTAATCTATAATATTTTATAATTCCATTAGGTGATAATATATATATATTACAAGAAACATGTCACGGGACTATACAAAACAAGACTTGAATCTTCCCTTCACACAATTCTCACACCTTCTCCAATTATTTCTCCCTATAAATAAAAGCTTTAAGCATACCAAAGCTTCCATTTTTCAGTACTAGTTTCCGTAACTCTTTCTTCCTTTTCACTTTTCAATGGCTTCTCCTTCGCACTCATTGAAGTTTTCATATCTCCTTGTCTTGCTTTCCATTTTCTACTTTCTTCCAATTCACGCCCTTAACGTCGGTATCCATGCAGATGGAGGCCAGCTATCCTTGGTTAGTGAATCTTTAGCCGCAGACCGTGAGATCAAGCCCACTCGACTGCTTGCAGTGTTCATAGCTAGTTTTCTCTTTAGCCCACATAATTAAAATGATTTTTTCTTGTTTTTGTAGAATAAAGAATGCAGCAGAACATGTGAATCAAAGTTTTGTGGAGGTAAATCCTTCGTCCTCTATAAACCATATTATTATATTTTATTATTTAATTAATCAATAAACTTTATTTGCAGTGCCTCCATTTTTAAGATATGGAAAATACTGTGGAATTCTATACACTGGATGTCCAGGAGAGCAGCCTTGTGACCGCTTAGATGCTTGCTGTATGAAGCATGATCAGTGTATACAAATTAAAGGCAGTAAGTTTTTGTTTTCTACAAGTTAAGCCTATTAGAATATACTTTCTTTGCCCCTTCGACCTAACTACATGATTTAACATCTTCTTAACTTGGGTCAGACATGGTCGAACCAATATAGACGTCCAAAGAAAAGTTAGCAAAGTTTGATCTATCATATCAAACATGTAAATGAAAAACCAAACAAAAGGCATGTGCAAACTTGATTTAGGCACCAGTCAAATCACAAAGTGTGGAGTGCTTAATTTGTCGTTTCTAGAACTCGAGTTCAATCTAAACCTATTTTTTTGTTAGTTGTCGCACATTTTCATTAAATTTTCTGAATTTTATTATAATAATAAGCAAATTAGGAGATTTTTACGTTTACTAAGAGTTCCAATTTTCAAAATATGTCCGAAATGAACATTTTACAAGTTTCCGTCCTACCTGGATTCATCCTCTTTATTTGGTTTAATTATTGTTTACTTTCATTGTCCATGTCCTCACCATATCCTATATATCCAAGTTTTCTGCCATATGAAAACTGGTATTCCCCATCTTCAGCACATGCAGATCAGGTAGACAAAAAAAACAAAGACCCACCTAATAATTTATTTTATATTGGCAATAATTAATTGTTTCTCTCTGCGTCTACGTGGACGAGTGAAAACACAACATACTTGCTCAAGATTAAGTTTAAATAATTTTTTGTCTCATCTCTCTAACAAGTTAAATGTTGAAGTAATATAGTTTTACTTAGTACCTGCCAAGGATCGTTGCTCGTTTCTTAAACATTTGATATAAGAACTTCAATAAAAAAATGAATTTGGGTGTACCTATAGGGCCCTGTGGCATACTGAATTTAACCTAAGGTGTGTCACTTACTAACACTGTTTTTGATTAAAATAATTCAATGATAGCACTCTTGTTTTAAATTATTGTGTGGTTGTCGTGTCTATGGTAACTTGTTCTCATGTAATACAAATTACGTGAGAATAACATAATCTGAAAGCAATTTTGAATTCAAATCTCTTTTGTCACTTATTCATAAAAATTGTGCACGACTACATATGATATAAAATATCCATGTGGTCGTCGTTTTAATGCAGATTACTTAAACAAGCAGTGCAATCAAGATTTCCTAAACTGTGTAGCAAAATTTAAGAAATCAGGAGCCCGCACATTCAAAGGAAACACATGTAAAGTCGATGGCGTTATTCAAGTCATTAACAAGGTCATGCATGATGCCATTGTTGCTGGAAAAATTATTGGTAAACCTTAATTTATGTAATAAGAGAGTGATTATTAAAACGGAGAGTTCAATTATTAGATTGTGACCACTAATCTCTCTAGAATTAATTATCGAGAATTATGCATGTATTTAATCCTTAAAACAGATCTATGCCATCTGTGACCTGGCTGTCACTACTATGAAATTAGTAATGTTTTTACATGTCTTAATAAAATTATAATTGTCTGTTGCTTTATAAGGGGACCTGTGATCCTTTAGTTAAACACATAATTTATTTTTTATTTTTTGTGAAACGATTAGATAATAGATTATATTTTATGTATATCGTAGAAACTCGTCCTCTAACAATTAATAATTTCCTAGTCTAGTGTAAAAGAACTTGAGTGTCCCATAACTAAAATCTTGACACTTCACTATAATTTTAAGGCATCGAGTTTTTGGTGGTGGGATAGTCAAGTCGATACAGCATAACTGACTTGTGATGAAATTATCTTTTTCACTTAGAATCATTAGTTCTTCTTTAATTAGATAATTGGTTGAAATTAATGGATTTGTAAGTTATTACTGTTTCAGTCAAATTTCCTCTAAATCACTCTTAAAACATTTCAACTATTGTTGAACTTTGTATTACGTAATACTTTAAATTATTCAAATTCAAATCATAGTTTAACACACAACCTAGTTATTGGCTTGGCCAATTAAACCACATGTTGCTTGATTCGGCCGATGGATACTTGAGTTCCATGGTTTCATGGGTTACCTTTTCTTAGCACAATAAGGAACACCGTGCGGCAATAGTTTGCTCCGCTAGACTACCTTCCGCCTTATCTCGATAGTTTCGAGACGAAAGTAAATTTGATCACAATTTAAAGAAAACTTACAACAAGAAATTGAAATGCATTGAAATAAATTTAATCATTGATTGCTAAAAAACTGAACATTACAATAGACGAAATTAGGAAATTACAATGATTAGTGCAGGGGGCAAACACTAGAAAGTTTGAAAATGTTTGAAAGACTAATACCCCCTTATAATAAACTTCGGAACAAAAACCCAGCTGATGGGAGTAGCGTCTTTAGGCCGAAGAATAATACTAAAATTTTTTAATTTCTATCTATTTAAATAAATTATTTACAATGTGCGGTCGAAATTGGACAAACTATGGCTGCGATAAGATCACGGGACTTAAGCAAAACTGCAGTCCGTGACATTCTTCCCCATTTATTTTAGTGACGTCCTCGGAGCCATTGAGTATTCTTCTCGCTATTGCATCCGCTTCATTTGACCAAGTACTTTTGAAGATATTTCATAGAAGCTTGAGTAGTTTGATAGCTAAGAATTTTTTCAGCAACCTTCATATTTGATCTTTTCAATTTAAATACGGGTTGCTTCATATCTGCAGACCTTTTGTCGGGTTTCTGATTGATGTCCGCAGTATGAGGGAGTAACGGTTGTTGGCTAGTAGCAATCTCAAAAAGACTCTTATTAGGATAAGAGCTCTCTTGAACATTGAAGCACATCAGAGCCACATCCGAGAGTTTTACCTAAAATTCCTTCGAAGCATAGATAATGTGCTAGAAAAAGTATTCTAGCATAGAATTGAAGCACTCCATCTGTCCGTCAGATTGTGGGTAAAAACCAGAATTCATGCTCAAAATTGAACCAAGAAGCTTGAACAACTTGGTCCAAAGTATGCAAGTAAATCGAGAATCTTGATCACTGACGATAGGCAGTCCCCAATATTTCACAATATGTTTGAAGAAGAGTTAAGCTATCTCTTCGACTGATACATACTTGAGAGCTGTGGTGAAAGTTGCATTTTCAAATAAACGGTTGGCAATCCACTAATGTAGTCTATCGATCCACTCTTGACTGATCTATTTAGGATGGAAAAGGGCACCTGATGATCTGCCACATCTTGCGACGAATAAGACAAGTTTTTCCATCACTTAGAATGTCGTCCCGCTTTTGAGGCTAGTAGTATGCACGTTGTAGTAGTGCAGAAGTGTACTCCACGATAGTCCCACTTCCCAATACTTCTCCTACTTGTTTCCGAAACTCTTCAAGCTCCGATTGTGCCATACAATATGGTGTATTGGTAGGAGGTTTGGAACCCGGAACAAGTTCAGTCTCGCGATCAATTACCCTCTTTGGTGGTAATTTCCTTGATAACTCATCCGGCACAAGCCGTTTTCAATTTCCTTAGGACTTGTGATAGGCTTTAGAATCGAGTCAGTTGTTTCTTCGATACCCTCTACTCGAAGAGTGCATAAAAATGAGAGTTCATTCCTCTTGAAATCATTACTGAATTGCATGGCCGAAATTCCCTTCTCGCATGTCTTCCCAACTGGTGTGGGGATAATGAATGGTTTACTACCCATCATTATTAAAGAGTCACCGCTGTCTTTGTATTCTGAAGATATTTCAATCCCAAAATGAGCTTGAAATCATCCATTTGAACTGCCAACAAATTTGTCTTCCCTTCAAAATGACCTACTTTGATCGGCAGTGATTTTTCTATTCCCGCTATTAGTTAAGTAGCGAAGTTAATTGCTTTGACCTTCCCCTTACCTCTTTTGAAAACAAGTCTGAGCCGCTCTACTTCGAAACTTGCGAGGTAATTGTAGGTAGTGCCAGTATCCACCATAACCCTGATTGGCCTTCCATTGATCTTCACATCAATGTACATTAGTCCTTTAGTTCTACAAATGCGAGCCTTCGATTCTTCGATCTTTAGCTATTTTGAGGAAACTCCATCCCTTTTAGTAGCTCGATGCATTAGTATATTGCACCAATGCGAGAATGCGCTAACTACATCCTTATCTCCTTCGAAGTCGGTGTCTCCATGACCACTAGCTTGTGGGGTATTTTATTTTGAACTCGAGCCCTCAATTGCTAGTTAACATATGCATTCACCATCCATTTCTAATGACACTCTACCACCTGGTGATGTCCTTCACATAAAACGCACTTCAATTTGGGAGCAGCATATGTTCTGCCCTCCTTTGCTTTTTCTTGATTCCAGTCATTACTGGTACTGCCGTTATAGTTTCCTTAATGACTGTTTTGATAGTTTCCTTACGAGTTACTCTGTCGGTTGCCTTGATAGGATCCTCCCCTATTCTGAAAGTAACGCTCTCCCCCATTTGAGTTCGAGTTGGGTCTGTAAGGTCTCTTTTCACCTTCAACAGATTGACTATTTCCCGAAGGTCGATCCTCTCTCGATTTCAATTGATAGTCACTTAAACATTCAGCAGCTCCCATAGCCGTGCTCAAATTCCATAAAGGTGAATAACTTATCCTTTTTCGACATATCTCGAATGTTCAGCATATGTCCTGAAAAGGCTTTCACATACTCCCTGATAGAGCTTGTGTGTTTCAGTTCTCATAAGGCTTGACGTGCCTCATATTCCACATTCTTTGGGAAAAACTGAGATCTGATTGCTTCCTTGAGAAGATCCCAAGAATCAATTCGACCATGTTGGCCTGAATATCAACATACTTCATCTGCCACCATAGTTTTGCATCTCCACCTAGATACACGGTAGTTGTTGTGACCTTTCTCGCTTCGTCTTTGATCGAAGCTACAAGAAAGTATTGTTCCATGTCAAACAAGAAGTTCTCAACTTCTTTAGCGTCGTGTGCCCCTCCATAAGTACACGGTTCTGGAATTTTGAACCTATGCACAGGCTCTTGTATGGTGGCTTGCCCATCACCAACCGCGCGTTGAAGCACTAGTAATTGAGCTCTCAATACTCTCATCTCATCATGTAGATCAGGTATGATAGCAATTGCTTCAGTCATAACCGTGCAAGCCTCTTAGCTTTCATCTAGTTGGATGAGTAATTCTCGAATTTTCTTCCACCTCCAAACGCTATTTCGTGTTCCTCTTTTGAACACAACCTACCTCTATGGTGTTCGAGAAATTTGGATATGAATCCATAGCTTTCTTATCAAGGATCTTGAATCGCAACTCTGATACTAACTTTCATGGGTTACCTTTTATTAGCATAGAAAGGAACACCTGCAGCAGTAGTCTGCTCTGCTAGACTACCTTCCGCCTTATCTCGGTTGTTTTGGGATGAAAGTAAATTTGATCACAATTTAAAGAAAGCTTACAACATGAGATTGAAATGCATTAAAATAAACTTGATCATTGATTACTAGAAAGCTGAACATTACAATAGACGAAAGCAGAAAATTAAAATGGTTAGTGCAGGGGGCAAACACTAGAAAGTTTGAAAATATTTGAAAGACAAATACCCCTATAATAGACTTCAGAACAAAAACCCAACTGACGGGAGTAGACGTCTTTAGGTCGAAGAATCATACTAAAATTTTCTAATTTCTATCTATTTAAATAAATTATTTACAATGTGCGGTCGAAGTTAGGCAAACTACGACTGCGATAGGATCACTGGGCTTAAACAAAGCTGCGGCCCGTGACACATGGCCAAGAATAACCTAACTCTTATTTTCTGGGCTTTTGCCACGTTCACTTTCAAAGTTGACTTAAAGATTGTAATGCAATGGAGAAACTGCTTGCCTTATTATTTATCGTCTTTTTATCTACACGTATGAATCCACAACTAGTTGTTACCCAATTTAAGCCCTACTCTTGGGATTAGCTTACAAGGAATGCTTGTGCCAGTAAATTTGTCGAGGCATGATCCCACTTTACTTAGTAGGGCTTGAATGGCTGGATTATAAGCCCACTCTTGAGGATTCCCACGTGGTTCTAGCCACTATAGGCAATCCGCTAATGGATAAAAATAAGGACCATAGCTTGCTTAGAGAATTTTGATGGTTTTGTTGCAATATGAGCTCAAAGAGGAAGAAAAAACATCACTTTTTCATACAAAAAATGGTGCAAGACATGGCTCGAACCTATATATCCATCATTCTATTACATCACAAAAATTTTTATCCAACAACTATTACTACCTACTACCACTTTGTTTATATGACAGCCTACTCATTTCCCTACAAGACCATACTTGTTTAACTTATAAAATACAACTTAAGCAAAGACTTAGTACATCAAGAATATAGGTATAATGACAACAAAGTATCAATGCTAAATGTCAATACTTCTCCTTGAGACTTTTGTTGGAAACACCAAGTTATCTCCTCAATGTTTCAAATCTTCCTCTGGACAATGACTTAGTAAAGATATCAGCATATTGGTCCTCAGAGCTGCAATGCATCAGCTCCACTTCTTTCCTATCTTGAACTTCTCTTATTGAATGATACTTAATCTTTATGTGCTTTGTTCTTCCATGAAACGCCAAGTTTTTCACCATTGCTACAGCTGACTGATTGTCACAAAAGATGGTTGTGGCTTCTTCTTATTTATACTTCAAATCCTCCAACACTTTCCTTAGCCAAATTGCTATGGAATTCGAGCACACTATACTTGAACCAGCATAAAACACATAGCCTGAGGTACTTTTCATGTCATCAACTGAACCAACCCGATCACTATCTATAAATCCAGTTAGAAGCAGCCTTTCTGATTTCTTGAACTAAATTCCTAGCTCTTCTGTTCCTTTTACATATCTCAGCACCCTCTTTGCTGCCTGGAAATGAAGTTCACTTGTCTCTTGCCTATATTTGGATAAGATGTTGGCTGCAAATGTGATATCAGGTTTGGTAAAAGTCAAGTATAGTAAGCATCCAACTATACTTCTATACAATTTTTCATCTATCCTATTGGTTCCATCATCATTCATCAGTTTCAAATACGGAACCAATGGGGTGCTTACTGGCTTGCAATTCTCCATGCTAAACTTCTTCAGTATTTCTCTAATATATTTCCTTTGACAGACAAATATACCATCTTGAGTTTGAAATATTTCCATACCAAGAAAATATTACATTTTTCCCAAGTCTGCCATCTCAAGTTCCTTTTTCAATTCATCTTTTACTTACTCAATCAATATACAATTACTGTCAGTATTAAAAGATCATCAACATATAATGAGATGATGATCATCTCTTTTTTCTCCTCCATCATCTTCTCATTTATGTACAAAGTTTACTCATTCATTTTTTCAAAAACCCGAGCATGATGTTCATCAATTTTCCTATACCAGGCTCTTGGAGCTTGTTTTAAACCATACAGGGCCTTCTTCAGCAGATATACATTCTCCTCTTTCTCAGCAACTTGGAAACCTTCAGACTATTCAATGAATATTTCTTCATCCAAGTGTCCATTCAAAAATGTTGACTTGACATCTAATTGGTATATCATCCAGCCTTTATGAACTGATATGGTAAACAACAATATGATGGTTTCATACCTTGCTACTGGTGCAAACACGTCATTGAAGTCTATACCAAATTGTTGAGTATATCCCTTCACTACCAGCCTGGCCTTGAGTTTATTCACTGAGCCATCTGGAGTCAGGTTCGATTTACACACTCATTTCACTCCAATTACATGTTTATCTTTTGGTCTGTCAACTTGTAACCAAGTTCCATTCTTCACAATCATGTTTAACTCCTCATTCATTGCAGCCATCCCTTCTTTTGAGTTTGTAGCCTTAGCAAAGTTTGAAGGTTCCAGAGTAGCATATATGTCTACAAGTGGCCTTGTTTTCAGAACAACATTCCCAGAATCAGATTCACTATCAGACATTGCCTCTTCTTCACTAACATCCGCATCACTTATCTGAGGATTTATCTTTGAAATTTGAAGTTGATTGTCTCCAGTTGATTCCCAGTTCCATGAGGCTTCTTCATTCACTTTAATATCCTTGCTATAAATTATTTTCTTGCTTTGAGGATTGAAGACTCTATAGCCTTTGGCATTGTTGCAGTAACCAACTAGAACTCCAACCTCAGCTCTTTGGCCCAACTTATCTCTCTTCACTTCAGGTACGTGAGTATAACAGATCCTTCTAAACACTTTCAGATAAGAGACATCGGGCTTTGTTCCATACCAAGCTTCAAAATGAGTCATTTTGTCCAATAATTTTGAAGGCAATCTGTTGAGCAAATATACAGCTTCTACCTAGAACTCCCTTGAAACTTAATTCGCAATCATCAAGCATCTAGCCATCTCCATAACCGTCATAATCTTTCTTTCACATGCACCATTCTGCTGTGGAGAGTAGGGAATGGTTAACTGATGTTTTATCCCCATCTCTTCATAAAATTTGTCAAATTGACTGCAGCAATACTCTGTTCCATTATCTAATCTAATGGCCTTGATTTTGCTGCTACATTCATTTTCCACCAAGCTTTTGAACTTTTAAAACACACTTGATACCTCTGATTTCATTTTCAAGAAATATACCCAGTACATTCTTGACATATCATCAATGAAAAAAAAAATTGCCTGCTTCCATTCAATGTTGATGTCCTCATTGGTCCACAGACGTCTGAGTGTATCAGCTCAAGTCTTTTCATAGCCCTTTTTGCTTCATTTTCGGGGAATGGCATCTTGGTTTGTTTATCAAGTTGGCATACATCACATATACAATTATCATGGCTGATTTCAGGAATGTTTTCAACTAATCCCAATTCATGCATTGATCACCTACATTTTTCTACTCTAAAGGGAAGCTTTTATTTTTTCATGACAATAGTCATTATTTCCTAATTTTGTGAATCAAATATAGTACATCCAGTATATAATCTTTCTCAATCAATTGACCAACACTAATCAATATTTGAAACATATAAAACATCATAAATATACTTTGTACCGGTGGAAGTCTGCACAAAGATTTCACCAACACCTTGACAACAAACTCTCCATTCCCAACTTTAACTCTTGATTTGTATACATCATTTAACTCAAAAAAGA
The DNA here is from genome assembly GCA_019097785.1 of Fraxinus excelsior. NCBI lineage: Eukaryota > Viridiplantae > Streptophyta > Magnoliopsida > Lamiales > Oleaceae > Fraxinus > Fraxinus excelsior. The sequence goes on along the minus strand of CM032626.1, from coordinate 43,020,509 downwards.
TGATGGGATTGGAAGTCATATGATGAGTGTACCCACTGTCCAACAACCAAGCTTCATCACTATTGCAGACCTTTAAGTTCTATGCTGTGAACCAGTGATCTTCACGCTGGTGATTCTCTACTATTTGAGCTTGTTGTGGTTCCTGCTTTTCCTTCTGATTTTTACCGACATTTTTCAATGTGACCAAATTGCTTACAAGCCCTGCATTGTACTCCTGGCCCAAACTAACACCATTTAGGTAAATGTCTTTTCCTCATACAGTGTGGACAAGGTGGATATTTTCCTCATTTACCAACTCATTTTTTGCTTTCTGGTTCTTTTTTCTCATTAGTTGGTTTCTTAACAGCATAGCTCGTTTGAGCTTTATGCTTTCCCTTAGCAAATAAGGCTCCCTCATACTTTTCCTCTTATCTTATTAATCTCCTCTGCTCTGTGGCTTGAAGGGCATTAACAAGTTTAGACAAGAAAATGATGGACAAATCCCTGGAATCTTCAAGTGAGGAAATCTTAGCTTCAAACTTTTCAGGTAAGCTAATCAAGACATTCTCTACTACTCTTTTATCTAGTAAATTATCATTTAACAGCCTAATTTCATTCACTGCCTTCATCAACCTATCAGAGAACTCTTTAATAGATTTTGAATCCTTCATTTTCATAGTTTCAAACCCCCCTCTTAGATTCAATACGTGCATCTGCCTAGTTTTCGCATTGCCTCGAAATTCCTCATTCAATTTATCCCAAGCTTCATTTGTTTGTTCACGGGTTATAATCTTAGTAAAGATAGCTGTTTAAGACAACTGATTGGATGCAGGAAAGAGCTTTAAACTTCTTAGCAACTTTCTCACTATGTTGCTTCAGTTGTGCAATAGTAGGATTTGCTCTCAATAGAGGGGGTTTAGCACCGATTTCTATAATATCCCAAAGGTCGTAAGCTTTTAGGTATGCCTCATCTTTACATACCAAAAGTCATAATTTTTTCCTGTAAATACCGAAAGTAAAGGAGCTGTAAATCTACTGGAAGCCATCACCCTCACTCACAAATCACTCGGTTGGTTTATGAAAGTTCCTTTCTGGTTTTCTCTCTAGTATTTGCCTATCTTTCTTGCTGTGAGTTCTAAGGCCAAAGGGGCTCTGATACCACTGTTGCAATATGAGCTCAAAGATGAAGAAAAAACATCACTTTTTCATACAAAAAATGGTGCAAGACACGGCTCGAACATATATATCCATCATTCTATTATATCACAAAAGTTTTTATCCAACAACTATTCTTACCTACTACCACTTTGCTTATATGACAGCATACTCATTTCCCTGTAAGACCATACTTGCTTAACTTATAAAATACAACTTAAGCTAAGACTTAGTACATCAACAATATAGGAATAATGACAACAAAAGTATCAATGCTAAATGTCAATAGCTTTTGATAGGGTTACGCCAATTTTGGGTTGGCTTATAGAGTTAAATTGATGGAATGTGAGTTAAAATACCAATTTGGTGCCATTCATTTCATATCTGAATAGGTCGGGCTAGCCCAGGGAGAATCATTAGACGTTACCCCCTTCCTTGACCGAACAGTCACAGTGTTGCATGCCAAGGATCCTCCCTTAGAAACACTGCATTTTAAGCATTTCGATTTCAATCATTTGCCTGTCTTAATAGCCAACTCAAGTTGTGCAAATGAGATCGAAAATAAATTACCATTACCATGTTGAAGCTAACAATTAAATCTAGCTAATTAACTAAGACAGTGTGGACTTATGATGATGTTGGTCATGTTTATTCACAATATGAGATTATGATAGCACATTAAAGGTGTGACAATTTGTTAACAAGCAACCAACTTCACTGACAGTACGCATGGACTTATGCAAACAAATGCAACCAACACTGCCTCAAATGTAATTCAACAATGCCATTTTCTACATTCTTAAGTGGTTGTTTGGTTGAGATGGTGTCGAACCAACTAGCCTATGGTGAAAATGGAATATGAGGCACGATCTACAAAATGATCACAAGTGATTGTGTGGATTCAGCCATTGAAAAATTTATTGCCGTTTCAACATATTGATGCAATAAGGAACAAAAACAAGCCTAATCCAAGTATTGAGGGGTAAACTAGATGAAACTTCCATTATATGGCCTCGATTTTGGATGAAAAAAAAATATTGATGGCTCCTAAACCGCATGATTGTGATGGTGAGTCCTTGATCCCAGCTGATCATGATGGGGATGACTCTATAGTTGTTACACTCTGTTTCAAGTAAGCTTTCAAAAATCATTTTGGACAAATTTTCCCTTTCAATTCTATATCATGTGAGTGTAATTGGTCATATAACATTCTAATCAACATTTTGTTAGTTGAGACATGGGTGCGCAGTTTTGAATGTTTAGACACATGAGTGTAACAAGTTGTAGATTAGAAACATGAGAATAGAATGTACCTAAATGAAAATTGAGCCACGTATATGAGTAGCATACGATTTGGTCCAGTAAGTACTCATTTCTCTCTTCATACGGCCCACTACTGCAAAATCCCCATCCTAAGAACCACCAATCTCACAATAGACCCCTGCAATTGCTATCAAACATGAAGACCAGCATTTATATACGATGGGCTCATTCTATTCTTCTATAACGGACTTGTCCACTATAATCCTTTTGCATAGAGGCTATTTTCTGTACATTTAGCTTACATATTATCCACTAGAATTGTTGCCTTTGTGGTGTTAGATTGATGATTTTCTAAGCCTAAACAAAAAGGAGAATTCATTTTTCAATCTTTCTTCTTCTTCTTCAGTTTTTTGATTTCATTTTAATGTTTTACTTAATTTATAATTAACTTCTTTGTTTTGTTCGATTGTAGGATGAATTAAGATTAACATTTGGTATCAGAGCTTGGTATGGAATCAAAATCTGAAGAAACCTGAAGAAAATGTAGCCGAAGCAAAAAAACTAGGAAGAAGAGTAGAGAAGTTTTGAAAACATCGGCCTGCAAATCCCTTTTCGGGACAGACGGTTGACCTATAGAAGAAACTGAGGCTAGATTCGGACTCTTCAGGCGAAAGGGAAGGTGATTGGATGGTGCATGGTCGATAGCGACGATGCGTAGAAAATCCGACGATGGTGCGTACGAGCATATGGAGAGGAATCCGACGACGATTTCTTCAGACGAATCTTTATTTTGACATTTCTAACATTCATCTGTCTTTAGTTTTTCGTTTTAGGTACTGCAACGAAAGTTGGACGATTTTGCCCTTGGTGGGTCGACGGTCACAATTGCTATATATATTTACTAAATTAAGCCAGAATCACGGCCCTAAAGCAGTAGTAAATTCTCATCTCTCTTATTTTACGAACTATTGTACCTGAATGAACTCGAACTGGATGATTGAACTCCACCCAATCTGATCTTCAATACCTGAAACAAAGGTATCAAGGTGTGTCATCGTCGCCGCTCCGATACTTAAGTCAGAAAATTTTGAAATAGAATGTATACTAGAATATTATGAAAAATGTACCTAAATAATGAGGATGGGCTATGTATTTATAAATGTTGAAGATAGAGTCCTAAAAGGATTCAACTTTCTGAAGTTCTTTTCCTTATTATTAAGATGTTTGTATTGTGTTAGAAGTGCACAGTTTGGGTTAAAGTTAATTTCGTAGTGAGTTGGAATTGTAGTCAAAATAGGATTATTGCGCGTAGATGATGTCAGGAAAGGACAAAGCTCGACTTTGCAGAATTGGCCAGACCTCAACTCCAAACCTCGAGCTCACAATTGAGATATTTGAGGGTGTTAAGATTAGGCATCCTAGGTCGAGGTCTGGTCTACATGATCTCTACTCATCGATTAGGAATGGAGAAGTTATTCATTTTATAGATGTAATAAAATGGTGGCATGGTGTTTCTTCAATAATAGATATTACATGCACAAATATTTGGATCCAGTGGCGAACCCAACACCCGGTAAGGGGGGCAACCTCGCGTGCAGGGATTCGTCAGACAATGGAAAGAAAAAGGCAACCGGACGGCGGGTGGTGACTGTAAGGCGATTCTTTCCAAGGACCTCTACAAGGAGCGAAACCTGAAGAAACTCGTCCAAAGACTCAAGCTCTATTCATCTTTAGATCGTTTTCGCACCAAGAATGGCATTTATGAGTCTATGGTCTGCCGCCTGGCTTCCGCCAAATGCTTCAAATAGATTGAAGAAATTCTCTAGCATCAGAAGCAATTTAGACATGATATTTCCAAAACTTCTCTATCGGGCTTGTCAAATTTTATGGACAATCGGGCATGTTTGAGAATACGAAAAAAAAAAGTGTTCGATGAAATGTCTGAGAGGAATTGTGTGAAGAGTGTGAATGCCCTTTTGCCGACTTGTGTGAATTCGAAGAAACTTGAGAAGATTGATGTGATTTTTAGAGAAATGGAGATGAAATGGAAGAGAGGCATTAATATTGTGATCAAAGGGCCGTGTGAGATGGGAGAGTGTGATAAAAGGTTAATGAGATGGAAAGAAGTGGGGTGAAGCCCGATTTGGTTACTTTTACTTCAATTCTCAATAAGTTATATTCGAATAAGAGGTTTGATGATGGTGACAATAAGTGGAGATGAATGGTAGAAAGTGAATTTTTACCCAACGTTAGGAGCTATAATGCAAGGCTTGTGGGATTGGTTAATGAGAAAAATTTTACTAAATTTGTTGAGTTTGTTAACCCAAGAATAACTAACCAAGAGGGGGGTGAATTGGTTTTTGAAACTTTTTCGACACTTAGTCTCAAAACTATTCAATACACAAGATATAAATGCAAAGTGTAATATAACAAGTAAATACGCAAATACGATAACTTAATTCAAGTATATATATAGCACAATATAAATGGCAATGTAAAGTAAGTGCAATAATGTAAAGATAACAAACCAATTTAATGGGGTTCGATACACAATGTGTTCTACGTCCCCGTTACCAAGCTCTCCGTCATGAGCAAGGCCAAATACACTATAATGGTAAGTTACCACAAGGAGTATCAATCCTTAAGTGACTTACAACAAGGAGTATCAATCCTTAAGTGACTTACAACAAGGAGTACATACTCTTAAGTGACTTACAACAAGGAGCACATAACCTTAAGTGACTTACAACAAGGAGCACTTATCCTTACAATCAAGTTTTCACAAGGCTCTTGAAACCGTCAAGTATAAGTTACAATTGAAGAAACTCTCTTAACCAATTATATAATCAAGTTAAGTATTAGAGAGTTAGATAAACACTTCAATAGATAGCAAATAATAAAGCTCAAGTGTTTTGTTGTAAGCTTTGATGAATGATGGATAATGAAATAGTTTGTATCTTGTATCAAAGTTTTCAACAAATGATATCTCTTAAAAAATAATACAAGTTAAGTATGAAGAGAGATTTTACACTTTAATAAAAGTGTTTGGCAAAGAAAATCTTTATCAAGAATTGAAAGAGATGAGTTTGAGAAGTTTTTTTGTAAAATAGAATTCTTTATGAAATAAATGAAACTAATTTTGATCAATCAAGAAATTCTTTGTATCAAAGTTTTTCAACCAATGATCTCTCTTAACAAATAATACAAGTTAAGTATGAAGAGAGATTTACACTTAAATCAAAGTGTTGGCAAAGAAAACGTTTAATAAGAATGAAGAATAAACGAAGTTATGAAACGTTCTTTGCTAAAATTGAATTCTAGAAAAGATGAATAAAATAGGTTGAATTAATCAAGAAATTCTTTTGTAATAAATAAAATAGAATTTAGACTCAAATAATTTCAATGATTTCTAATAAATAAGCTCCTAAAAAATCTCTTGTAAGTTGGTTAAATTAAATTCAAAAGAGATTGATATTTATAGAACAAAAAGAGGCACTTTCGAGTAAGTTCGGTTGAGCAAGTGCGGTCGACCAGAAGTTTTCGGTTGACCAAAATATAGCCGTTGCAAAATATTCCCGTTGGACATTCGGTTGACCGAAAGTCAACTTCGGTAGACCGAAACTTTTCAAAATCTTTCATATTTTAAATGAAAACATTTTTATGCAATTGATGAATTATGGAAATAATTTGAGTTTTATGCACTTGCTAAAGAATCTAAGAGTTTAATACCTTTATATTTAAATTTTGATAAACGACTTCTAAGCTTTACTCTTCAAAATTCTTGTTCTTATCGTTCTTTTAACTTGTATCTTAATTTGTGTCTTTTACGAATTTTCAAGTTCCAATTCAATCGTCGCATGCAAATATCTATCGTCTCGAATGCTAACTATTCACTTTGTTCTTCATTTCGAGTTCGATTTATAATCTTGATAGCTTGAAAGCTTAATCACTCAATTTCAAATGTTAGTAAATAAAATGGCTTTTTTGTTATAATCAAAACATTAAGATTATAATCAACCATAGGTCAACAGAGTTGATTAGTGAAATGGGGAAAAGTGGGATATAGCCTGATTCTTTTAGCTACCCAATTCTCATTAGAGGTATTGTGATGAGGGAGATTTGAAGGGGGTGACATAAGCGAGTGTGTCGCGATAAGGTATTGTTTAGGGTGGTTCTTTTGTCTGCGTTAGACAAGGGTACTTATGATTGGGTTTTTGAGCTTTGCAAATAGATTTTCGAGAGGAAGCGTATGGTTAATGCAAGATTGTTGCAAAATGTGGTGGATGGGTTGACAAAGGATTCAAGGATTGAAGAGGCTAAGATGGTTGTTCAAATGGAGTCAAATGATTAGTGTCAATATAAGCTAGAGTTGTCATCACAAGTAGTTTAATTACGCTGACTACATTTTTTGATCCATGTACTCTGTCTTTGGTTTGAATAAATGTTGAGTTCAGATAGCTGAATGAATTTGAGCTAAAAAGTACTATAAAGTTGAAAGAATTTGTTTATTTTTATTCCTTATTATTTTGGGTTGTATTAAATTATATTTTCATATGTATATAATTTTATATTTTAGTACGTTTATATATTGAAGATTCTTTTAATATAATTAATTAAATATTAATAAAGCATCATGCTATATTGGACGATCGCTCAATAGCCATTCGACCCGCCGCCCCATCCCTATTTGGATCCCAGACCCCGCGAGTTGTTTGAATCTCAACTTTATGGGAAACGAAACGAACAAAAAATAAATGCTTAAACAAGGTTTATTAACTTTTCACTCGTATTGAGAAAAAAATAAACCAAAGATACTCTAAAGTTTTTTTAGCCTTTCCCTCGTATTAAAAAATTAATTAATTAATTATTTTTAAAAAAAAATCTTCAACTATAATTTAACGTCCCAGAAATTGGAAGAATTATATATATAAATTGTGAAAGAGAAATGTGCATCTGTGTTTGTGTTGTTTCATAATCCTCTGTAAGATCTACATTTCTTGCATTGTGAAGAGGTGACTCCACCAAGTGAAAGTTTCAATTCCTTATCTTGTCCAAATTTCAAATAGCCTGATGAATGCAGTGAAAAGCTTCTCCTTGAAACTTGGTCCTCAGCAATCAAAATTTCTTGACCGTGAAATAGAATCTAGTTCAAATGTTAGGTTAGCATTTATCGGAGTTACTAGTCCTTGGTCGGGCATAGGTTGAACCTCCCTTTAGAGAAGTAGAAAATTGCTCGCACTCTAGTCATGACATACCAGAAGGGAGGAAAGAAGATGGTCAGCAGCTCCACATATAATGGCACCCTTGCTTTTTACGTGCAGCAAATAATTCAGTGCTCTTTCGGTGATAATTTCTCCCGGGATCAGAACTGGTATACCAGGTGGATAAGGACATATAAGCTCCCCACAGATTTTTCCAAGACTATCCTCTATGCCTATTTTTGACTTCTTCGCAAAAAAGGCCTCTCTTGGACTCAAACTCATGCTAATATCATTGAAGGGTGCTGAGCACACGACATCAACTGCTCTATTTTCTGTATCGTCACTGGCTGAGAAATTCTCTGATAGATACTTCAATCCAGACATGAGCCTCAATACGTGCTCTCTCTTTGTTCCGAGGTTAAATGCAAATGTAATAGATCGGGTCCCAACAAGTTCAGAAACTACCTTGAAATCCCTACATAAGATATCATCGGCTTCAAAACCAGAGAGACCTAGGCGCCAGACGCCAGCAGTAACTCGCAAAGGATCAATAGCAGGAAAATTAGAGATATATGGCAAGTCAAGGACTGAGATTCCACGAATTTTATTGATCATATTTTTGGCTTCAAGAGTTAATTCAACAGCTTTGTTGAAGACAGTTTCTTGGCTATCACTGAGATGAGCCCGAGCAGCATCTAATGATGCTAATAACAGATAACTCGGGCTACTGCTTTGAAGCGTTTGAAGACACAAGCAAATCCTTTCTCTGTCTACGAGGTTACCTGACATGTGTAACATCGATGACTGTGTAAGAGAGCATAGGACTTTGTGAGTAGATTGTACAACAAGATCTGCTCCTTGAGAAAGGGCCGAGATAGGCAACTGATGATGGAAGCCGAAGTGAGCCCCATGAGCCTCATCGACAATTATAGGAATCTTATGAGTATGACACAACTCTGCAATTGCACCGATATTGCTGCAAACACCATGGTAAGTCGGGGAAATGACCAAAACAGCAGCTGGTTTTCGACCTTCCATCTCTAGTTCCTTGATTGCTTTCTCTACCTGTTAAAACATCAATTTTGGATTTACACAAAAGCCAAAGAAACTAATGTCCCACATACGAAAAAAAAGGACTTATTCTCAGACATTCAATATTCTTTTGTTAAAAATTAAACCCTTTAATTTTCAAAAGAAACGGCTTTAGGCAGACAAGAGTCAACAAAACTACGAACAAACTAAGGGCTCGTTCGGCAGGACTTTTGCATATTAGCTTCCAGAGGAAGTCACATTGGACACATCTAACCAGCAAAAAACTTCTAGAAAATTATCTTAACAGGTCCAAAAATAGTTTCTTAGTCTCAAAAAGAACTTTTGGCTTTTCAAAAGCCATGCCAAACAGCACTAAATTCTACTTGCCTGTAAATGAGTGATGCCGCCAGCAATGTCCCAGTTATGGTCATACTTGGGGACAATGTACTTAGGTAGCACACCAGATAATATCATGGCAGAGATTGCAGAGATATGAGAGTTTCGAGGAAGGATAAGAGTGTCTCCAGGTAAACAAGTAGCCATAATTGCTGCCTGGACTCCACACGTACTGCCCCCAACAAGAAACCATGTTTCTGATGCTCCGAAAAGTTCCGCTGCCTGTTTTTGTGCTTCTAAAATAGGCCCCTCTGGAGCAAAAAGGTTGTCCAGCTCTGGAAGCTCGGGTAAGTCATGAAGAAATGGTCTGACACCGATCAGCTGTCTCAATGATGATGGTGCTGCGTGCCCTCTGTTATGCCCTGGAAAGTGAAAACTGGCTGCATTTTCTTCAGCTGAAGCTTTTAGAGCACTAACTAGAGGTGGGAGTCCGTAGTCCTTGAATTTCTGAGAATCAGTCTTAATGGCATTAAGACCAGTGTGATATTCTAAGATTTCACTTTGTCTTTTTGTTTCTTGCCTTTTGTCTAATCCTATGCTGCAATTTTCCTGCTTAACATAAAAAAGAAAACTGATGTCTTCTTAAATTCTTGGATCTGGATATGATGGAACATAACAAAGTCAATATTTGCCAAGAAACATGCATCAAGATAATAAAAGATCACCAAACTAATTTCTTCCAAGACTCTAGTCCTGATTTTTCTTGTTTTCTGATAATTGTGATTTAGATCAATTAGAGGAATAAAGTGACACAATTATGGTGTCAAGTATGGTGCTCTTAAGCATCTCGTGCCTCCATCTCCCATCTCCCATCCCTACCCCCAAAATATTTAAAAAAAAAAAAATGGAACAACAATAACAACCGTAATGAAATGTATTCATATTCGTTTTAACAAAATAATGAGGAAAGAAGAAAAATGCAACAAGGACAAAGGATATTCATGCATGTCGGTATAGTCTAGGAAGCACGGATATGTGTAAACTTACTGTGTATTTTTTATGGATATGCATCCAAGCTTGAATATGCTTGGACATCCTCTCATAATTTTAGTTATTTACATTTTTTAAATTTTCGATACGTATTATATGTTAAAGGATAAAATTAAACATATGAAAATATAGACCAATTTATAAAAGCTTGAGTAACTCCTTTTAATAAGGTTGACATTTCAAGATGAAACTCCGAATCTTAATATGGTATCAGAAATCATTAAGCTCCAACATACAATTTGATCAAATTAAGACTTAAAATATGAGTATACAAATTTCAAGATTGGTCTGCTCAAACGAGTCACCATCTGAGGGGTATGTTAAGGATAAAATCCTACATCGAATAAAGATGAAAACATATATTAATTTATAAGAGTTTGGAGTAGTCCTCTTAATAAACTTGACATTTTAAGATAGAATTTCAAGTCTTAATATTAGACATGTTAGAACACGTGAAGAAAAAGAGTTTTATTGATTTTAAACTCCTTTAGAACTTTTTATTATTGGTAATGGATGACAAAGTTTACTATATAACTATTATTATAACTTACTGAAAATCAATAAATTTATGAATTAACAACTTCAAAGAAAGTAAACGTTGTTTAAGATAATAGATAACCACACACACAGTTTACATTTATTATAGAAAATAGTAATAGTATCAAATAATTGACAAACTAAAGTTTTAAATTAATTGAGAACTAGAGTTTTATTATTGGAAATTGACAATAGTCTTAAAACTTTTATACATGTAAAATTGTGTTAATAGTTGACAAATATAGACTTTGTTTGAGCCCCATTTTTGGGAAAAATGAGTTTTGCAATATTATTTCTTTTTTAAGAATGTGTAGTTAAAATTAGAAAAAGAAAATTAGATTTATGTGTAAATTATTTTATTGGGAGAATGTGTAGCTGAAAATGAGTTTGAGAAAAAATAAATTTTGGAGAATGGGGTTCAAACATGGGCATAGTTTTATTATTGTAAATAGATAATAGTATTAAAATTTTCAATACATTTAAAATTGTGTTAATAATTGACAATTATAATTTTGGAGAATGTGAAAAGATAGAAGCAAGCACTACGAAAGCAACAACAATCCCTACCTACCCCAGTCCATCCCTTCACCTGGATAATTGCCATTTAAGCACCTTTGGAAGCAGACAGAAAGAGATGGCATGTAGACCCCCCCAAAAAAAAACTGAAGGAATATAAAGGCGTAGAGATGGAAACTAACTATGAACAAAGGGAGGGAGTTCTGAGCAGATGCAAGAGCCAGGAGAAAGAAGGGGGGAAATTCAGGAATATAACATGATTCATAGAGAAGATTAATTTTGGGACTAGCAAGAGCCGAGAAGACAGTAAAATTAATAAGCTACGCCTCATCCCCAACAAACTTGAGGTCTAGTACATGACTCGCTTTTTCCATTTCATTTGGTCAACCTTCCTGTTTTGGAAGACCCGAAAAATTGAACATTTTGTAACCAGCTCAAGCAATATTTTTAGTCCACTTCCCCCCTTCTTATAATATTGGGATTACATAGCTCATTTGAATAAGACAGCCATTAGGTACATCATATATGCAACAGATATCCACATGGTCCTTCGATTAACTAGGGAAAAAAATCAAAGATACTAATGAGGGGTAAAGTAGGCAGGATGATGACAGCAAGGACACAGAGCAGTAGATTGTGGAGGAAGTGGACTATCGCCTTCAGAGAGCAGACAAGAGATCGAATCAATGAGAGAGGGCAAAAAGGATATTTACACATTAACAAACCTAAATAAGCAGAGGCCTTGGAATAGTTAATTGTTCTTCAAAATAATGTCAATCCAGATAAAAACTAAAATACGCAGGGTACTTACTTTAAGCTATGCAAATGAAGATTAATCCTATATAGACTAATATGAAATAAAGTTTCTTAAAAAGCCAGTATCTTCAATCTTTTATTTACCTTTATATACAGTGGCTACTGCTAATATAATTAATTAGACAATAATCTCTCGACTTCAATTAAAAAAATTATACACAGATTTGAAGCCCTTCTATAGACCTATTCGGTCTCGAAAAAACTAAGATTTTTTTAGAAATTATCCAATACACGAAGAGAAACTAAAATAGATGTAGTGGCAAAATAGCATCCGAAAAAAAGCTAACAAAACTTTAATCCGGCTGATTAAAAGAAGATAATATTACAAAAACCCACCTGGGAAATACAAACTTTTGGTCCTTTGTTTGGCCTGAAGCTCCAATGATTCCCAAAACTCAGACTCAAGCTCTGCCCACAAAGCATGAAACAACAGTTAATAAAAGTAGCATTTTCCTTTTATTTTTGTGAATTGAGAGGTGAATGTGGCATCCATACACAAACATAGGCTAAAAATTGTGTTGGAGTGGGTTTGATAAAGGGTCTTACCATATCCAGAAGAAAGTGCGTTAAGCCATAGACTACTCGTTTATTGTGGAAGACATTGGCTAGCAGGCTCGCTGTGGTCTTTTATTCGGGTAAATTACACATAGTCCCCAACCTTTTACAATTGTGACATTCAGATCCTCAACTTAATTAATAACCTAAGTAGGTCCCTAATCTTTTAAAACAGTGCCAATGTTATCTTTTTACATTGGAAAATTGCTCGATGGATACCCATTTATGCATTTTGAGCTTCAATATTTGTTTCTCGGCATGAAGTTCTTCAATCCTTCAAAAATAATTTCAAAATGGTCTTTATTTTTGCATCTAAATTTAAGTTCGAGTTACTATATTCACACACAAGTTTTGTTAATTGCTCACATTTTTTCGTAGCATTATTATAGTTATTTTTTATTCATTAGCCTATTTTTCTCTCATGATGATTTATGTCCAAATGTTCCGTTAGCGTAGAAAAATATTTTCTCAAACCTTTTTATTTGTTGTTAAGCTTGCTTATTTGAAAAATATGAGAGACAAGTTTTTTTTACTTCCTCTTAATAGATTTTCTGATCTTCTTCATAGACAAGATATGATAACTATTAGAATATTGAGGATAAAATGACAAAAAAGTTAAAGGACATAATGTAAAATGATAACGTCGAAATGACGTACTGACTAATTTTCCTTACTTATCTTAAATGTGTCGTCTTAAATAGTAATATGGTAAGTAAAGGTCATTCCCGCAGAGGATTGGTTCAATTTAATCAATTGCCTAAAATGAAAAGTAAAATACAAAATTGATTAAATGGGAGGAGAGATTTTGGTTTGTTAAACTAAAGAAGGCAATAAATTCAAAATAGAAAAGACTTGAAATAGGAAATAAACAAAGTAGTTTATATGATTAGGGGGTATTTCGTTACTACGAGAATGATTTTCATATCAATTACCACAATAGATTTTCGTTCTCTAGATTAACAATAATTCGAGAATAATTGCAAACTCAATTATATCAATCTCTTCTTACATGTTAGTCGAATAAAATAACCTTTTTACTCAACCATATTCATTAAAATGCCTAGAACAAGCTCTCTAGATTTAATTTAACAAAAGAGATTAATTGAATTAAGGGTCAACTCACAAGCTCGGTTTACTTACTTAAGTGTTAATTCAAATACAATCAATTGAAATGTAATTGCCACAAGGTTTTAGAATAAACAGCTATTACGTACTATACATCCCAAAATAACATTTTGGGATGTAATCAATTGAAATGTAATTGCCACAAGGTTTTAGAATAAACAGTTATTACGTACTATACATCCCAAAATAACATTCATTGAAACAACTCAATCATTTAGTTGTACACCTAAGCAATCCATAATAACAAAATCTACATTCAACACAATGGATTAAACACATTAATCAAGAAAACTATGAAGCACAAATTAATTGAAAATCTTAACCGGGGTTTGAAATCACTTCCAATCACAAATATAATTAGTTGCCCATTAAATACTCAAAAATAACTAACAAATTTTCACAACTCATTAATGAAAAATAAATTAGGAAAAGATAGCTTATTGATAAAGAGAATATCAATGGGTCTTCTCCTCCAAGCTATTTCACCATTGCCAGTTCCAAACTTTGTCCAAGATACCAAAGAAAATTAAAGGAAGAAGAAGAAGAAGTGGAAGGAAAGGAGAAAAATTAAAAAGAAAGGCAAAACAGAGGAGAAAACGCAACTGATGACTGCCCACTCGTTTTAATTCAAACATAATGACTATTTGCATCCCAAGTCCCCACTTTTGAAAACATAGCAAAAGCGGTCCCTAATCTTAAAAAAACCAACATCTGCTACAGTTGTGCCTAGCCGCCACCTTCTCTGCCCAAAAATTGAGCCAAATTTCAGAAATTTCATGTCAAATCCTCCAACTTTCGGAACTTGTACAATTTGGTCCCCGGGTTATCTTTTTATGCACTTTTAATCATTTTTCCTTCCTTTATCCATTTTCTCCTTCAATTTGGGATTTTGATCTTGGATCACCTACAAAAATAAAAATAACTAAATTAAATAGTAAAATACTAACGAAAACTCACAATTAATTAGATTTAATGGTGTGAATAAATGAAAAAACCCGCACATATCATAAAAATGAGCAAAAGTTTAGGACCTTCGTTGAACTGGCTTCTCCCATCCATGTGCTTCTTCTCACTCGACAACACACTGCCTTCCAAATGGAATACTAGACATGAGTTCTATGCCATCTTTACCCCCACCTATCCCCAATGTCTCTTTCTAACGCCTATTTGTTCCCCTTGCCTAGGAAAAATGTGAAACTCACTGTATGATTTCAGAGTCATGGAATAAAGACGATATGCAAGGTCCGATTCTTTTGTAATTTTGAATTGGAACTGAACATCAAATGGTTTATCCGATCTCGCATTCTCCCTTTAATTTTATTCTGTGCACATTCACTCCCCATGTGCCCAACAATTCTTTTCATATTGTACCCACAAAAAAATAAATAATTAAAAATAAAAAAGATTGTGTCTCCTCAATAAAGGCTACCGCTACCGAGTACCTTTGCCCGATCAATTGCATTACTGAATTGGAGTACGAATATGTTCAGCCCCAATTTTTGCTCAACTCGAACCTTTTTGTTTAGTACGTCATATAGTCCAAACAACTTCCTCCAAGCTTTATGCTCCAACAAGAAGTAAGTTTTTGGAATGTGTGATTGAAAAGATGTGGAACTCATGAAAGATATTGTAGCGACCGAGAACTTTTAAATAATATAAAATTAGTTTTCTCGAAAAACGTGTCGCTAAACTTTAATCCTAATTTTAAAGAGAAAGCACGTTCGTCTAGCCGTTATAAAAACGAATTCAAATCTATTCGATCGAATCCAATCCCGAATAATAATTTTATTATCAATTCCGATTTATTTTATTTAAATCCAATTTTAATTATTTCAAGTCCAATATTTATAGTCCAATTATTTGAAATCCATTTATATAGGCTCAATTACATAAGTCCAACATTTAAAATTTTAATTCTTTTAGCCCAATCCATTTAAGTCCAATTAAATGAGTCCAAAATCGGAATTAATTATTTTAGCCCAATTAGAAAACCATAAAGCCCAACTATTTGGCCCATTTGCTCACCTAGAAATTTGTGCCGTAATTTCTACTATTCATATACTTTCATTTCCCCTCCCATCATCAACATTCTAGCAACTATTATTTTTGGTAAGCCTCTCCTCCTCAATCATCTCACTGTAATTTCACCATTTATGCTAAAAGATCAATTTCTAGCATCAACGGTGAACTCACAAAAAATGCACAATGCAGCCAATAGCCCAAAATCGAACCCCAACTCACTGCCAACAACCTCCAACCACCACCGTCGACACCATAGCCCACAGTCACAAAATCGAAACCCAAAAACAAGAAATGAAAACCCCAAATCGAGCCCAAAATCAAGACCTCAATCGCCCCAAAATCTATCACAAATCACAACAAAAACCAAGAACAGTGAGGACCCAAACACTTACCTCATTTTCGCTAAGAAATCCTAATGAAAATCACGAACTCGAACCTCCTTTGCCTCGACCATCCTCGGACCAGCCGCCATTTCGCTCAAAATAAGACCCCCCACCTACCCACGAGCCCGGCGCCACCACTGCCGTCTCTCTCTCTCTCTCTCTCTCTCTCTCTCTCTCTCTCTCTCTGTTGAGAGAGAGAGAGAGAAGATTAGATTATATTTTATAAATTTGATTTTTAAATTTAATCTTTTAGTCCCTAGCTTTTAAATGTTATTCATGTTAGCCCTATAATTTAGAAAATTTGGTTTTTAAGTTTTATTTATTTAAATTACAGTTTTAATTAACTTCCAATTTAGTCCCCAAATTTTTAAAAGTCACTGTTTTAGTCCTAAAATTCTTATTTTCAGTTTTAAATAATTTCAATTTAGTCCCCAAGTTTAGAAAATATTATTTCAGTCCTTAATAGTTTATTTTCAGTTTTAACAAATTTTCAATTAAGTCCTTAATTTATAAAAGGTGCAATTTCAGCCCTTTGGTTCCATTTTCAGCTTTATTATATTTACAGTTTAGTCCCTAACTTTCAAAAAGTACTATTTCAGCCCTTAAACTTTTATTTTCAGATTTAATAAATTTTCAATTTAGCCCCTAAACTTTATTTTATCATGTTAAGCTATTTATTACAATTTCGATAATTTTCAATTAAGTCCCAAAACTTTATTTTAACATTTTAAGACTTTAAAGTTTCGAAATACTAATTCAAAACTCCATTTTGGCTAGACGAAATGTACGGACAATTAGGAGATTGAAGTTACTTCTTGCTCCATTTTTCACGAAACTCGAGATATTGAGGTAGACTCGTCACCATTAATTAGTTTAAATTATAATTGCATGCTTCATGTGAAATTTACGTGGTTTATATGCTTTAATGCATAAGATGAGAATATGTCATATGTCATATGAGATATATGATATTGTTATGCTTGCCATAACTTATATGCTTAAATGCATGAGAAAGACGAGAATCTCTTATGAGATAAGATGAGAATGTTATGCATAACTTATGTGTTTTATATGCACGAGAAAGAAAAACTATCAACACCCTATAATTTTAAAGAGCCTATGATTTTCAAGAAAATGAGCTAAAGAAGAAGGTGATATCACGTTATATATTGCATAAATGTGTATTCAATTATTCTGTAAACTAATTATCGACAATGAGTCTACTGAGTATTTTTTCGAAATATTCGCTCTGTTATTTTAACAATAATTGCAGACTTTGGAGGCGATCATGATTGATGGGCAATGGTGGCATAAAATTTGATTATCGCAATTATTAAATTTTGAAATTTATGTATTTGAACATTGTTAACGTATTGTCGTTTCCGCTATTCCAAAAACATGATATTAAAATTTTAAAACAATTATCCTATGAGATTTCTTGCCGACGAAGTTTTCAATTACAAATGTGATTTCAAAAATTAAGTTATTTTCGCAAATTTTGAATATTAAATTAGGGCAAAAGACGATGACGTGGCAATCCGGGTTAACGGAACTCGGGGCGCTACAGATATGGTTAATATTAATTGTTTGACTTTGATTAAAATCTGATTTTAATTTATACCAAACATGAACTACATTAATACGACAATTAAACATGACAAGATTTAATTATTTAATAAAAAAATTACCATTTTTTATATTTACATATAGATCAAATCTCTACAAATGTATCTACAACAAAATATTCAGCTCTTGTTTGATTTCATTAAAAATCAAAATTTTAGTAAATTCTAATTGAAAAAAGTTAAAAAATGATTTGAAAAACTGATAAAAATTGTGGATCTCACCAAATTTATGGTTAAATGAGTTTTTAAAAGTGGGATCAAATAGGGGATCAATACAAGAAATCAGTCAACTTAATGTTGTCTCAAGATCATGATTTTACTTCCTAGAATATTGTAGCAATTTTATGCCATTCGATAGTAAATTTTGTTTTGTTATCAAATTGTCGTGTCTATACTAAAAATCCATTACTACCTAGACGAAAGTTGGCTACGACTATGGAAACATAAACCCACTCAACAAAATACAACACAAGCGTGTTTGATTGATTTTATTTTTATGGAAAATGTCGTTTTTCCATTCAAATTCCTACTTTTAGGGTCCGTTGAATTGAAAGGTGAAAAATGGGTGGAAAGAAAATGTTTTACAGGGAAAAGATTTTCTTAGAAATTATTTTACTGAAAATTGTAATTAATTGTGTTTGATTGGTATAATTTTTTATGAAAAATGTTGAAAATTTGGTGTCCGTTTGACTTTGTTTTGTATGAAAATTGTCAATAAAAGTGATTTTTTTTTTACCATTGTGTCTAGAATTTCTTCAAATTGCAGAAAAAAAAAACTGGAAAATATTTACCCACCAAAATATCAAGAATTTATTTTCCTCAAAAATGTGGAAAATTTGAAAAGTTAGAAAATATTTTTTTGGAAAATTTTTGTCAATCAAACACTTCAAAAGTTGGAAAATGGAAAAATGGAAAATCTATCCTATCAGACGAACCCTTGTGGTGTTTGATTAACAATTTTTATCACTAAAATATTTTTCTAACTTTTGGTCATGTTAAAAAACAAGGAAAACATTTTCTTTAGGGATTGATGGTTTTTATTTTTGAGGTAATTCACTATCTCTTTCTCTCTCTTCTATCACATTCTCGTTCATCAACACACAAATAAAAAATAAACAAATATAATATTTTTAAGGCTGAAAACTAAATTAGTAAAACATATTTACTTAATAATTTTCGTACAAATAAGTTTCAGGATGTGTTTGATCCACATTATTTTTGAAGAATGTATCCTGAAATAATATATTGATTGAGAATGTATGGTTAAAAAAAAAAAAGTTATTAATGTGATGGAAAATATTATTTTATTAAAAAATGTGTGGTTGAAAATTATATCTCAAACAAATTATTTAAAATTTAATTTTTTTTTTCATGTAAATTCGATAGTCGCAATCAAATGCAACTAAATGACAAAATTTGTTTGTTGTGGGCCTCTTGCCACCCTGCCATGCGCCAAACAACAAAGAAAAAAGGAGAATATAGACAAAAACAAACAAACAAATCCGAAGACCATACTTCCCGCGCTTGTTCCGATGAGTATTTTAGTGCAGTTCGAACTACTTTTCTAGATATACTCGTATTTAATCTAAAACTCTCAAGGACGATAAATGTGTATATTTTTTCTGTAGCTGGATTTGGATAAATCGTTCCCTTCATTTTCTCGATCTCATATACATCCCACGATTTACGCCTTGGAACTGCAAAATTCGACTTAAGAAGAAGAACATAGAATGGAATCGCCCAAGAAGCCTCTTGTATTTGCCTACTATGTTACTGGGCACGGATTTGGCCATGCCACTCGTGTTGTTGAGGTAATTTTTATGCGCATTCACTTGATTTTTGACCTATACATACTTTCGTTATTATTTTGTATATATAGGTTTAGTTTGTATGTAATCCTATATACCCATTTGTCAGCTTAGATTGTATCGAAGTTCTCTGTTTCAACAATGATAATCAAAGTTTAAAATTCTAATGTGAAGTGGGTTTGTAGAAAAGACTAATCTTTCTTATGAACACATTAAATCTGCATTTCAATTTTGTAATTTAACGGGGTTTGAAGTATTCATGTGAATCATTGGAATATCCCAAATAATTGTTTTAGCGACGTTAAGTGATAATGCTTATGATGAGTCAAAGTGAATAATGTTAACGATTTAGGGTGATTATGTGCATTTTGAATAGGTTTAAGCAATTCGAATTTTATTTGGAAAATTATTTGGAATTGTGTTAAAGAAATTTGATATTTTGTGAAATTGGTTTGTGTCTGTAAGTAGATTTATATGTGTTTGATTAGACGCTGCAACTCCTTTTGATGAGAGATATGAACAGAAGCTTCAAGAAAACTAGGGATTTTAAAACAGTTATTTTATTTACCATCAATTAACATACCTTTGTGTTGTCTAGGAATTGATATGTAAACTAGTTCCAGTGTGACCTATTAAAAATCATCATTTAAGCTGCTATGTTACCAGCTATGTTACCAACTGGAAGCTGGTAGCATCTCAATAAGGTCAACATGGACATAACTCTGTTGGTGAGAAATCCTTCTACTTTTTCCTATTGACAGGTTGTTCGTAATCTTATTCAAGCTGGACATTATGTTCATGTGGTTACTGCTGCTCCTGACTACGTTTTCACTACTGAAATACGGTCACCTAGACTCTTCATCCGGAAGGTCAGTCACAAAATATTCTAAAGCAAAGTTTTATTTATTTTCATATATGATGTCACTTTGCTGACAATCATATAGTACTTTTCATTTTCCCCATTGGGGATTTTGAATTTAACTTGGTACAATGTATGGTTTGCTTGTGGAGCCTAATCCTATTGGACACCTTTGCCCACGACTGTGCACATCCACTTAACATGCCTTCACACATAAAGGATTATTCCAGGATATAATACGTATTACATATATGTATTAGGTCAACCTAATGTTCCTAGTTATAAAGTATTATTTAGGGAGCCATTTTCTATGAGACGCAGACGGGAAGGAGTGAGATCACTATTGAATCTTTTTCATAGTGAAAACTTGCAGCATGAGTGAGGGTGGACCACTATAAACCTTTGCGTCTGTTTTGCTTAATATTGCCTTGATAGCAGCCTAGTAGGGATTAGGGTATAATCCGCAACAATTTATGGTATGGAAAAAATCACTTCTATAAGGATCATAAGATGAACCTTTTTCGTGTGCGATACAATATTTCAGGCTATTAATAGCATATTTTGTCTGCAGGTGCTATTGGATTGTGGAGCTGTTCAAGCAGATGCCTTGACTGTTGACCGTCTTGCTTCACTGGAAAAGGTGTAGCAATTTCATAGAAATAATTAGGAAGAGTGTGTTGTTTCCTCAAATACAATTATTAATTCTCCCTTTCTTTTCATGTACTTTCTAACTGACTCTTTCTTGCTTAATTATTTTTAATCCAGTATGTCCAGACGGCTGTAGTCCCTCGGGCTTCTATTTTGGCCACAGAAATTGAATGGCTGAAATCTATCAAGGCTGATTTAGTGGTACTACCATGCTTAAAATGATATACTTTCTACTTTAGCCTGATTTTCTTATTGGAATTGTTTTATAAGAATTTTAGAAACAAGCACTCTTTGGTAGGATTAACTTTACTTAAAAGATATTGTATGAAATAATTAAAACAGAGATGTGTTTGATTTTTTATAATGCAAATGCAATCTTCTTTTTCATGTAACAAATGTTACTAGGTTTCAGATGTTGTTCCTGTTGCATGCCGAGCAGCGGCAGATGCTGGAATTCGTTCTGTTTGTGTGTCGAACTTCAGGTGATTCTGTAGACTTATTTAAACTTTTTTTTTGGGGGGGGGGGGTTTGCTTTCATCACTCTCTCTCTTTTCCTTTGAATTTTTTATTTTTTTTCCTGCTGGTGGTGGTGATTACTGGCTATATAATCCAAATTAGTAATTCTATAGAACAATCTGTTAAGGTATATAGGGCAGTAGGCAGAAATAAAAATTGATTTTTAACCTACATTGAATAATTTTCCTTGTGGATAATTCAGAATGATGATGTCTTAGCCGGGGAGATGAAGATAATGATTCTATACATTCGAACTGTCTCCATAATTAGCCCCTAATTGGCTTCACACAAGCAAATATATTTTGTATAGTTTGTATGTTTAAGATCATAGGAATACTTTCTTATTTCTTCAGTTTTAGAATCTCTGTTTTGTCTAATCTGGCATTTTTATTAACCATCTTTATCTCTCATAGGGCTTGTTTGAGCCCCATTTTTGTCAAAAAAAAAAATGCATTTTTGAATAGTGTATTGATGGGAAATGTGTGGTTAAAAAATAAGGAAAAACTTTGGGTTTGCATGTAATATTATTTTATTGAAGAATGTGTGGTTGAAATGGGGTCGAAACACTGTTCAAAAATACATTTTTTCAAAGAATGGGGCTCAAACAAGGGCATAGTATTGCATCACTTTGCTTGTTGTTGGTAAATTACCGTTTAAAAAATAAAAAATAAGCATGTCTGAAATTCTTGTTTTGTATTATGTTGACAGTTGGGATTTCATCTACGCAGAATATGTCATGGTGACTGGATACCACAGTCGCTCTATCGTTTTGCAGGTGATTACGGTTCATCTATGTAAATGAAGACCTCTCGATTCACCTCTGAAATTACCATACACCAGAGGTTTAAATTCTTATTGTTATACAAACGACAATAGAAGATGGCTAGTCAATTTCATTATGATGGTTCTAACGACAGAGAAAGGATTCATGTGTGACACAAAGGTTCCATTAATGCAGCATTGTAAACTATTGAAATATTGAGTTCACTTAGTGCGTGTTTGGGATAGCTTAAAAAGTTGCTAAAAGTTGAATTGAAAGTCAATAATTAATTTTAATCTGCTTACCATTTTAATTGAAAAAAGAGGACAACTCCTTTTAATTATTTGATTTTCTGATTATTTAGTTGACATCAAGTCCTTGTGTTTACATTCGTGTTACTTCACAGAAATAGGTCTCATGTCACATAAATTTTTTCACTTTATTTACTCATATGTTATCTTCATTTAGAAACTAATACATTCTAGGATTATGTGAAGTCTCTTATTCTTGAATAAGTATGTTCATACATCCATCAAAATTGAAGATATTAATGTGAAATATTAATTTAGTACCTGCTAATTAGATTGTGGTATATTAGAGCTAGTCATGCCAAGTGCAGATAGCTTCATCCACATGGAATGGGAAGAATATTTACTTGAAACATGATGATACATAAAAATATGCTAATTTTCCCATTGTTCAAAAAAGAGAAATATTTATTCCCAGTTTAAATAGCAGGGTGAATGGAAATGCCATTCTATTCACACTCACATTCATAAGTTATATTCTCTTTGTCATAAGGCAAATTATAGTCTTAGATATTATTTATTTTCTTGTAAGGGAAATATGTTTTGGAATTAGCAAGAAGGTCATTATATTGTCATTTATAATTCATTGAGAATTGTTGTGACTCCTGCGAATTTGGTTTTGAAAGAATGCCACCTTTTCATCATTGGTCTGTTCAATTTGAGAAGGTCACTGATCGAGTTTTGTTAGATATTCCATCATTTTGATGGTTACCCATTCAGTGCTGCTGTGAAACTAACAGTCCTGTCACTCTTTCTCATTCTTACTATCCTCTATTTTGTTTGTTTGTGTCAGTTTGTGTATGTTTTTCCTAGTGATGATTTTCTGAACTTGCCTTATTGGATGAATTGGTTTTTAAGATACAAATTTATTTCATCTGATGAGAATATTTGCAGATAGCTGAAGATTATTCTCATTCCGAGTTTCTAATACGTCTTCCAGGATACTGCCCAAGTACGTTGGTTCCAGCAGTCTCAAGATTGTTATGTGTTTCATTTTTTAGTCGTATCTTTCAGTGACCTTCTAATTTCCTAATACTGAAGTTAATGATTCTGTGGGAGGATTCTAACTGTTTCTTATGCATGCCTGGAACTCCTCAGTGCCTGCTTTCCGTGATGCTGTTGATGTGCCTCTTGTTGTGAGGAGATTACACAAAAATCGAGCAGAGGTGTCTTCCTGCACTAAGTGTCTCTTATTGGCACTGGTTAGTTCGTTGTATAATTTTTTGTTTTTCTTGTGGTCAGGTTAGGAAAGAGCTTGGAATTGGTGAAGACATCAAAGTTCTTATATACAATTTTGGTGGGCAGGTAGAGTTTATGTTATATGTAACTATATAACTTCTGCATCTTGGAACTCTCTGATTGCATAGTTTGCCTCATTTTTATCCGTTTGTTTTGATTATACTTTATTATCGTATTTTCAAGTTCTTCTATTAGTTTTTATCTCGATAAACTTGCCTTCATTCTTTGCTTTAACTTGTTTATTCTCTCTTAACAATTCTGCAGTTACTTTGAAAGGTTCTTAAGTATCAGTAAATATGATATGAGCCTCCACGTATGCTTAGATGATAGTTTTCTTCCATGAATTTGAATAGTTACAATAAATAACATGTCATTCTTCATTGCTTGCAGCCAGCCGGATGGAAGATAAAGAAGGAATATCTACCTGATGGATGGATATGCTTGGTTAGTTTTATGAGCTACACAATACATGTTTTCAAATTTTACATTCTCTCCAAAGTCGAAAGCAGAGGAACATACATGATGTATGTTAGCCGTTGCCTGATATAGGTCTGTGGAGCTTCAGAAGGGCAGGAGCTTCCTGAAAACTTTATGAAGCTTCCAAAAGACGTTTATACACCTGATGTAATTGCTGCTTCAGACTGCATGATTGGTAACGTTACTGAAAGTCCTACAACTTTATTTTTTATATTTCATCAGTGTATAATTTGACTTTGGAATGTTTCATGTATTTCTTTTCAGGTAAAATTGGATATGGTACAGCAAGTGAAGCTTTGGCATACAAGGTTCCTTTCATCTTTATACGCAGAGATTACTTTAATGAAGAACCATTTGTGAGGAACATGCTTGAGGTACAATGTTTCTTCACATTGTTAATCTGTTCCATGGCTGTATAATGGACCGAATTTCACCAATTTATATAATGCAAACAGCACTTTCAATGTGGTGTGGAGATGATTAGGAGAGATTTGCTTACTGGGCATTGGACTCCATATATTGAACGGGCTTTTACTTTGAAACCTTGCTATGAGGCAGGCACCGATGGTGGTGAGGTATCTCGTTTTTCTTGCCTTCAGTCCAGGAGAAAATTTATCAAGGGCTATTCTGCATACCTCATAATTATAATTTGGCAAGAAAAGAAATGTCTCAATTTTGGACCTCAAATGTCTAATATGGTCTCTATTGCCTCAATATATTTTAAGGTGGCTGCTAAAATACTTCAGGACACCGCTTTTGGAAAAGATCATGCTCCGTCTAAGGTGATTTTATTATAAGTTTCTAATACCTTTATTTCGTTGTGTCGTGTGAAATTGTGTATACCTGGTTTTAAATCTAATTCTATGTTTAGCGACTTCTAAGATAACTGTTTTCAGGAAAGATATTCCTTATGTTAAAAATGGGTTTGAGAAATATAATCAGACTGGCATTCAGAAAATGTAGCGTCATCAATAAAGACTAGAATGCCAGCATTATTATGAAATCAACCACACTATTAACTTACTGCAGCAATAGATGCTACGATCATGGTGATGATGCAGTAAATAAGTGGTTATGATTGATGCCAATGTCAACTCCCTATTAGTTACTGTTCTCATTTTATTGTAGGAGATATACAATTTGGTTAATTTTATTTCTTTTTTTTATGTAGCTTAGCGGGCCAAGGAGGTTGCGAGATGCCATTGTCCTTGGGTATCAGCTTCAGAGAGTTCCTGGGAAAGACATAGCCGTGCCAGAGTGGTATACACATGCACAAAATGAACTAAATATCCGCACTCCATCTCCAGATAATAACGTTATCCCGAGTAGCTCCTCTACAAAAGAGTAAATTCTTGTATTCTCCATGTGTAATCCACGCTCGTTCATCGTGATCATTTAATCACTCAACTGTTTTTTTGTTCATTCATTTGAATACATTTGTAGAAATGAGGACTTTGAAATTCTGCATGGAGATCATCATGGTCTTTCAGATACAATAGCATTCTTAAAGAACTTGACAGAACTGCACGACTTAAACAACCCTGGAAATAGAAGCAAGCAACACTCACGTGAGCAGCTTGCAGCTGCTGCACTGTTTAACTGGGAGGTACTTACACGGTGCTTTGACTGTTGCAAATGCATTTAGCTGGGTGGCTTTTGTTTTGTAAAATTAGGCCTTCTCAGTCTGAGGATGATATGAAATGTTTGGATAATAAGTTTACCATAACAATCTGGATGTGAGAATCAACACTCATTTGTTTACTTGACCATAACAATCTGGATATGAACATCTACTAATTGTTTCTCTGAAGAGAAAAATGGAGTACATATCAGGCCATTGCCCAATTTAAGCAATCAGGGTAAAGAAAGTAACGATGATAAATTCTCTCCAACCACACTCAAAGTTTGGTAAAGCTAGACTAAAAGAGCTATCTGCAGCCTTTGCCTAAAGAGAAGCAAAAAGATCACTCTATCCCTTGAGCAATCAGCTTAAAAAATGCATCGATGAAAAATTTACATTCCTCTCCTACCTTGTAGACCACGTAGAAGCTCTTATGGTGCATCTCAATTTTGGCTTTCTTAGCACCTCCAGATCCCAAAAAGTGTTTCCCCCACTTAATGTCATTCAGTAAAACTATGGTATCATGGACTTAAGACTTGATAATAGGTATGTATTTAAATGCATCTAACTATTAGCATGTCCTGCAGAAAATTTCCTAAAGAAATTTCTCATTTTAAAATCTGTAGATTTATTTGTTAGACTTTTTACAGTTCTAAGTAATTTTTATCTATAAATAATATGGACTGTGTTACTTTTATTTATAACTATAGTCAAATTTTTCATGTTCTACATCTTGAAAATTATGTTAGTTATGAAGAAATTCTCTTCATGCTGTTGTTTCACGGATTTGGTGTTGCAGGATGAGGTATTTGTTGCTAGAGCACCCGGGAGGTTAGATGTAATGGGAGGAATTGCAGACTATTCAGGAAGTCTAGTCCTGCAGGTGCTTTTCCATGGGATGCTTCTCTATTCATAATTTGTATGACTTGTTGTCAAAATTTCTCTTTTTCTTAGAATTTTTTCGATATTCTCCATTTCCCGTGCAGATGCCCATTAGAGAGGCATGCCATGTCGCCATTCAACGGAATCATCCAAGCAAACACAAGTTGTGGAAACACACTCAGGCCAGGCAACATACTAAAGAACAGTGCCCGATACCTGTACTTCAAATTGTATGTAAGATTTTAATCAGCAGTTAATGAAGAGATGATTCATATAGAATCTCTAGTTATGTGCGAAAAGTGGAGCATTACCGCCATATGAAGTCAATTTTCTGGGATCTTATCCTGAGTTCTACCCGTGGCTTAATACATATATTCCAAAATTATATGAGAAACTAACTAGACAGATTGTTGAAAATTGACCTATTCATTATGAGTAAAAGGTTTTTGTTGCATAAATATCTTCTTATATAATCATTAATCCTTTAAATGTAAATAAATGCTTTAGAAGAACAATGCTATTCCCCTTCCATAACTAATACATAAATCTTCAATAAGTCAACAGAGAGCTATGGAGCTGTTCCAACCTTTGTCATTTTGAACTGCACTAAGATGGGGATGGGCTTATTTTTCTATCTACAAAAGGAATATCAGATTGGACCCAGCTAACCATTGGATCATTTGTTCATGAGCCATTGGATCATTTGTTCATGAGCCAATCCGTGCTATTCCGACAATATGTCTTTATCCATCCGTATGCATGTTCCTATTGTTGGTGACAGTTTGACTGTGAGGCATAATGGGCGTTAGAAATTTTGACTGAACTTGATGCAATAATCATTATTTTGCTGTCTGTTTACTATCCAATAAGGTTCAGTTAGGATCTCAATATTTAACTTTTGTTTATGCAGGTATCATTTGGCTCAGAACTGAGTAACCGAGCACCTACATTTGACATGGACTTGTCTGATTTTATGGATGGTGAGCGGCCGATTTCGTATGAGAAAGCATATCGATACTTTGCTGCAAACCCATCACAAAAGTAATCTTTTTCGCATTTTTTTAAATATAGATAGCTAGCTTAATTAACAAGATATCAATCCTGTTAGTATTATGAATTCTATTCTAGGTGGGCAGCATATATTGCTGGCACGATTCTGGTATTGATGACTGAGTTGGGTGTTCGATTTGAGGACAGTATTAGCATACTGGTAAAGTTCTCTCTTTTTCTATACTTTGCCTTATTATTCTTGATGATAATGCATGCATGCTAATTAAGTGTTTCAAAGTTAACAATGTTTACCTTTGAGAAACTTATCCATGTCAATCGTGTCTCTCCAATCAATTTAGCTTTCTTACTCATCCACGTCAATCTTGTCTCTCCAATCAATTTAGCTTTCTGTTGAAATTGCCAATTTTAATTTGAGTACATAAGCTTTATTTGGGATATGACTTTCTTAAAGCATGTTTATACATCTATACTTGATATCTCAAAGTTGTATTAATTTAAAAGTTTACAATCTTAGTCATGCTGAAATATGTCTTGCTTTTAGGGAACTATTCCTAACACCAAAGACCAATGATCCTTCTATCGAGAGTACACTAAAGTGGGATGAGCAATCCCTTGATGGGTTACAAGTTGTTCGATAAGCACTTTATACATCTTGTGCTTGATCTCTTCCAAAAAATTTATTACCATTCCTGATGAATTACTTAGCTAGACAATTTATTCCCAGAACAACGTACTTTTTGAATTTGTTCTCTACCATCTTTTGCTAGAGGAACTTCTATACTTTTGAAGGGTGGAATTTATTTGGATTTTGACCATTTTGCACATTTAGCCCTTCTCGTGTTGAATTTTTTAAAAGTGAGTTTTTTGGAGAATGTGTGGTTAAAAAGTAGGGAAATGTTATGGCTCCACAAGTAAAATTATTTTTTCTGGAGAATAAGTGGTTGAAAATAAATTGAAGAAAAGTGATTTTGTAAAATTCAAAATCAAACGAGGGCTTAGTCTCTTTTTGAGTGGTTTTGTTTGATCTTTTTATCACATTTCACTTATGTGGCCTCCATACTTGTTTTGGCAAAAAATTCCAACGCATTAACGACACAACTGAATATATAACAATATTTAGGTAATTTCTGGTGTGCCAGAGGGTAAAGGTGTATCATCTTCCGCTGCAATAGAAGTTGCCACGATGTCTGCTGTTGCTGCTTCCCATGGTACTATTCACTGTCCTGATGTTGTGAGATCAACAGATTTTATGATTTTCATCAGAGAAAATTAACAATTGAAATCTAATATTTATGTTCCATATGTTACATTGTGTCTTTCGTTTCCATGCTATCTAGAAAGTTACTAATAGTAAATCTGGATATTCAGATAGTTAAATTGATCGTGCATACGCAATTATGCAATTATCAACCAGCAAGCTGATTACAATATCTGTATCTAAATAGTTTTATGGTTTTGATCTCGTCACCATCCAATTTGAAGATTTCCATCCTTTCTTGCAGGATTGGATATTGCCCCAAGGGATCTTGCTTTGCTTTGCCAAAAGGTATACTCTTCAAATGTTTCATTTGTCTTTGTTTATCTATACATCCAAAATCTCTATCTCAATTGTCAGCATAACACTATTCCGTCATCTCACAATAGGTTGAAAATCATGTTGTGGGTGCTCCTTGTGGAGTGATGGATCAAATGGCTTCTGCATGTGGTGAATCAAACAAACTTCTGGCAATGGTGTGTCAGGTAAAAAACTCTACAATACAAAAGATTTTACAGTAACAGATGTGAAAGTGCAATACTGAAATGCTAGCTACATGTCTCACTAGCCTGCTGAGGTACTAGGACTCGTGGATATCCCTCCTCATATACGATTTTGGGGTATTGATTCTGGTATACGACACAGGTACGAGTTTTTTTTCACTGTATGATTTATTTTTCTGTGTCTATCAAGAAAATGTCAAAATCTTTATTTTTTTGCTTTGTCGCCGATGATATAATTGGATAAAATGAGGTTGTACCGATGGAAAGAAAGAAGCTATAATCTTCTATATATTGTTCAGTCTGATCGAGAGAAATAAAAAAAAAAATGTAATAGCAATCAAGAAACTTGAAATGATCAAATGATGTCTGGGCCTTCACCTCGTGGATGGGTACCCGTTGTTGAGATTTTGATTTCGGTTTACCCAATTTATTTGGAGCTTCAATTAATATATGTTCATTTGGTATACAGTATTAGACACGATCGGACTCAACATCTTTTTCTTAATACTGCTATGCAGTCACCCCTACCAAACATTCCACTACGAGATTAGAAGTAATGCACCTTGCTTATAGGGAAAATTTTCTCTTTTGTTTTTCATCCTTCCCCTTCTCAAGATGTATGGTCAAATCTAAGTCTACCGCCAACTGAAAGTACAAAGCATGGTTATTAAAAATCATCAACAATGGTGTGAAAACTAGCTTTTTTTTTTTTTTTTTGAGTTGTGACTCTCTTTCAATCTCTAGCCCCCACACTAGGGTTGCGTGGTGATTGTTTGTGAATCGAGAACGCTCACTTTGGAACTGCAATCTACCGCATTTTAATTTGCTAGAGCATACTGCAGTGTTGGCGGTGCAGATTATGGATCCGTGAGAATAGGTGCGTTCATGGGTAGGAAGATAATAAAGTCCATGGCATCTGAGCATTTGAAATCCTCATTATCAAACAACAACACTTCACAGCCAGTCAATGGGGTGAACTCCTGTGAAATGGAGGGTAATGGCATGGATTTGCTCGAAAATGAGGCTTCACTGGATTACTTGTGCAATCTGTCACCTCACCGGTAATATTTAGTTTCTGTGCTTTTGTACTTCTTGGGTTTCATTCTCATTTTATTAATATAGGAGTCTTCCTTTATCCAATTTCAGATACGAGGCATCTTATGTGACTAGGCTTCCTGAGATTCTACAGGGCAATGATTTTGTGGAAAATTATGTTCATCATGATGATTCAGTAACAATAATTAATAAAAAGCACAATTATGCAGTTAGAGCGCCTACCAGACATCCCATTTATGAGAACTTCCGAGTCAAGGTCAGTCATTTAACAGATATTTTTTATGCTGTTGGAGTTTTAAATCTCTTGTGCGTAAATAGGGACTTGTGAGTATAAGCTATTTCTATAGTTGATGGTAACTGATCTATCGATTTATTATGGTTATGTTTGACCATTTTTTTGAAAAATAGATTTTGTAATAGTGATTTTTTTGTTAAGAATGTATAGTTAAAAAGTAGAGAAAAGTTTTGGATTTATGTGCAAAATTATTTTATTGAAAAAATGTATTGTTGAAATTTTGAAAATGAATTTTTGGAAAATGGGACTCGAACAGCGCTGTATGTTTCTTTCCTATGTAAAAATTATTGGTCATACTTTTCACTACAAACATATTATATATTAACTGAAAAGAAGTTTTTTAGTAACTCTTTTCTGAGAGATTGCAACTAAGTGTCCCATCTAGAAAATTACACTATAACTATGAACATTTTAATCTATTTTCTTATGTCAAATTAAGAGGACAATCAGTCAGTTGCCAATTAAATCTATTTAAGGAATGGGGTCGAGTTGTCGAAATGGTGATATGCTAGAAAGTTACTTTCCTATATACGCTTTCTTCTATTTTTCTGCAAGGCCCCTTGTGTATACTTGTACAGTCTGTTTCCATTATATTTCAATGACGGTACAACCTGAGAAGGCCCTTTTCTTTTGGATTGAATATTATATTATTTTTCCATGACCATTTGTTGGTTGCTACCTAGGCTTTCAAGGCATTACTGTCTGCAGCTTCTTCGGACGATCAACTTTCGGCTTTAGGAGAACTTATGTATCAGGTATCTGGCCTTTCATCTTTTCAATGCTTTGTTTGCAAGCACATACATGGGACCTTGGAACTGGATTAAGTAATCCATTAAAAAGGAATTATTTATCACTTCAGTTCAAAGCCCCAATTCAAATTCACGAAGCAAAATTTTGTTAACGAATGAAGAATTATTTTAAGGATCCAGATGCCTTTAATGCCATTGCCCCTTGTATGATTGCTCTATTTCTTTGCGTCATCTATCATGAATCGAACTGGCGAATATTTCATAGTTCTTTTCCAGATTAAACATTATTAGGTATGCAAGAAACATGAAAAAAATAATGAAAAGTTGAAATTTGTGGACCCATTTATCTAATCCAATCTCTCACTAACAGATTTTATATTTCAGTGTCATTACAGCTACAGTGCTTGTGGACTTGGGTCACACGGGACAGATAAGCTGGTAGAACTGGTACAGGAAATCCAGCACGGGAAACTCTCAAAGTTCGAAAATGGAACTGTATATGGGGCAAAGATTACTGGTGGAGGTTCTGGTGGAACAGTTTGCATTATTGGCAGGAATTGTTTAAGAAGCAGTGAACAAATTCTCGAGGTAGACTTCAAAATCTTGCGCCACAAATCCATCAGAAATGAACAGAGCATTTCATTTCTAGCATGCTTTTCATAGACTTTGCACAAGTGATATATAACAGAGCCATTAATAAATTAGAGATAATGTGTGCGGTTCATTTTCTAGCTTGGAAGATTTTTTGACAGTGAAAGTTCAACATTGCAGATTCAACAAAAGTACAAAGCTGCCACTGGTTTTTTGCCATTTGTTTTCGAAGGTTCTTCGCCCGGTGCTGGAAAGTTTGGCTATCTGAAAATACGCCTCCGGTCACGCTCACAGCTTAAATAATTTCCAAAAATAAAGGTAATTTTAAAGACAATAGAAACCTCAAAATATAGTAGGTTTTTGCAACAAATAGACATTAGAAGTCCAAATAGAATCCCTTTCAAACTGTAGAATACATTAGAGAGAGGATTTGTTCGTTTAATACAATCTTCATGGTCCCTAATAATTTGTTTGGACTAGGATGTTTGGGTAATGATCCCAGTTGGTCATGGAATAAATAAATTTATATCTCATATCATCCTGATGAACTAGTTGAACATGGTATCAAAACACAGCAAGAACATGATTTTAAGACTCATCTCCAGTTCTCCACTCATTAATGGATATTAAAAAGTTTCATGTACCCAGTTGAAGTATAGGGCGAGGGGGGGAAAGGGGGGGGTATCTATAAAAATATTTAAATGCATTTTTTTCTTTTTTTTCTTTTTTTTTTTTGGTAAAGAAAAACCAAAGTGGCCTACTCTCTCTCTCTCTCTCTCTCTCTCTCTCTCCCCATTATTATTAGATTTTTTTGAATTCTTCAAATTTGCTAATATGTATTTCATAATCAACCTGTTTTTAATAATACACTTCAAATTTGCTAAATTTCTCATCTTCTCGAAGATAAGTCCTCATCGATCATAACGGCCTAAAGATAGGACGAAAGAATATTTAGTAATTGTGAAAAGGGAAAAAAAAAAATTATCATAATTTTAAGATGAACTTTCAAATTTAAGAAACTTGTGGATTTCTTTCAAAAATAAGGTGGCATTAATTAAATAGATAATTAAGTAAGTTAGGGTCACAATAACATATAATTTATAATCACAATACGTACTAGTCACAAATCGAATATCGTTACGATCACAAAAACACAAAATCTAGATCACAGTTGCAAATTTATTCATGAATTATACAATTTTACAACTTATTTACCTATCACAACAACTTATTTACCGATCACAAATTATCGAATTAATTGATCACAATTTATTTATTGAACAAATTATCATATTAATTGATCAATTTATAATTCACTACCATCATGCACATTTGTACCCCGAAATACTGCTACCACTGTCACCGCCACCTCGCAAATTTGTACTTCCACTGCACCACCAGCATCACACTAGCACCACACAACCACCCACACAGATTTGTACACTGCAAATGCATAACCACACAGCCATTAGCACCAGCACTACTCTACACCGTCGGCATTCCAACCATAATCACTGGCAGTATCGACTTCATCACCAACACTCGTTGTATGACACCCATGGACGCCACTCCAACATTGCTATTCACTGTAGCCAAGGACGGACCCAACAAACCATCCCAACTCGGGCGAACGTTAACCAGTCAACGTCGCAATCGTAAGAGAAATGTCGTTTATTAATATTTAATTACATAATATTAAAAATAGCTTTATTGTAAGTTGTAACTATTGAATTATCCTCAACCTCAATCACCAATTCACATCACCTCCAAATCCAATCTAGATTAACATTCTCATTTTTTATCTAATTAATGACTACACTGCAAATTGCAACACTTTAACAAGGGAAAAAAATTAGTTTGGATTATGGATATGAGACTGTGGACAATTAGAGTACACTGTACATTGCAACACTCACTGGCAAAGAAAGAAGTCGGACAATGAGAGTATATGAAACTGCAGACAATTAGACAAACACCAATTTTTTACATTTCATTGCACAATTTCAATTTGCAGTTAAAAACTTAAAACTCGTGATTTACTATCGAATATCACAGCCACGGGACCAAAATTAAATAAAAAATGACCGCCTACAACAGTACAACTTGCGATTTTAGGTTTCACAAAACCGGCTGAGTACGGACTTCGGAGACAGAGTGCGGCGACTGCCTGATTCTGCTATGTCGTTACCGGAGACGGTTGCGACGGCGAGCTGACTGCTGAGTGACGGAGACACGAAGTCTGCTGCGCCGGAGACGGGAGTCATGAGAGATTGGAGAAGGTGAGAATTTGGGAATAAAGGATTGATTTCAAATTTTCAATCGATTTTGTATAATTTGGGACTTTAGCCTTAGCCTGTATGTTATATATTAGGGAAAAATACATAGTTCAGGGATTTACTTTCACGAAATCAAAAATCAGGCTCCAAAGTTTAAAATTACAAAACTCAGGTTTTTTCATGAATTAATTAATTATATTTTACAATTAATCTATTAAATTAAATATTTAACTATAATATAATACGATTAATCCACCTCACACCACCACCACCACCACCACCACTCCGGCAACTACTCCGATGACTCGCGATTACTCCAGCGACTGTTCTCCGACCACTGTTAATTCCGACGACTATTTTCCTGTGACCGTTGCTCCGATTGCAAGGTCACAGATATCTTATTAAGTAGTTAAAAATTTAATTTCGGTCACAACTTATCAAATTATTCAATCACATATTATTTTGAAATCACAAATGAAAAAATTTATAGGTCACAGCTTTTTAATTAGTCATAGTTAAGAAAATTTGTTAGTCACAGATTATTTTATTAGTCGATCACGCATTTTCAAATATGTAAGTCACAGATTCCTTTTCAGTTACAAAATATCAATTTTAAAGTTACAGTTCAATAGCTATGTCACAGATACAAAAAAACCCACAACAGTTCAATAGCTAGGTCACAGACACTAAAAAAATCATTACAGTTCAATAGCAAGGTCATAGACACCAAAAAACCCACCACAGTTCAATAGCTTAGTCACGGACACAAAAAAAAAAACTACCACGGTTTAATAGCTAGGTTACAGACATTAAAAAAATCACCATAATTCAATAGCGAGGTCACAAACATAAAAAAAAAACCCATCACAGTTCAATAGCTAGGTCACAGACACAAAAAAAACCACCATAGTTCAATAGCTTGGTCACAGACAACAAAAAAAAAATCACCACAGATCTGCATCCACTATCACCACCACACCGACCTCACCTATCGCACCCACCCCAAAAACAGATCTGCATCCTCCAAAAGCAGAAAACAATGGTGCACAATACAGAGGCGCTGCACACCCACATCGCGACGTTGCCGACAGGCTGGACGGACTCACGGCCATGTCACGGCGCACGCTGTTGAACGGCAGCGCCGTTCAGCTCACTGTTGTACGACAGCATCCAGTCAACGCGCCGTTTAGCTCGCGACGACGACACTGCCGTTCAGCAACGTCTCGTCACGACTGGCGCTGCTGTTCAGCAGCGGCGCAATGTGGGGAGGGGAGGGGGAAAGGAGTGGGAGAGACAGACGGTGGCGGTGGGCAGTGGAGGCGGCGAAAGAGTAGAGAAATGGTGGAAGAGAGAGTGGAGATAAATGAATAGATTTAGGATTTGGGATATATTTATTTATTTATAATTTGATATGTAATATAAATAAAATACCTGAAAAGTGAATAAAAAAAAAGTCAAAATTTGATTTTTAAAAAGTCACAACTTAACACTTGGTCTAATGCAATTTCCCCTATATATTAAGGACTGTGCCAAGACAAATTGCCAAATTCAATTAAAAAAAAAAGATGAATTAAATGGGCTACTCTGGCCCAATTTCAAAACAAACAAAACGATGGGCTGACCAAGTTGGCCCAATATCAAAACAAATAACAAAAAAAATGAAAGTAGGTCGCAGCCCACTTTCAAAATGGAAAAAAAAAGCCATGGAGAAGATGAACCAGGCACAGGCGCTGTCGACGCCAGTCGATTCGGTAGAGCCCAGCACGCGCGGTCCCCCCACCCTCCCTCGACCCGGTGCTGGGTCGGTCTTTGACCGTAGCATACGCAAGTCTCATTCCACACAGAAAAATTAAATAGTTTCTTATGTTACTTAGATCTGGAAATTGAATTGGTGAATATTGAAAGGTAGAGCAACAACTGCATCAAGAAAGCCAAAGAGTTTTGATATGTAGAGAGAATATGGGAGATAAGGTAGAATGCGATGAATGAGGTAGAACGTGTTGGGGTGGAGTAGGGTGAGAATTACTGTTTTAGAATTGGATTTGCAGAGATATCAAGGGAAATAAAATGGAATGGGGTGGGGTGTATCTGATTTTTAAATAAAATTTGTTTCCTACATGTACACTTTTTTACATCATTACTTAGGTGGCAATGGGTCGAGCCGAGTCGGCTCGGCCCGTATGTGCACGAGCTCGTGGCTCGTTTATAACTAGCCGAGCTTCTGCTCGACTCGTTACTCGTGGGCCAAGCTCGGCTCGGCCCATGAGCTCGTGGCTCGTGGGCCAAGCCGAGCTTCAGCTCGTGAGCTCGCCTATTTTTTTTTAAGATAACCATTATTCAAACAAAAAAAATCCATCCGCCTTGGACGAGCCGCTCGATTAGTGCTCTGGCCACCCACGATCCAACTTTTCACAAGCCGACGAGCCGCTCGGCCCATTGTCATCACTACTTACATCATGTCACGGACGACATCATATTGGACAATTTAAAAAAAAAATACACAATTTTCCGCCAAGAATTTTTTGGAAAATAGTAGTGTCAAAAACAATGTCAAACTTTGAGTGTACATTTAGCATTGTTCAAATTGTTTGTGCCTAATTTATGAAATTGGAAGTTGAAATGTAAGGTATGAGGTAATTTTTCTTGTGCCAAAAATTAATGGACGATTTTAGCCCTATTAATGAAGAACAAGCTAAAAAGTTAGTTATCTATAATATATCTTTCTATATATAAAAAGTGTCTATTAAACGGAATATGTTGGTTTAACGGAAAAACTAACGAAATTTCTTGATTTAACGGAAAAACTAACGGAATTTTTTTAGTTTAAAAATCTTTTAACTCCATAATTGGGTTTCAAAATTTACAATTCTAAAGCCCATGTAGAAGTATTGGATGTCATGCTCATTTTATAGATACACTTCTCTCCAAAGGTTTCATAAACTTCCAATGTGGGATTGTGCATTTTATATATGCTCTTAACTCCAATAGTTTTATAAATTTCCAATGTGGGATATAGACAAAAAAAAAATGTTAAAATGCTCATCAAAATCATTTTCAAATGTATGTCTAATTGACTAATTTGATTTTGAATTATAACTAATTAAATTGTAGTATTCACTTTCATTCTTTCATTTATTTAATTTTCAAATTTAATTTAAATTGCACTTGATTATTGATATATTAATGTTAGATATTATTTTCTATAAGTTTAAAATATTTTAATTTAACAAAGTAAACTATTTTAACATATTTATTTTTAATTTTTAGTGTTGGGACTAATTGTAGGATATATAATGAATCTAATTAATAAAAATAGATTTACTTTGAATTATTTTTATGTATTTATTGCATTTGGTTCGACTCCAGTTGAATTCCCACTAACTTCATGTCGGAATCATTCTCGATTGTGAATCAAAATCCTTCATCTCCAATTTCAGATATCGGAATTATCAAATCCGTAGACTTTTCGTATAAATCATATAATTAATGCTCATGTTTAGTTCCTTAATTAATAAAAAAAATTAAAATTCTTCTAACACTATTTAGCAATATTATAGTATTATATTAAATGTTTAGTAAGTATTATTTTAAAATATTAGATGATTTTATGATATAGTAAAAATCTATTTTTTTTATAATATAGAAAAAAAAAACTATTTTTTAAAATAAAAATATATTTAATGTCTTAAAAATAATTAAAATAATATTAAAAATACGAAACGTATTATTACGCTTATTCTTCGTATTGACACGCCTAAACTTGTGATTCTTGATACTCAACATCGACGTCTCGCAACGCATTACGTCTTTTAGAACATTATTAATAAATGAATGGAAAATGCAAAAAGCTTTGTACTACTACATTTTAGTCACTAGAAAAAATGAAACTAAAAAAAAAATGGATGTGGAGATTATCAATTTAAAAATGCTAATAGTTTATTTGGTAAGGTACATTGAACTCAATGAAGAAAAAATATTTATTTATTTAGTTTTTTATTATAATGTTTTCTATTATTTTATTATGTACAAAAAGTTCATGATTAAATACAAAATTTAATATAATATAATAGTACGAAACACAAACTTATACATTTTAATTTAGAATTTAACACTATTCAAATTAAAATTAATATATCACAATGTGTAATTATACATTTTTTTTTTGTTTAATGAACCAAAAATATTATATATAAACTAAGCAAACGTGCATTGCACGTTACTTAAACCTAATTATCATATCAAGTGAGAATAATTTTTGGGACAATTTTAACAATACTAAAATTCAATTGTTTCAATAATACTTTACTTTTCGTTTTTTGATATGTAATAAATACTATAAAATCCTTGTTGTATATTAATTTTGTGTTATTAATTCTCAATTAATTAACTTTCGCATTAATCTAGATTCAATGAATCTTCATCAACATGAATCTAGAATTATTATAGATGAATTTATTCAATGGCTGTTTAGATTCATGTATTAACAATTAATTCTTATGTACCAAATGTAATATAAAAAAAATTGTTCATTTGTAATATTTCATCATCACAAAAACTTTGAACCATAGAAGTTGAGTTTTGAGAGTATAAATTTATTCTCTTAAATTTATATCCTAAATTTTATTTTCTTTAGTTCATTTGAGACTCATTAAATCCTTCGAATAAATTGGTATCAAATATTACTTTTACAGCACTTATAAAGTATTTCAAAATCGTTCAACTTTTACCGCACTTATAAAATTTTAGGTTTGACTGTAATATTATTTTATTGAGCAATGTATGATTGAAAAGAAAAGAGAGAAAAATATATTTTAGGAAAAATGGATATTAAACAATGGCTAAATGCGATGAGTTTACTATTGGGCCAGTTATGGGCCTTACTATCAGGCCCAGACTTTTTACCTGTTGACATCCGTTCCTATTTGTGCACATTCCTTAATATTAAGGCCCCGTTTGGCCTTCATATTTAAGTTTTTTTTTTCAAACTTATTTTCAATTATATATTTTAGGGTATTCACATTTTTTATCAATTTTTCAATCACATATTTCTTCAACTTTTATTAAAATCTAGAAAAAAATATATTCTTTAACTTTCAAACAGTGGCTATATGTGAGTTTATTTTCAAGGGGTAAAATCATGCATATAAAAAATTGGAATATGAACTATAGCTAAGAAAATAATAGTACACACATTAAAAGTCATATTCTTTGTTACTCGTTTTGAACTTGTTCGAGAACATTGATGAGATTTACAAATAAAAAATCGTATGAACCTTTTCATTTCGTTAATGGGCACAATTTGTTTGAGTAATGCTATTCATCCCCAGTGTGTTTACAAACACAGTCTAGATGGTGTTAATGTGACATTAAATAATAGGTGAAATTAAATAAGTCATTTAATTTCACATTTCATTTAACCTATCATTTAGAACCATCCAGACTGTATTTGTAAACACACTGGGGATGAATAACATTACTCAATTTGTTTTATCGAACGATCACGTCACACACGTATTTCAATTCCTACTATCTTCTCGAAAAACCACTTGTTAATTTTTTTTTTCTTGTCCAAGAGAAGTAGGTCTTTAGGAAAATCCCACACTAGATGATGTAGTCTCAATGACAGATACTTTTCACATAAAAAGGTAACAAACTATGTTAAAAATCCCACAATGGTCATTATCCATAGTGATCATTCTGATTCCTTAGATTAGGATATTTTCCCAAACTTTCACAACTATTTTGAAGTTGACCTAATCGTGACATCCACGTGATCAATTAAATAGCATTGAATTGGTCCAAAATCTGTTATAATCTTGCATTGGTTTCATGTTGTTTGGATCACACATTCTCGTTTGGCTAAAACAATGACCACATGGTTCAAAAATAAAATAAGTCATTCAATGTTCGTTACAAAATTACGTAAGAAAATTTGTTTGAGATCATAGTTCTATTTGAACAAGTTAAGTCGTTTTAGAGTTCGTCAAATAAAATTTTCTTCAATAACGCATCAAATAATCTATTGACTGGTTAAAAGAAAAATTAAAACTCGATTTAAACATTA
Source organism: Fraxinus excelsior (assembly GCA_019097785.1). Lineage (NCBI taxonomy): Eukaryota > Viridiplantae > Streptophyta > Magnoliopsida > Lamiales > Oleaceae > Fraxinus > Fraxinus excelsior. The sequence continues at coordinate 42,979,996 of CM032626.1, read as the reverse complement.
AGGACATATTCTTAAGAAAATTAGACCAGAACTCCGTATGTAACTTTTCCTTGGTTAAAAAACACCAAACGGGCCGACAATGTGTCGAGACTTAAGACCGGCCACCAATGTTTAGGTACCTACTAATTGGCATTAGCACCCAAAGTTTGTGTTGTCCTTTTCACATGTAAAAACTAAGGGCAATGCTACATGTACCATTTGGGTTACATGTAGCTTTACTCGGGTCCACGCTTCCCCCTCACAATGGGGGGCCACGTGATTATTTTATTGACCTCGGGCCCCCCACATTGTGAGAGGGGCGGTGGGGTCGGGTAACCCAAAGGGGTCAAGTAGCTTAATTCAAAAACTAAAGAATGATCTTTAACATCTCAGAATGGGTTACTTGTACTTGAAGTCACCCAACTTTTACCTCAATTGCAGTTGGATCATTGAACTTCAATTCAATTGCAATCGGCTCATTTGAGTGTTTTTCGGAGAATTCTTCGTCCTTTAATTTAATTCCCTAATACCCTATTGCTCTAAAATGAATTAACATTTTTTTCTTTAAAATAAGCATTTTGTAATAATGATTTTCATCAATTGCATTTTTTGTATGTGATTAATGTAGCGAATAAGTCCGCGTGGATGGCCATGTCTTTAGAAATTGATTTTAATGGCCAATTAAGCATGTTACGTAATATAGGTTGGCGAAGCACAAATCTAAAAATTTAATTGCAATTAAATTGAAGTGAATTGATTTCTTTAAATTGAAGTTCGATGACCTAATTGAATTTTGGTAAACTTGGGTGATCACCAATACAAATAACCCTAAAGGCCATAAATTGTAGGGTACCTTGTATTGCTAGTGAAAATGACATAATTGTCCTTGTTACATTTGAAAACTAGTGCATGATCTTTAACCTTTCAAAAACCCAAAATTTGAGGGTACCCTACCTTATAAAAGGTCTTTCTAGATGAGTGGAATTATTGCATTATCCCATCATTTTGAGTTGGCAATACGTTTTGTATTTAATGAAATTTGGCATATTATTATCCCCAAACAAATTGGCAAAATGTCAATAGAAAATCACATCTCTCCATTGATTTGTGTGAGAGAGAGAGAGAGAGAGAGAGAGAGAGAGAGAGAGAGAGAGAGAGAGAGAGAGAGAGAGAGAGAGAGAGAGAGAGGTGTTCTTTCTTCCAATCATGTCATGCAAGAAGAGAGGTGTGTGGGTGTGGAACATAGAGGAACCCACTAAACAAAATGGCAAAATCTTTTTATTATTGGGGGCCTCAATCAAATAGTTTGGCATTGATCCATCATCCATGTTATACAAGAATGACAATTAATTAGGCATTTTCTTAGCTTTGTTAAGTGCATGATAAGGATAAATTCAAAGCCATTTTGGGACATAAGCACTTATTCTTATCGTCTATGTCACCATGGCCCACTTAGTTCTCACAAGGGTCGAACAATACTTGCTCGTAGAATCACGATATTTAAGAGTTCAATATAGTAGAGAGTGAATATACGTATTTATTTAGTTTCAACATTCAACGTATCTCTTTCAAGTGTAGTCGAATCCATTTTGTATCGAAGTCATGGTATGTACGCAAATTTCATAAATAAATAACAGCGAAATTTGTCGGTATTGACACCATGTGGAAATACTTATTTTAAAAGTTTATGTTGGTGGAAGGTAAATATATTTATTTAGATTTGTTTTTAACCCGTCACTTCACGTGCAAGTTGAATTTACATTTCTTATCAAAAGTTTGCTATGTACACAATTTTATCCACTCAAATACCACGTAGAAACACATTCTCAAAAGCATTGAGGGTAAACACATTTAGTAAGTTCGAGCGCATTAATATCTCATGAAAAAACCCATCTTTAAATATAGACAGAAGAATTCTTCGTTAATCGACTTCGACTTTTAAACAACTCGGTTGAACATAAATGACATCACAAATCGAGTGAAAATAAGTGTAAAAAATCGCATAAATGAAATTTTCATCCCCTTGTAACGTGCAAGGAAATGTTTCGACTTTATGTTCATGCGTGTCATATCATGGTATCACAAGGATATTAAAAGAATGTGCTTTTCACAAAGTCTTAAACTTTTTTTATGCCTTTTAACTTTGAGCAATGAAATCAAATTTTAATCAATCAATCAATAAAGGCCAAAATCTCCATGGCCCCTTCAAAGATTGTGATGTCGGCCAAATATTTGGACACTAATGAACGATATAATGCACGGTTATGGCCGAACGCTATCGAAATTCTTGATCCAACTTATATTTTTGTCAATATAATATTTCAGAGTTTTGAAAGATATGACTCGTACAATTTTCTTCTGATTTTGATATTTTTCAATACTAATTTTTCTCAAAATTCACTTTCAATCATACATTTTCTCAATAAAATATTTTTTCTTTATTTTTTAACAACACATTCTTCCAAAAAAAAAAAAAATTCACTTCTCAAAAATTGCGTCTATTTTGATAATGATTAGAGAAGAAATAATCAATTGAAATGAAAATTGGACTGTTAAATTAAAATAAATTATATAACAAACACGAAAACACAAGATTTTTTAATTGATATTAGATGCAACAATAATTGTCTACGGTGGCCAATAAGAAGAAGACTACTTAATCTACACTTTACGTAGAGAACACCATGCTGGACAGCCTATCACTATGAGACTCTCTACATTCATGTGGGATGCTTGCCGCTATGAGGCCATCTATATTCATGTTGGAATGTCTATCGCTACGAGATCAACGCAACACTTACAATAAAAATATTATTGAGTTCGATGGGAATCGATCAACGGTTATCATAGACACAACCAATTGTTGGATAGGTAGAGGTCCTCCATTCAGGACGTGGGGGTATTAGAAGGCGCTAAGTGTTGCGATAATCGCTCGACAGTTATATGACTTCAAACACTTACAAATACTCCTAAGGCAAGACGGGGTATAGTTCTAGAGACTCTAGCTATTTGAATACGCATCAATCTTTTCTTCCTAATGTTACGTTCTTGAGTCCCTCACTAATTCTCACGCCAAATGTAAAATGGGAGAGAAAACATCAACCTCATTTCGCAGGTAGCATTTGTTCATCGAAGCAGCAGCAGTACCTTGCACCACCAAGAGGCCACGTAAGCTTGATTTATAACCATTTCACATTAATGATCATGTATAAATAAATTCATAAACTGAAATGTTTTATAAGAATCTAAATTAAATTAAAATCATGAAATTTGATTAGAGATTATTGTAAAAGTATACTTTGTTGTTTTGGCTAAAGTTGTTGACCATAAGGTCAATCGCAATTACTAATTTTATTTTATTTTCTAATAGATAAATTTCTTTAAATGAGTTCTTGTGACATATTTGACGTTTTAAATTATCTATAATTGAATGTGATTTAAAAAATAAATAAATATATAGGAGAGATGTGAACAAGGAGAATATTTAGGAGTCGAATTTAATTACGTGTTTAAACTTTGTAAGACATTTTATTCAAAATTATTGAAGGTTCCAAGTTATGAAGTCAAGATTGAATTAGACTTGATTCTAAGGATGGCAATGGGACTACCCTCCTCGTGGGATTGGATAGAATTAAAATATTTTTATTTAACAAAGCATAAAATAAGAGTTGGAGAAGGAAATTCTCGTCAAATACGACATTTTGTTATCTCTACTTAATTTTGGAGTAGTGCTACATTAGTACATTTACACAACATAGGGGGGGTGGGATTTTTGGCTATTTTTTATTCAGCGTGGAGCCCACCAGGTGAGGATCTTGAATTATCTGGTAGATGAATAGTTCTGTACAACAAGAATAATTGTTAATTTTGACAAAGTTAATATTCATTCTTGATTCTTGATAAAGATAGAAAATTAATTTGAGCTCTTTGTCATTGGATTTGGAGATGGAATTTGTCTTTTCGGTTGGACGATGTTACATAGGACGAATATTTTATTTATTTTGTTCAATTTAGCGTGCTAAACATAACGTCTTAACAAGTCTATACGTAATTTCAAGGGAGATTCCTCGATTTGGAAAAAAAAAAAAAAGGCAACTCAAATGGACCACATAATATGTAAGTGGGAATCGACCAGATTGAGTCAAAATCATCAAAAGATGCCTTGTTGATAGAGCACTCAAAAGGCTAGATTCAGTTTAAATAGTTCAGTATTGTATCAGTGTTGTTTACTCTGAATTAAGAGCACGTTTAGCGCATAAAAAAAAAGTGCTAGCTTATAAGTTGGAAAAATCGCTTTTTTTTGCCAAACATGCTCTAACTACAATATTATTTTAATTCTACTTTCGGCTTAGATCTTTAACATATTTCACCTCGATCAATTTTTATTCAAAGAAAGTATTCGTATATTTTATCAAGGCAACTCTTTACATATTTTTAAAACTCGTTTTTTTTCTAAAATTCATTTTTCAACCACATTCTTTCAATAAAATAAATTTGCATGTAGACCAAAAAATTTTCCTACTTTTTAATCACGTATTCTCAAAAAAATCAATTTTTTTTTTTTTTTTTATCAAATCTATCCTAAAAAAAAAAAAAAAAAAAAAAAATCTACAACAAACAGATTCTAAATACATTCGATCTAGCAGCATAAAATAATTATAGAAAAATGACATAATATTCTGCATCTTATTCATAATTGATGCATTATCCAACTTTTTTTTTTTTTTTTTTTTATTGCTTTTGGAAGAAAATTTCATTGTCGACTCGTTTCTATTCAAACCGATTTTGATTGTTTTAATGCATTGTAAAGAGGAAGCCTAAACATCAAATGATGACTAGAAGTAAATCAAGATGGCATCAAAATTAGATGTGTTGTCTTCGTAGGGGCGGGGAGGTGAGAGCCCTCGAGGTTGGGGTTCAACCTTTTTTTAGATGTGTTGTCTTCTTTTTTGCTTTATCTTTTTTTTTTTTTTTTTTTCTATTTTCCTAAGAGATTTTGTAAATAATGTTCACCAATAACATAAATTAAAAATTTCTACAAAAATTACAATTTTGTTTCTTTATCAGATAGGCCCATTCTGAATATGATGCAAATTTAGGAGGCACGATGGCCCTCCTAATGTTAAGATATGTCAAGAAATAGACGTATACAGAGGAACAACAAAATTTCCACTTGCTCTGTATAAAGAGAGAAGGGTAACAGGTTGTACTTTGTTTGATTTACTCGTTGAACACACTACATGGATGGCTTCTTACTAGGAAACACTCTAGGACAAATCTAAGCTTTCGTACAACTTACACTTTGGTCCCAAAAGTTATGCCTTTGTGGTCATAGGGTCGTGTCCACTTGCTTACTCATTCATTGAAAAATAAAAGAATGCATGATCGAGTTGTAGAATAATATGCACGAGATTTCGTCTGAAATTGATAGTCGATTTGAACATATTAGATTGTTATTGTCGATATCACATTCATCTTTTTATGATTAGAGGGTACCTTTTCACTTATTCAGGCAAGCATCTTTAGCTTGTTGATTGTTAAGCTATTTTTCGAGTTTAAAGCTCGCTAATCGCTGTGTGAACCCCCAACATACAAGCATGCATGCTAAATTGGAAATTTGTTCACCTCATATCAATTATTTTGTGTGTGTAGATTTTACATTCATCTTGTGTCGAACCTCAAATTTAATGTAACGCATGTCTGGGTCTTAGATTGTTTGTCGAGAAAGGCCGATTAGTTTGAAGATGGTTTCATATTATTAAATTGTTATGTAGTTAAAAAAAAAAAAAAAATAGACTATCAAAGAGTCATATTTATTTATTTACATTTTCAACATAAGTAGCCTTAGATGAAAAAATAATTCTTTTTTTTTTTCTATGATATCTAAAACGTGCAATTATCATAATATGAATGAGATTAAATTTCAAGACAATTTTCCGTATTAATATCGTAAGATATTCATGTGAACTATGATTGGAATAATGAAATTATTTTTTTATACATTTAACAAACACGCACAAGTAAAATCTAATTCAATTCTCACCAACGTTAAACCTAAAAACAATATATATATATATATATATATATATATATATATATATATATATATAATCGAAAATTCATTTTTGAATATTAACCTGTATCTTCACACTACAATAATTAAGACATGATATGTCAAATTGTTACATCAGCAAATATACTTAATACGTTGAAAACTATTAGATTAAACAAGAAAAAAAAAATTCAACAAATACCATGCATATCGCTTCATCAATCATGTCACCTATTACATTTGTGACCACTTGGCCGTATAGCATAGCTGCATCATGACAATGGAACGTGAGTGTAAATCACTCCAAAGCCAAATTTCCCTACCAAAATCTGCAAAAGGGCCCCTTATGAAATGTAATAATATTTATGGACAAATGCAATGTCCAAACTTTTTAAGCGATAAGGCCAAAGGACCTCTAGGGGGTGATCTGCCTTGACAATCCACACCACAACCACCACTTTTGCCACCCCCTAATGAAGGTGATCAACTTCGACTAGCTCTTTATTCACGATCTTTGAAGAATCCGTTCATGCATTTCGGGCCCCGTTCGATAGAGATTAGTATTGAAAATATAGCCGTTATTGGATCTCACTAGTCTAATAAAAGTCAACAATAACGACTAATTTTTCAATTTTAATCTGATTTTAATCTCTACCAAACGGGCAATCGTGAATTTGTTTGTATCTATTTGTTTGAATATATTTGTTTGAATTATGGCTAATTCAAATTTGAGGACCACACTTTGAAAAGTTTGTCCTCGCAATTAACAAATCAATTGAATGAAAAAAAGTAGTTTTGACAATTCTTTATTTTATGATTTCAATAACGAATTAATCGATGGGTACAAAATAATCTAGATATTAATTATCTTATTTATAAATAGGAGGGAACCTAGTTGACTAAACTGAGCATTTGCTTGAAAATAGAAGTATGCACTTCATATTGTGATGAATCGTCTAGTGCCCATTGTAAGTTGCATTACAACTTGTATATCAACCGGAACAATATTAAGACCCTGTTCGGTAGGGATTAAAATTCAATTAAAATTGAAAATATAGTCGTTATTGGATCTCACTCGTCTAATAATCATCAGAAAATACGATAATTATCCATGAAATTGCAATAGTGCCGGTTGAATAGTACTTGTCTGTTATCGTTTTTTTTTTTTAACAACTTCATCCTTTAGATGTGGAATGGTTAACAAGATATTATAGCCACAAAAAATACTCAGGTTTTGATAAATAGCACAAGAGGGAGCGTATCTTGGCAATATTTGAATAAAAATATGACACTTTCTCATAGCGTAATCTTTTAGATGAGATAATTTTCACTACCCGAGCAATTAGAGTTTGATCGACTGTTGCTACTACATATAATCTAAAAAATATTTACCATAATTTTTTTTTTCGTTCATCTTGATCCCACATTATTTGGTTTCAAGGAATTTTATTTTATTTTTTTTCAGGAAGACATAGATGTAACAATTATGCAAATTTTCTTTTCAAGTACTAAGAAATTTATTATTTTTTCAATACTCTCCAAAATAATAGATAAAGCTAAAAAACTAACGGGGTTGTCCTCAACTAATATTTTCATAAATTCCATGAGAATCGCATCAAATATGGTGAAATTTCAATAAATTTGATCATATGTATTTTTAAATTTGAAATCCATCCAAACCTTTAAAATCCCTCTATTAATGAAATCTTTATAAATTCACTAATTATTGAGGATACTTACTTACATTTTAAAGGATTTCATTGAATTTCATTAAAATCTCAATTGAAGACATCTAAGTGTTAATGGATTTCTTCAATTAATGACACCTAAATTTAGAAAGATTTTTAAAATTTATCACAATCTCAATTGTGTATGTATCAAACTTAAATCGTCCTAACCTAAAAAACTGTATAGTATATGTTTAAGGAAAATCTCATATCGATTAAATATAAAAATACTAACCAACTCATCTTAATAAGATTGAATTTTTCTTTTGAAACAATAATGCATTGATCTAGTCATCGCCGGATCCACAATGGTCTATCAAAATTGATTCGTTTTTGTCGATATGTTCCAAATGTATCATAGGAATTGTTGAAAAGGGATAGTCTATATTGCTCAAACGAGCCATCTGATCTGACTGAAAACACAATTGAGCAATCACATCTCAAGATTAATTATTCAAAATGAGCAACCATCTTCGAGGTCATATTAAAGGTTAGCTCGTACATCAGTTACATATAAAAATACTAACCAACATTTAATGGTTTGTACTACTTCTCTTAAGAATATTGACATTTAATCTTCGATGGAACACGTATCTTAATAGTATAATTGCCATTTGTAATACACTTATTGATGCCATTAATGGAAAAATTAATAAACAAGAGCCAGCAATTTTTACTGTTAGGGTTTGGTTTGCAAGTTCTTTAAGGGACCAAATTAATTAATCTGCAGCATTGTTATGCAACATAATGACAGGATAATATTATCTAATTGCAGACTTGTCTCATAATGCCTTAAGCATTAATCAAGGAATCTTTTTTTCTCTCTCAATATATTATGCTCTTAAAGATTACATGGGAATCCTATGCTTATTTTCTTTGGACAATTTAAAGGTTTTGAAGATTACTTAAAAGTGTTAATAGATTCCCAAAAAGGGAAAAATGAAAATAATTCGTGCTATCTATAATTGGGACATTTATCAATTAACTAAGCTTTATTCCAATTTCCAAATTCATTGACATTTCTTGCACGCTTTTCATTTGACTTAGGCCTGATTTGGTAGAGCTTTTGAAAAGCTAAAAATTATTTTTGAAATTAAAAAAATGCTTTTGAAAATATTCAGATAAGTTTCTTAAAGTGCTTTAATTATTTGGTTAGAAATTTTTTTAGAGAAAGCTGACAAAATGTTTTCCTCATGAAGCTCTTCTACAATTGGGCCCTTAATCTGAGTTAGCTATGTCGACGAGCCGAGCAAGCCTGAGCCGAAAAAAAAGCTCGGGCTCGGCTCGAGCTTTTTTGTTCCGAGTTTTTTTTTTGCCCGAGCCAAGCCGAGACCGGACCGGCTCAATTTTTTTTTTTTTTTTTTAATGTCAAATCTACATTTTTTACTTAAGAATTTTAAATTTTTGTGGTTTATACGGACTATAAATTAAAGAAAAAAGCTCGGGTTCGGCTCAAACTTTTTTGTACAGAGTTTTTTTGGGCCCGAGCCAAGCAGAGCAAAGCTCGTCCAAAAAAATGAGGCTCGGCCAGAGCCTCGGCTTGTTGTAACCGAGCCCGAGCCGGGCCAGGCTCGAACTTTTTCCGAGTCGAGTCGGCAAGCTTTTTTGTCATCCCTAATCTAAGTGGAAAAAAGAAATTTACTATAAGGATTTATAATTATCTCGCCCTTTCTTCGCTGATGGGACGAGGGCGAGAGCTGAGAAATCAAGTCTCTTAGTGAGCGGTAATCTATTTTAAGATGTGAGCATCAGAAAATATATAAATCACGTTAATTGAGATTTTAACAATGAAAGAAAATAACTTCTCATGTCAAGAATTTAAAGGACGGCCATATCTAAATGCAATTTTGTCAGTTTAAATTATTTGTTTTGTAATAATAAATTAAAAACAAATTGTCCATCAATAAATTAATATGCTATATATGTTACCAATGCTTATTTAGATCATTTTTCTCCCTCTATATAAAAGATTATAATAATTGTCTTGGATAGAGATATGAACATGGTGATGAATAAATTAAAAAATTATTTTAATGCATGGGGATTCCCAAGAAAACATTAGCCAACACGGGTTCTTGTTCATCTTTGAGAGGAGATGATATTATATCCTTCATCCGTTCCAATTATATAGGCTTGTTTCGTTTTTCACACGAATTAAGAAAATTTCTTTAATGTCGTTGAAAAATTAATTTTTGTCAAAGTCTTTCCTAATTTACCCATATTTAATTTTTAGTATGTAAAACTAAATTATTGTTGTAATTAATAAAGAAGAAGAAATGAGAGTTGTTCCGTGTTTCCAAGAAGTGGGAAAATGTGTGTATTTTGATGATTTCAAGAAGTTGACACATTAAGTGGAGAAAATTTAATAAAAGTATATTGGTAAAGAAAAACAATAAAATATTCTACATTAGGAAATATGCATATATATTTGGAACAAGAAAAAAAGAAACTCAGCATATATAATTGGAACATAATGAGTATATTTTATGTTTTACTATATAATACATATTATTTACCTAAACCGCGTTCTTCGTTATTATTTAATTAGAGTTCCCTAGTATTGGGGTAGGTGATAAGATTAAAAAAATGATGTCTAATTCCAAAGAATAATGCTTTATTAATTAGGTGCTATGAGTCTCGATTTGAGAGGTTCTTCATTAGCATCTCCGATATATGATAATCTTCCCAAGTATGACCTCATTACATATGTAAGAAGATAACAATAGAGTAGAATTTTAAATTTTACTTTCCTTGTTAAAGTAGAATTTTAAATTTTAAATTGTTGAAAGTCTTTTCAAAATAAATCTATTGAATGGACAAAGATGGAATGCGCGATGTTGTAGCTAACTCATGCGATACTTATGAAAGAAAAGGGAAGTGTATAAAGCGAGTTGAATATATGAAATGTACCTCGTACGTAGTGCATGTGATACTTATGAAAGAAAAGGGAAGTGTATAAAGCGAGTTGAATATATGAAATGTACCTCGTACGTAGTGCTACGTGAATCGGATTTCTCTGTAACTGATATAGTTTTAGACTAAATTCTACCTGATTAGCTGCCTTCTATGGCTAGAGGGAGAGTTGAGTAATAAGTGAAGACTTTTGTAGTAGATGACAACGTAGAATTCTTATAATGGAAAGATCACATGTTTGTAATAGATTATACTCATATGTTTAGTGGTTGCGATTGGCCCTTGAGACTAAGCTATTCGTCTAGATTGATGTGGTCCTCTCTAACTTAAGACTCGGGACCATTTCATTTTGACTTGTTAAAATTATTTTACACAAAGTTCTTAGCCTCATTGTAAGTCCGAGTTGGACTCATTAAGTTCCTATTGACGTGGGAGGTTCTCACAAGCACCTTGTATATGAGATAATTTTAAAGTCGAGTATGCGCATGAAGTTGTTAACCCTGAGCTTGGATCACTGGCCTAGATAGGACTCATTCGATTCTCCTAGTCTCTATAATTAATTGCGAGGCTTTCACCAAAACTTTTGGCTTAGAACATCTCCAAGAGCCAAAATAAAATAAAATTATTATTGGAATGTAAGCAAAATTCTACCTAACAAATTTAAAGAAGTTCCTTATTGTGCATAAGATGTTTTTATAAATAGAGAGTTTTTTGAAGATGCTCTTAAAATAATCTTAAAATCCAGTATGAACGCACAATTCCTAACTACCTGCTTAACTGAAAAATCGATCACGTATCCAAATGAACATTTTGATAAATTTCGTGTTAAATATAATTAACTAGACAATTATCAAGAGAAGATTTTCAGTCTCTTGATGTAAGAGGCCGATTTTGACCAAAAAAAAATAAAAAATAAAAAGTCCGGAATTCTATATAAGCACTTGACTTTATTTCAGAACGTGCTAATAAAAAAGTAAAACAATATTTTGAAAATCAATTATGATAAAATAAGTAACTAAATTAAGGTCTGAAAATATGGTCGTTATTGGATCTCACTCGTCTAATAAAAGTTAACAATAACGATTAATTTTTCAATTTTAATCTGATTTTAATCCCCTACCGAACGGGCCCTGAACTTATTTTTAAACACAACAATAGAAAAATATTATATATTCCACAAAAATTGGTAGGGTAATATCTAAAGGCAAGAATTGGAAATTAAATATTCAAATAATGTTTCCAGCTATTATGTTCAAAATCAAAACATTATAAAAGTTCTAATCAAAGCTGTCAATATTTGACTAGCTACACTTGAATTATTTTTAACATTAATTTAATATTTTTTTTGCATATATTAAATTAATAATTTAATCCTATACCAGTAATTGGACCTGTCCGATAGTGTTAAATTCTCCATTGATGAACCTAACTAAGTCGGTGACTAATTTTCTTCCCTTTTTCTGGTTAAAAAATTAATGACTAAAGATCGCTAATATATTTGAAGTAATTCGAAGCATACTTGAACATGAATTTCGGGTCAAATTTCTTACTTAAAATGATGGATTACAAGATCCTAGTATGGTTGAATTACCTTAAATTTCAAAGCTCCAACATCTGATTTTCCTTATTCTCCAATGGTCTCAATCTCAATCACAATGGAAGGGGATTATTATCCACAATCAAAATGCTTAATTTTATAAATTTTCATGCAATATATGTGGTTTTAGGCGTTTCTCTATTTTTGAGTGATTTTCCATACGAATTTTACTTAGGGTCCGTTCGATTGCAATTGGCAAATTGGAAAATGGTTGAAAATAAAATGTTATTGAGAATTGTAATTAATTATGTTTGATTGGTATAATTTTTCACATGGAAAATGTTGAAAGTTTGGTTTCGTTTTTTATAGAAAATGTCCATAAAAGTGATAATTTTTTCTACCATTGAGTCTAGAATTTGTTCCAATTGCCAAAAACAAAAAATTACTATATCGAATACCATTCGTTTGACTTTGTTTTGTTTGGAAATTGTCCATTAAAGGGAATTTTTTTTCATTGTTGATAGATTTTTTTTCCAATTCCAGGAAAAAAAAAACCTAAGAACCTGGAAAAATCAATTCCAACCAAAACAACAACAAAAAGTTTTCCTTCAAAAGTTGGAAAATGTAGAAAGATGGGAAAAAAAATCGGGGAAACTTTTGCTATCAAATAGATGCAAAAATTGAATTTCCATGAAAAATCATGGTTATCAAATGGGACCTTATTTTCTACCATCTTTTTTTTCCCTCCATTGCTAGACAAAAAAAATTGAAAGTTTTATTATGGGAGTTATGAGAGGTTTTGTCGATTTGAATTCCAAATTCAAATCACTCACTTCAACCCTTCGATGTCTTTTGGATCGGGTCACTCCACACGTGCGACTCATAACCTATATTTTCTAACAATATTTATATAGGAATATCGAGGGAATAGTAAATACTTTGATATCCGTCGAGGTATAGGAATTAATTATTACATTCTTAGTATGTAACTAATAATAATATGTGTGTTATATATCTGTTGATAATGAAATGCACAAAAATCTGAAGTCAAATTCAAATATCACCTGAAAAAAATAATCTACTTTAGTACACGAGGACCACAAGTCCCTCAAAGAGAATAAATTGTGTGTGTTTTTTATCAAAGAAACTTTTTGTGTAATGACCAGAGAATAATATGAAATTTAACATGCGGGTCGGTCTCAAATCTTAATTATGTTATATCATTTTTAAAAAAGTTGAAGGACTTGAGTGCAAATAACACAAGTTAAGATACTCCATTTTTAATTGAGGCAAAAATGTAACTATCGAAAACTTCAGGTGCAAATGGGGTATATTCAAAGATTGTAATGACAGAACAGAAGTAAATGGATCCAAAAAATATAAATAAAAATAAGAGCTCTCGACATCGCATATGCATGTGGGCCCACGACCGACGACGCGGTCGGCCACGTCACCAATAAAGCATGTAAAATAAAAGCAAAAGCAATTATTTTTCTTAATTGCACGCTCATTTAATTAAACTCAGATTAATTAAATTCAAAAGTGGGGTTTTAGTTAGCTCAATGACATCTATCAAGGAAAGTGATCCAATCTTTATTATAAAAAAAAAAAGAAAAAAAAAAGACGACTAGCTTAACATTTGAATATTCAAAAGTAGTTGTTTGGGAATCGAAAGTTTCGAAAGTGGTATGAAACAAGTGATTCAGAGGTAGATCTTCTTGGAGAATTCTAATGAAAACTCAACTGCTACGCCTTATTTCAAACGTGTGCAAACTCGATCTAGATGGCTCATTTTCTTATGTAAATAAGGTCGGTTCTTTTGCCCTAACACAATGACAAGAAATATCGTACCAATTCAAATTAGGGTTCGTCTTTGCAATTATTAATCTATCCCCTCTACTTTATTTTTTTCTACATTAAGTCTTTGTCAACCAATAGCTTGATGGTTGTCATTTTCAATAGATAATTTCATTAATTCACGTAATTCCTCATTTAAAATTATCGTGCACGTAGAATTCTAGCCTAGGTTATAAATCAACCGTTCTTTATTATGTGAATTTGAATAGTCGATAAAAAGATGAATATATCCAAATTTAGCCTTTGAGTCGAAGATAAAAATATCGTTACATATGAAGTGAATATTAATCTTATGTTTTAAGAAAGTAATCCGATGATGTAGGCTACTCATGACGGTCACTAGATCTTAGTTCTTAGAGTTAGAAGTAGGATATTATTATTTAAAATAAATTTTAGATTCATAAGCAACTTGCGATATAAAAAACGAGAGATATGAAAAATATTGTATACTCTTGTATTATTCTTTTTCATCTTTATTAAGCCAACTGAAAACCCCAAGAAGTAATTGGATATTAATGTTCCAAGAATATTGATGCTTAGAAATATACTTGTCATGATCAAACTAGGCTTTAGGACCACCTCCATACTCATTTCTTTCGACTCGAGGCCAAATTTTCATTAAATTCGAAGAAACCCATGTTACAAAATCAATTTTTTTTTTTGTAAACTCCATGTGTTCCAAATTCCTCAACTTTTCGATTTTGGGATTTACTTGTCATGACCGAACTAGGCTTAGGACCACCCCAAACTTATTTCTTTATACTCGAGGGCCAATCTTCATCAAATTCGAAGAAACCCTTGTTATTAAATCTTTTATGATCGATTTGTTCAATTGTGTCTCTTTTACCTATTTGGTATTGCATGCTATTATTGTAGTTCTTGGGTTAAATTGTCGGCATTCCAACAAATAACAATAAGCCAACTGTGGCATTTTTACGATGTAGCCATAATCTATAATCTTTTGTAAGAATCGCTTCAATTAACGTCTACCATGGACACAAATATATGATATACAAGATTGAACAAAATAACAAACGATCGTTCACAAAACTTTCAATAACAAATTGTACCCTCCATAAAATCATTTGAAGTAGAACTTTCAAGGATTGAGATGACAAACTATGCTTCAATATTGTTAGGAGGGATATGTCTTCGTGATACTAATTGGGACTAATAAAGTGAACGAAGTGAAAAGGCGAAGGCTAGGATAATCCAATTCATCGATTTAATTCGTCGCATTCGCCCGTAACCTCACAAGGATTTAATTCTCTATTCTCTATAATCTCATTCAGTTATATTCGTTTGAAGTGTCAAAAATATTTTATAAAATCTACGAATTTATATTTTCCACATTGTTAGGTTTTTATGAGATATGTTCCAACCATCACCTTAATTACTAACCGGGACCCCTACAAAAGTTATCCACACAAATACAATCACGAAAAATTTGGACAATTCTCTAGTCATTGTCATTATTAATGAGGGTAATAACGTCAATAAATAGACTGATTATGATTGGTCATTATATGGTCAAGACCTATGTCATTCCCACTTCTACCTCCTCAATTTCAGTTTTTTTTTTTTTTTTTTTAGAGTGTGTTTGGTATATATTTTAATCCAATTAAAATTGAAAATATAGCTATTATTGGGTCTCACGCGTCTCATAAAAGTCAACAATAACGAATAATTTTTCAATTTTAATCTGATTTTAATCCCTACAAAACACACTCTTATTTTATTTTCTTCACCCTCCTCAAGACCTATGTCATTCCCACTTAGTTGTCTCACCACTGTGATACTTGTACTAACTATAATGCCTTGGAATAGTTAACGGTCATACAATATACTACAAGTGACATAACATTTGACCATTGTGTGTTGCTATTCCAATGTGATCTAAGGGAAAAAAAATTTAGCACTCTCAAAGTGTGGAGCATTCAGTACTTCATGCCACTATTTAATCGATAGATTAATTAATTGAAACTTGTTATATAATTAGTACCAAGACATGGATAAATAATAAATATGTCAATTAAATGAATAATGTTATTCATCATCTCTTCACCTTATCCATAAGTCGTGATGTGACATTTATATAAGACAATCAATCTCTTGTTTGGTGGCCATTATTAAGAAGAAATGATATTTTGAATTGCGATTTTGTTAAGAATGTGTGATTAGAAGTAAGAAAAGTTTTGAGTTTACATATAAAATATTTTATTGTGTGAATGTGTTGTTAAAAATGAGTATGAAAATTAAAGAGTTCTATTTTAAAAGGAGACAAACATGGGCTAAGCGTGTTACTTGTGGAATCGACACGAGTTAAGCATTTTTCGAATTACCATTTTTAATTGATTTGTCATCTTAGTTGTCATTTTAGTCAACCAAATAATCGGTGATACCACATTCCGTCATCTGGGGATCCAATATCGCAGTGGTGAAAAGGTCGAATAGTAAAAAGCACCTCACTTTTAAAATTAGGGCTTGTTTGATACAAGAGATTTTCCACGGTTCCATTTCCCACTTTGTTGCTGTTTGATAGGAAAAAAATTTCTCGCCTTCCCTCACACGTGCCCCTTTTTCAAGATTTGTGGGAATTCATTTTCCCACCAATTTGGTGGGAAAATAAATTCCAGGTATAGGCCTTTTTTTTTTTTTTTTGCAATGGAAATAAATTTCATGATCAATTGCAAAAAAAATTTCACTTTAATGAACAATTTTTATGTAAAACGAACACTAAATTTAAATGAAAAAAATGGTGAAAATAGTTTTCGAGCAAACTTATTATTATTATTATTACTACTTACTTACTTTTTGACAATGATAACAAATTTCATAACCAATTGTAAAAATAAATTTAACTTTAATGAACAATTTCCATGTAAAATGAAGCCAATAAAAAGATTCAAAATTTTAAAAATTTTCTAGGTGAAAAATTATACCAATCAAACACACTTAATTAATAATTCCCTTGAAAACAAGTTCTAGACCATTATTTTCCCTTAAATTTATTTTCTTTCCACCCATTTTCTATCCTTGTAACCAAACAGACCCTTAGGGAACTAGTGCCACACTAAAGAAAAGTACAAGAAGCCCAACCCTAATTTTTCACTAGTTAGAGACGACATTGTTCGTATTTCATAAAAAGTTACTAATAAATTATTATTTTTATCAGAATTAAACACTAGTTTCAACTAGGACTGTCAATAAATTGGATTTTGATCTGAATCCAACGAAATGGATTCAGGGTCTCAATCCGATAACTCAATCAAGATCTGAATCCGATAATCCGTTAAGTAAGTGAATCAAATGTGGATATAAGTCAATTCGATCCGATTTGTTATAAATAATTGAGTCGGTAAAATATTTTTATTGCATATTATTTGTCACTAAAATAAATAAATTTAGAATAAAAAAATAATCAAATTCAAAACATAAAAAAATTGAAGAGTTTATAATTATTAAACTTGTTTAAAAATTGTAAACTTTGAAAAAAAATGTTGATTTCAACCAATATTTTAAAAATCGATCTGGGATCGAATCAATGTCGAATCGGTTTGTCAAATTGAATAAATAACTATACGCTTAAATGTTAAATATTATAAAAATAATAGATTTTTTTTTAAAATTTTAGTTTACTAATTTAAAGTAAATGGATATCTATATTTTTCATAATTAAATTTATTATTGTAATTTATTTTACAATTTCAAAAACTAATAATTAGTATGTAACAAATAATTTGATTTGTTAATGGAAATGATGAAATAAAATATTTATATTTAGAATTGAAATTCAATTTTACCTTATCCCATATCGAATGTCAATAGAAAACTAGAAGATGATCTTTCCTTTAAAAAATAACATCATGATTGTAGAAGTCACTATTGATCTTACTAGTAAAAACAAGTGGGCCTCAAGTTAGTTCAAAGTTTTTAAAGAACATAAATTAATTTTTTTCCTAATTTTTATTAATTTCGGATCGGATTATCGGATCGAATATCCGATAACATAACAAACCGGATATGAATTTAACAATCAAATATCCGTTGGATTATTGGATCGAATCGGATCAGATCAGATAATTTTCTTATCGGATCGGATCTGCTATAGGCATATCCGATCCATTTACAACCCTAATTTCAACCAAACATTCATAATTACTAACTATTTATTATCCATAATTCTGTTAAATCCAATACGATTTATTCTTAGAGTTACTAATAATTTTAGATAAATTTAGTGTACTACCCATAAAATACTAACAATTTAAGTATTCGACATGCAACTTGAATTAGGAATTATGCTCATGTTTGGTACACATTAAAATTTTCATTTTCATTCTTCTACTCATTTTTAACAACACATTTTCAATAAAATAATATTTTTCATCATATCAATAACTTTTCCTTCTTTTTTAACACATTCTCAATCAATTTATTATTTCAGAATACATTCTTTCAAAATAATGTGAATTAAACATATTGGGAATGCAATAGGCGTGGAGACGTGAGAAACAGTAACCGGAGATGGCAATGTAAACATCTAGGGATGTCAAAAAAGCTCGTCGGCTCGAGTGGCTCAGGCTCGGTGGAACCGAGCCGAGGCTAGGGTCGAGCCCCCACTTTTGGGCATCGGCCCGAGCCGGGCCGGCCCGTGTAAGGAAAAAAAAATTAAAAAAATATATAAAATTGTTGCTTGCACAGGCAGCTGCTGTAGCTGCCAGCTACAGCAGCGCACAGGCAGCAAATTGCTGCCTGTGACCTACACGCAGGCAGCAATTTTGCTGCTTGCGTGCATGTTAATAATTTTTTTTTTAAATAAAAAATCAAGTCGAAGCTCAAAATTATATGGTCGATGTTCAGTATATCTTAATTACCTATATTTTAAAGACTAATAGTGGAGAGATTTTTCAGTATACCAACTTCAATAAATACAATTAGGGACGACTTTTATCAATACAATATCACCACATTAAGAAATTAATCTGAAAATTGGATAATGAAAATATAAAACCGATGTAAAACCCTAAACAGCCAAAAAATAGCATTTTTACCCTTGTATCATACTATTAATTAAAAGTTAAATAAATGGTAAATAACTCAAAAAGTAATTAACACACCTCATAGAAACCAATAAAGATTAGTATACCATTAAATGAAAATGAAAATCGCAAAATTTACGATAGTCAAGATAATATTTCGAAAAAAAAAAAAAAACAGCTCAGCTCGGGCTTGGCTCGGCCCGTTAAGGCTCGGGCCAAAAGCTCGAGCCGAGTCTCATTTTTTTTGGTCGGGCTCGGCCCGGGCCCAAAAAAGCTCGAATTCGGTACGAACTTTTTCTTTTGCTCAAGCTCGGCTCGACTCGACTCGACTCGTTGCCACCCCTGTAAACATCCAACTTCTAAATAATTATTTCAACTTTTCAATTATTACCACCAAATCACTTCTTATAGGTCAAATATTGTACAGAGATAGATGCATACACACGACTCAAATGTATGCATATATGGAGAGAGAAACAAGAAGAAATTGAACAAAGTGAAAAACTCAGAGGGAGAGAGAGAGAAACACATAATGTGTGTGTGTGTGTCTGGTAGGTGTAGTGTGATGGAGGGGGCAATTAAAAGTAAAACTGCAGCATTTGGTCTCTGCTATCCTCAACATCTCTTCCTTTCCCAAAGCTTCTCTTGTCCCCTCACCTTAAAATTCATTCTCTCTCTCTAAAACCACCGTCGGAGTATTTCTCTCAGGCTCTGACCCTTTTCAGTTTTCTTGCTGAAAAGTCTTTTCCCTTTAGGTTTTGAAAGAAAAAGTACTTTTTAGCTACATTTCAACCAGTTTTGAAAATAAAATTTTGGGCTTTCTGTTTGTTGTACCTCTGATTTTTCTCCGGCAAAATGAAACTGCAGTGAAAACTCCGGCAGCTGAATCAAAAGAAAAATGAAGGCCACCGCTGCCGGAGCTCAACCGGCGAACACCATCTCTAACCCATCTGAAGGTCACTATTTTTAGCTACTCTTAATCTGTATCTTTATTGTATTTATATGCATTTTTGATGATATATCCGACCAATTTTTTGTCCTTTTTCTGTTTACTTTTCGATTCTCAAGTTTATCGAAACAATTAAGAACCTCTTATTGCTTGATTTTAAGTTGTTTATTTGGATTTTTACACGAGAATTTTTCACAGGCGAACCGAAGAAGAGTATAAACCCTGAGCTATGGCAAGCTTGCGCCGGGCCTCTGGTGAACCTGCCGGCCGCTGGGACCCACGTCGTTTACTTCCCTCAAGGCCACAGCGAACAGGTTTTTGTGCTGAACCTCTTTTGTGACTGTTGCTAATGTGCGCCGGTGTGGTGTCAGTTTTTGCTGACTTTGTGTAGGTTCACATGCGTGGTATTCCATTATTTTTGTATTTATGTATGTGTGTGAATATTTCTATTGGGTGCATTATCCTTGCTATCGTGCGCTGTTAATTGGATTAAATGACTGGATTATGTGAGATGGGAAAATCAAAGTTGGTACAGTGTGCTGGCTCTACTATCACCTAGACGGGTAAAAGGGGAAGAATAGAGGAAAGAAGAAAAGGACAATATGTATTAGACAATGTTAACGTGCGGTGTGGTGCTGAGATCTTTTGTGTACAGTGGAGTGACCGGACAACCGTCAAATTTTGTCTGGTATCTTATCTTGTCCGCTGAAACATGGCGCAAAATGCACTGGATATTCTTTCGTGATCAATTTTATCTTTCGTATTTTTATGGTGGAAAGTTTATTGTTGGATTTTCTCGGAGAATGATAACATCGTATTGATTAATTTGTCTTGTTATTTATCGCTTCTCAAATATGGACGTAAGTGTAGGATATAGGAGGTTTTTGTTTTGAGATCCAATCGTAGTAAATGATTATATTTGTTCTTGAACTTAATACTTATTCTCGGATTTCCAATTTCAGGTTGCAGCATCCATGAAAAAGGATGTCGATGGACAAATCCCAAACTATTCAAATCTTCCCTCAAAGCTACTATGCTTCCTTCACAATATTACTTTACATGTATGCTAGCTTAACTTACTCTCGCAGAACATGAACTTATATCTCATATTTCACGTCGATAATAACTGTTATGATTTCCCAATATCTTTTAGGCTGATCCAGAAACAGACGAAGTATATGCTCAGATGACGCTCCAACCAGTTCCCTCCGTATGTATTAGTCGTAATTGAAGAATATTCATATCCTCGTGTTTGATAATGTAAAACTGACTCTATTCACATTTAATGTGCAGTTTGACAAGGATGCATTATTGAGATCGGATCTGTCAATGAAAGCAAATAAACCTCAACCAGAATTTTTCTGTAAAACCTTGACTGCAAGTGATACAAGCACTCATGGTGGTTTTTCAGTACCTCGCCGTTCAGCAGAAAAAACTTTCCCTCCTCTGGTACGTTAGACAATCCCATTCTTTCACCTCGTACACCTTTGTCGATTCCTGCATTATGTCTTGTGTTGAGAGAATTCTTGTCTAATTTTAGGACTTCACAATGCAACCACCTGCTCAAGAGCTTGTGGCGAGAGATTTGCATGACAATTCATGGACGTTTCGTCATATTTACCGGGGTAAATTCACAAGGGCTACAATAATAATTGCTCCCTGCAGTTTTACTTTCGAGTTACTTCTTTTAACTTTTCATGGTTCCAATTTCCATCTCTTAGGACAACCAAAGCGCCACTTGCTAACGACTGGGTGGAGCCTTTTTGTCAGCGGAAAGAGATTGTTTGCAGGTGACTCGGTCTTATTTATTAGGTACGATGTAAGTTGTCAGAAATTTTCATTTTCTATTTCCCTTAAATTGTGAAATATTACATAGGCTCGCCTTTGCTTATTGATTAACATCCAATCAATTATCTCAGTACTATACTTTTTTCTTGTGCATAGGGACGAAAAACAGCAGCTTCTTTTAGGCATAAGACGGGCTAACAGACAACCAACCAACTTATCGTCGTCTGTGTTATCAAGCGATAGTATGCATATTGGAATTCTAGCGGCAGCTGCCCATGCTGCTGCGAACAATAGCCCTTTCACCGTGTTTTACAATCCAAGGTCGTTATTGAATTTTCTTTACTTGTATGCTATGCTTGTTCTAAAACAATCTTTTTTACGAACAATCTTTTCATATTGGAACAGGGCAAGTCCTTCGGAATTTGTTATCCCGTTAGCCAAGTACTACAAAGCAGTTTGCAGTAACCAAATATCTCTTGGCATGCGCTTTCGCATGATGTTTGAAACTGAAGATTCGAGTACAAGAAGGTACGAAGAATCAGAATTTTTGGATTATCATCTTGTCGTTTGACTTAAACTGATTGAATACGATTTCTGTAGATATATGGGTACAATAACTGGTATTAGTGATCTAGATTCTGTCAGATGGAAGAACTCCCAATGGCGTAATTTGCAGGTTGGTGAAATATGCACTCCCTTTTCTTTTATACTTTTATTGCCAGTGTTTCTAGGTGATAATTTGACCTATAGCCACATCATATTTTATGAGCAGGTCGGTTGGGACGAATCGACTGCTGGGGAAAAGCGTAATCGTGTCTCCATTTGGGAGATTGAACCTGTAACTGCTCCATTTTTTATTTGCCCGACCACACCTTTCTTCCATTCAAAGCGGCCAAGGCAACCAGGAATGGCAGGTAACCCAGGAGCAGAGATAATCACCAAGTACTTTTCTCTTATCTGTTGTTTTAAAATATTGACTATGTTTCTCCTTGCAGATGACGACTCATCTGACCTAGATAATATAATCAGAAGATCAATGCCATGGATTGGGGAAGACTATGGGATGAAGGATCCCCAAGCTATACCCGGCCTGAGCTTAGTCCAATGGATGAACATGCAGCAAAATGCTTCCCTGGCTAACTCAATGCAGCCGAACTACTTAAATCCCTTATCGGGATCTGTTATGCAAAACCTTTCTGGTGCAGATCTTTCTCGTCAGTTAGCTTTGCCGGCATCACTTTCTCAGCCAAACAACTTACAGTTCAATACTCAAAGGCTGGCCCAACCCATACAGCAACTAGATCAGCTCCAAAAGCTGCCGGCCTCCTCATTGAACCCGCTAGACTCCATTATACAGCCACAACAACAGTTAATGGACATTGCACAACCACCTCGTCAAAATTTAATCAATCAAACCTTACCTGCAAGCCAAGTTCAGGCCCAACTTTTGCATATGCAGAGTCCTACCCAAGCTCAGAATGTCATTCAACAATCTCTCGTAAACCATCAGCTTCAGAGAAATCTTCCTCAAAATCTGAACCAGCAGCAGAATTTCATGTCGGCCCATACAGATCATATGCCTGAAAACCAAATTCAGATTCAACTTCTGCAGAAGCTTCATCAGCAACAACAATCACTTTTAGTACAGCAATCTTCGATGCAACAGCCTCCTTCCCAACTAACCCAATTCCAGGATCAGCAGAAGCAGCTTTCGGACGTTTCTCAGAACTTCTGTAGGTCTGTGTCAACCAGCCAAATGCTTGATGGATCTCCAGCAACATCCACTTCACTCCCTCAATCGCATGTTATAACCCAGCAGATGACGAGAAGTAATAGTCAAACTAATCTTCGGTTTGCCCATCCACCTCAACAACTGAAACTGCAACATCAACAATCTGGAATACTATCAGAATGTCCTGGACAAATTGGGAGCAACTTAAACCAGATGAATAATCAACTGTTGACTGGTGGAACAATCAATTGCCAGTCTGTAGTGACCGATGAAGTTCCATCTTGTTCCACTTCACCATCTACAAACAACTGTTCGAGTGCAGTCCAGTCCATAATGACTGGCAGAAACCATCGAAGTATAACACCAGGGGACGAGATAGCTCAGTCTTCTGCTGGTCTATTGAATTCAAGTAATGATTTAGGGACTATCTCTTCAAATGGTAACTTGGTTAAAGATTTGCAGCAAAAACCCTATATTAAGCCTTTGTTGAACGTATCCAAAAGTCAGAACCTCGGATTTTATGCATCCCAACCATATCTCAATGCTGCTGGAACCCAGATCGATTATTTCGATAGTTCATCTTCGGCTACGTCAGTTCTCTCTCAAAACGACATCCAGATACAGCAAACCAACAACTCAATGCCATTCAATTCTCAGTCAATGCTGTTTAGAGATGCAAGTCATGACGTGGAAGTTCAGGGTGATCCAAGGAACATTGTTCCGCTAGCGGCCAGCATGGACAGCCAATTAGGTATGCCCATGATGCCAGATTCATTGATCGCAAAAGGGATGGCGGGGTCAGGTAGGGACTTCTCTAATGGTCTCGCATCAGGAGGAGATATGCTTTCCAGCATTGTGAACCCCAAGGAAACTCAACCCGAACTCTCATCGGCAGTGGTTTCCCAGTCGTTTGGAGTTCCCGATATGACATTCAATTCAAATGATTCCACGATAAACGACAGCAGCTTCATGAATGGAGGTGCTTGGGCTCCAGCACAGATGCCTCGGTTACGAACATATACAAAGGTTTGTTTTTTTATGCAGAAGCATTCATTTATCTGCCTCATGTTATCTTTTCATTTATGTTTTGTGATCTGAGTTGCCATGAATGTTATTGAAGGTATACAAGCGTGGAGCCGTTGGAAGATCAATCGATATAACGCGTTACTCGGGCTACGAAGAGCTTAAACAAGATCTAGCTCGTAGATTTGGTATAGAGGGACAACTGGAGGACCGACAAAGAATTGGTTGGAAACTTGTTTACGTGGATCATGAGAATGATGTCCTGTTAGTTGGGGACGATCCTTGGGAGTAAGTCTTTGAACACAAAAGTCTTTATTGCCTTTCCATTCGGTCGTAAAGTCCCCACCTTGATTCATATATTTATATTGTCACTCGTTGCATACAGGGTATTTGTGAACTACGTTCGTTGCATCAAGATTCTTTCTCCTCGAGAAGTCCAACAAATGAGCTTGGACGGAGATTTCGGGAACAGTGTTCTTCAGAATCAAGCTTGTAGCAGCTCTGATAATGGTGTAAATTAGCTCGCTCGCTTTAATTTTTAGCAATTCTTCTTCCGCGTTGGAAGCTTACCGTTGATATCCATAGAAGTTGCTCTCTAGTATAACATATTTTTGCCATTTTTGGGCCCGGTTTTCTTAAAATGCAGCCATCAGGATCAAGGTATAGGACTTCAACCGGATAAATATAAGCTTAGAAGTAAAATTTTCATTCTTTTGGTTACTAATATAGAAGATTCTTCACTGCAAAGAGAGCTGCAGATGTAAGAACTGTAATCTGTATGTTTGTAGTTTCTGAGTGTATAAAAATGTTTAGAATCAACCTTTTAATGCAATCTTTAGCTGAAGATCAGTGGATCTTTACGTCGTTTGGTATACTCGACTAGATAGTATTAAACAAGGTGCTCTTTAGAAGTTGCTCTATAGTATAACATATTTTTGCCATTTTCGATCCGATTTTCTTATAATATTGCCATCAGGATCAAGGTACAGAACTTAGAAGTAATATATAGAAGATTCTTCACTGCAAAGAGAGCTACAGAAGCCAAGAGCTTGTAATCTGTATGTTTGTAGTTTCTGAGTGCATAAAAACGTTTAGAGTCAAACCTTTTTAATGAAATCTTTAGCTGAAGATTGATGGATTACATCGTTTGGTATGCTCAACTAGAAAAAATATTAAGGGAAAAAAAGTAACAAATTTGAGAAATTGTAAACTGTAAAACTAAATCACATCTTTTTTATATTAGTTGCTTAATGTATTATTATTTAAGTATATTCAATGATATAATAATGGCAATTTATGAAATTGTAGTATGCTAAAAGTTAAATTTGGTGACCCTGTTTGATAGAAATTTAAATTTAAATTAAAGTCAACAAGTAATTTTAATAACACATATTATAGAATTCACAATTTTCAACTCCACATTTTATCAACTTTTATTAAAATCTACTAAAAATTTGATTTTAATCCCTTATCGGGATAAATCTTTAGTCCTCAGGGGATGGAAGTGAGATGAAATTAAAATACTCTCATTTTTTTTGTCCTGCATCCTCAATTACCTTTTGAGAAATGCTGCAAGTATGCGCAAGGCATGTGTCATGTGAGGCGCCATTATGAGGGTAAAACATAAATAAGTTTAATAAAAATAAATAACAAAGAAAACATGACAAAAAGAAAAATGTAAAAGACAGTAAAAAAGGATAGAATTATGGAGTTACTATAGAGGATCGTGTTGTACCAAAAGTAATGCAGGAATCCAAAATCTAAGTTCTACGAAGAAGGAATAAACCAACTTAAACTTCAGAAAGAGTACAGTCAATTTCACGCCATTGTGTGATGTGAAAATACAATACTAGATACCAGTTGATGATTGAAAGATTTGGACGAACGTCTTTCATCTAACTGACCATTGGGTCAGGACTAGGTGCCGACAAAATATCCAAAAGCGAGTTCTGAGGTTCCAGCTCTTCATGCCACAGAGGCAGGGTATCACCGGGGTAAAACTTCCTTGTAACACCTTCTGAGTTAATCTACAATTGAAAAGAGACCATGTTCAGAAATAAGTGCTCCCCTAAATGAAGTGCATGTTTGGCCAAGCTTAAATTATAAGTTAAGTTGATAAAATATACTTTTTATCCACATATATTGTAGGACCCACAACTACTACCCATTGGTTATCCACTCATTTCGTAGTACCAGAATTTATATTTACTTTCCCAAGCATGCTCAAAATTTTGTCCTTAAGCTATCTTATTCATATTGCAGTTGGAAGCCAGAATACAGATGAGTGCTTAGGTCGATGCTTTCTGATAATGCATCAAATAAACCAAGACATAGATATATCAAACAACAGTCTTGATGGAAGCAAATCAGCACAGGCATTCAGGATGACTACTCAACCAACTTCTAAATTTTTATAATCAGCCAACCAATAGACTAATTTCACGTTTCAACTAAAACTTACGTTAAATGGCTATTGCAAACCAAGAAACAATCGGAAGTGAGGTTTGAAAATTTCACATCCAATTTCCACTTCATGTATAAGATCAAAGGCCATAGACGATGATAAAAATTGAGAAACTCATGGTCACAGTCCAAACAACGCCACCACTAGCACCATCACGAGCGATGGCAAGAGAGACGGCCTTGACCACTAATTGCTGTAATATGTATAAACAATCAGTGATAAGCATGCTAAACAAGACCACGACTATGAAAATGTCAGACCAACAAGTAATTATGAATTTTGAGAAGTTCTTATTCATTACAAAAGTCCACATATTAGAAGCACGCCATTATATGTAAGCTACTGGCACATCCTTTCTAGCATAGGTTCTCACAAAACAACATCGTTCCAACAGAAAAATCTTCCTTCGGATAGAAAAGGCAGTTTTCAAATAGATGGTCATAATTGTATAATTGTAAGTATTTTTCAAAACCTCAGGCTGTGTGAAGTTCACAAGATAATATGTTCTTAGACATAAGAGTGTAAGTAGGTATAGAGACTAAATACAAACCTCAGCCTCCTCTTGAGTCATTCCTTCCTTCCACACTTGGTCGAAGAAACCATACAAATAGGAAAAGCTGGATCCTAGAAAGAAAAAATAGAAATCGTCAGAATTCTTTGCCTCAACCACGTAGAAATATTTAATATTTTACTGATGAATTATTAAAAACTGTCAAATATTTTGGCCAACAAAGATTTGTTGCCTTCTGAGGCGTAATAACAGAAATAAGTGGGGACATTAAGCTTTTCACTGGACACGACAATTTTCGTGGAAAATAAAATAGCCAGGTCAAATGGTGTATTTCAGGTGTTAAAAGGAAAAAGTGCACCAGAAAATATACAAGGCAAGAACTAAAATAAATGAAAATATATTGGTCAAAAAATGTTCTTAGCATATGTTTGGCAAGTGTTTGTAAACGGTTGTGTTTATGAACATATATAAATGGTGGATAAGTGGGTAGTGCTTATGGGCCCCACGAAATATGTAGATAAAAAGTGGTTTGACATTTAGCGAGTATTCATAAACACTTGCCAAACATACTTTTAATGGATTTTGCCAATTTTAAATATTAAACAGTCTAAAGTACATAATTCAAGTACTTGATTCATTTTCACTTTAGATGTTGTAATTGACATATAAGATCTATTCAATGATGAATAACAGTTGAAGATGTGAACACTGATTGTCCCGATGTTGACGATCTTGATAATTATGACAAGATAGTGAATTATGACACTTACAGTGTTCAATTACAACCTACCTCAATATTGGTCATCTAAAATGTAACTAGTACCGGACTAAACTTGGATCCACGGGAAATTTTCATTAAATTAACAACTGCAAAAAGTAAGTTCAGAATACAAGGGACGTAGTTACTCCTCGCTAGAACCAGCTCCATAGCTGCTGAAATACTACCAGCCTACCATATTCATAACTAAATGATTGACCGTTTGGTATATGTGGGTGAAAAAGTATACAAACAAGAAACAACTGTACCTTTTGATGAAATTTTAGCAGAGCTCAAGCAACAAGATTGGTACCAATTCAGAAACAAGAAGTAGATTGAACAAGAAACACAGTTGTTGACAACAGAGACAGGTGCTCCCAAAAATACATAGTGGTCACAACAAACAAGAAGAGTCTGTTAAAAAGAGAGAGAGAGAAGGGCACACCTCCAATAGCAAAAGGCAGCTCCAATATTGTCCCTCCCAAAGGTATTCCAAATATTTTACCACCTTCATAGTTGTCCCATCCACCAATAATGAGGCCGGTTTGCAGCATATTTTGTAGTCAGAATAGTAAAGTATGAAATAAATACCATACTTCAAATACAGATGAGGAATAATCCTGACGACCCTAATTTTAAATCATTTTTTAGTATTCTTTAATAATAAAGGGAAAATTAGGTTGAGCTCAACAACGTTTCAACTAATGTGAAAACGGCTCCATAACGTTCAAAAGTGAGACTTTGACTTCTCAACCTATTCAAACATGTGAGATTGGATCCCCACGTAACGGAAACCATTAGTTTGACCATTAAAAAGTCAAAAAAAATTAAAATGGCTATTATACCCTTATTTAGAACTAAATGTTAAAAGAAAAAAGAAAACAAAAATAAGTCAAAACAAAAAAATGAAAAGAGAAAAAAATTCATTCTTATAAGATTTTGGTTTTCTTTTTTCTTTTAATATTTAATTCATAATAAGGGCATAACACATCCATTCTAAAGAAATGTTCACCATTTAACGGTCAAATTAACGGTTTCCACACGTGGGGATCCAATCTCACATGTTTGAATAGGTTGGGAGTCAAAACCTCACTTTTGAGGATTAAGGAGCTGATCCCACACTAGCCGAAATGTTGAGGAGCTTAGTCCTAATTACGTTAGATCACAATACTTAGAACACTAAAGATATTTGAGAACTATAAGAAGATGTGAACATTAATTATCTATAGTTTCTCAAAATTATTTAAAATCCTAAAGATAAAACATATCAATAAGCTTAATGTCTTACAGAAATAAAACCAAGAACGTGTTTGTGAACTGTGTTAAGAGGATGAGCAAGAAAAACTTATCCCTCAGACAATGTTGCTATGAGTTATTCTATTTGTACTACAAAATAGTACTACATGATTTACTTAAGGGTCAAGTGGCGCCCCCCTATTTGAGGGGTGCCTGATCGGTTTACTTAAGGGCCAAGTGGCGCCCCCCTATTGGAGGGGCGCCTGGGGCGCCCCTCCAATAGGGGGGCGCCACTTGGCCCTTAAGTAAATCATGTAGTACATGCAGCACTTTCCATGTTGCTATATAACAATTTAAACTTGGGTATCATTGTTTGGAGGATGAGCAAGAAAAAATAGTACATTGATTACAGTTATACAAAGCGGACAAATAAGTGATGCTAAACGACACCTGGATTATAAAATCCCCCAAAAAATATAATTGCCAAACAGTATGAACATAATCCACCCTCATTCTACTGGTAACAGAAGGTACAAATATTGCACGAAGTTTCAAAAATGTGAGAAAGCAACCCATGCATCTTATAATATATTTCATTTATATTTTGACTTTTTTTAATATCATGCAATATTTTTTCCAGAAAACCATGCTAATGAGTTCACATTTTAAGGATCCAGATTTGAATATATAACTACTAATTCCGAGTACCAAAACGAAAAATATTTCCTTTGAACGTACTCTCCAAATGCAGGAGGGTTTTAACATGCAGATATTACATGGATATAAGACTCAGGATGAAAAAGAAAAATGAAATACAGACCTTATTATTGTAAGATAATAATCTGACAAGGTTTGCAGCTACCTTGACAGTTGAAGGCTGCCCAAGTTGTATCCTGCATCAACAACCATGCTATGAAAATTCCATTCTACCGGGGATCAAGTAAACATTTATATCAATGTTCTCCTCAGGAATGAAGAAGTCCTCAAGGAATCAAAAGTAATAAGGCTACTAACAATCTCATTTAAAAGATTAAGCTGTAAGATACGGAGCCTCATGTATTGATTTTAATCTTGTCTTTCGTCAACTCATGCACATAAACAGGTGACAGCAATACTTGAACCAGGACTTTTGCTCGGTTCTAATAACATGTGAACCACCTCCCCACCCCACTCCCAATTTAAAAGCTTAAGCTACTAGATAGGGACAAATGTAAATATTTAAATCATCTATTCAACATGTACGTCATTTATTTTTCAATCAAAGGCCCAACACCATATTAACCAACTTATCTAGATTAAACTATTAAAGAGGGGCATCATGCATCCTTTTAAATATTGTCTTCGTGAAAGGGGTTTTTTTTTTAATAATCCTAAAGAAAGCATCTGCAAAATGATGATAAGAGTCTGTAGATTGTTACGCTAAACATCAGTGACCAGCCCATGGTTTCTCACCAACAAAATCAGGAAAGAGACAGAAACAGTGTTTATAATTCCACCCCTATTTGTATGCACCTGAACAACAAAAAGATTTAGTACCAATAATGGCACCGTGATTGAGGACAATCCTAGGGCTGCTTATTAGTGTCACGCGAAGGGAAAACAAATTGGAGTATACATGCACAAACTCAGGAAATAGAGAACGAATGGAGCAAGGAACGATGGTAGAAAGGAAGAGAGAGGCAAAGGAGGAAAGAGAAGCACTTCACCCTCTCAGGGGGTGGGTGGGTGGGGGTGCAGGCAATATCCAAACATGCTAAATTTTCTACAATGACCAACTCTGTAACTGATAAAAAGCATTCTATGGACTCCAAGGACGGAAAACCTTAATCGGATTCCAAATTCCAGTTTGAAAAATAATTACATTACTTAACCTAAAACTAATAACTTTATCGCAAGAAAGACATTACTTGACACTATTTGAATAAGCATCTTCCTCTATCTTTGTCAATTATATATTTTCTGAAATTATAAAAGTACCCCTGGCCAAAGAATACTTGAAATTGTTCAGATTCACACAAATTCAATAATATCTGACACATAAAAAATTCCTGCATGTTTTGTATTTCAGAATATTTTCAATATAACTAAGATTCTTTCATTAAGCTTGCTTTCTCCTATAACCTTTAGCTGTATGGCATCAACAATCTAGGAGACTACATGAAATAGAAAGGAAGGTCATGAGAAAGAGGGGGGAGGGACTAGGGAGATACAACAGTCAACAGCAACTCAGATTGCACAGGTCAAGGGTGAAACATTATTATCTAGCAGAAGCTGAAATTCTGAGCATTTTTCTCTGAGAAGAGATATAGTTGTGATTTCAACAGACCAATAATGAATCTGTAAAACTTGAAATTACTAGCTATAATTCTAGTTGCACCAAAAACCTATATCCCTGACAAATAAAAGAGCCACTTCTGAAGTTACTGTTCACAATTTCGTCCGCCTAAACGACGTCGTTTTGGCAAAAAATAAAAAAAGATATTTTTTCACGCAATCTTGCTCCACCATTTTCCTCTCGCCATTTCTCTCTCTCTCTCTCTCTCTCGCACGGTTTCCCTTCTCATTCACTCGACGAAAACCTTAAGCATCTTCGTGTTGATGGATTTCCAAGAACAAAATCACGGCTTGAAATCGGTTTCTCCTTCTTCTTCCGCTCGTGGGCTGCACTTCACCGTTTCACGCTGCTACCGTACTGCCTTCGTTCCGCGGCTTCCGCCGAAATTTGCGCTCGTTCGAACGTGTGAGACACCGACGAAATTGTAAGAAGAAGAGCCTCCGCTGCTAGGTCGAGACTCGTGTATGTTTCTTCCGTTTTTTGAACCCTAATTTTACTTCTTCTCTCTCGATTGTTGAAAGAAATTCGAAAAGATCTACAGCAATTGAGACATATATCTGTAATTATAATTCTCATACGTTCAATTTCTTCCTTTTGTGTAGATTTCTTCCGATTTTTTGAGCTGTAATGCAAGAACAGTGGCTTCGGTTCTGGTTTTACAGGGGTATGCATTTGTTTAATGGTATGAATATTTGCAATTCTGAGCTTTTTTCTAACTCTGGTGAAAAGCAACCTTCCAACCAATGTGTTGTTCTCTTCCTTAGCACCGAATTCTGTGATCATGTCTAAATAGTTATATAATATATCACTTGGTATTACATTAAAATCGTAGGCTTGCATTTGATGCAATATTTTTCCTTGTGAAGTTATTTCTAGAAGTTCTTCCCTTTTCTTTTAAATTTATTGACTGTTAAATTCTGCCACAAACATATTACTGATAGGTGAAAAGCAACCTTCCAACCTGCAATGCCAAAAACCTATATTACTGATGGCATACTAGCATATACTATTACTGATTTTTTGAGTACTGAAGTTTCTCCTCTTCAATGCAGGAAGGAGATTCTGAGCAGTCCTTCTTAACTGGAGTGATAGTGTAAGTAGGTTTAATGCTTTCTTCGTTATAGTGTTCGTCTTACTCTTGCAAAATATCGACAAACATGTGTGGGCTATTTTGTCCGAAATTGCTCAAAAGATAGGTTTTTGGCATTGCAGGTTCACGTCAACTCCAGACAAAGTTTTGAACAAAGTTTTTAATAAATGTAGGCATGTGTGTTCTGTAAAGATAAATAATAAATTTATTGTTTATATATGGACGTCAAAACCTATAAATATAGCTTCTCAAATTGCCAAACACGTCAAAATATTGTTTTGATACTTTCATTTTGCTGTCTTGCATGTTTCCTATTGGCTAAATATTGAATTCTT
Organism: Fraxinus excelsior; assembly: GCA_019097785.1. Classification (NCBI taxonomy): domain Eukaryota; kingdom Viridiplantae; phylum Streptophyta; class Magnoliopsida; order Lamiales; family Oleaceae; genus Fraxinus; species Fraxinus excelsior. The sequence continues at coordinate 42,946,669 of CM032626.1, read as the reverse complement.
TTCATTTTCCCTCTTAGTTGAAGTGTGTGCTTTTCTACCGAGCTTCTATAAAATTCTGTCAAATGGATAGTTATAGGCAAGCTGATGAGAACATTGTTGATGATTTTGTTTAATATTTCTGACATGGAGACGCGACCCGTGTGCCATGGAGACACGGTGTCTCTGCCATGGAGACACGACAGGTCCAGCTCAAGGTTACCATTGCTAATTCTTAGAGTTGCCTTGCTTTTATTTACGTTTCTATGTTTTGTTGACATTTTGTAAAGTACAATCTTCTTTTGAATTGTTCGAAGAAGCCATAAATTCTGTCAACTGCTTGTACGCTATACCCTGTTTCTAATTTCTTGCTTCCAACTGAATTTTTAGGCTGATAAAAATTGATGGATGTGAACAAAAGTTCGTTATGTTTAGTCTCATTTTCAGTTTTCGGTGTAGATTGATAAACTGGTGGTGCAAGTGTTTCCGACATTTGCACTGGTGCTCAGCTGACAACTAATAGATACTACTTAATATTAATTAATTTCATGAAAATAAAGAAGGCTGCTCATATCTCATTTGTTAGGATTTGTATTACAGTGTATGAAACTAATATCGAACCATCTTTAACTTTTGAGAGTACATAGAAGATGATTGAAGACTCAGAAAAAAAAAAGGACAAGGAAAAGATTCAATTAATACATTAGGGAATGTGTCATGTTATGGTTCAATCACCATATTTAAGTAATCTCACACGACTTCCAGAATTAAGGATTGAGAGAAACCACCATGATTGATAAAGAAAATTTGGAACCATGAAGAATGTATTCTTTTGTTTTGTGTGATGGAATTAATCTTCATTTTTATATTTATGCTCGATTAGAGAATATCAGTTTAACAGTGGCTATCGTGTTTATAGTTTGTCTAAATACCATAAAGCATGAATGAACTCATATCGAGGTGTACTCAATAATCTTTGTAAATGAAAATCTATTCAGTAATAAAATTCTTTCAACCTACTAAAATTGATGGGAAAATATTCCGACACATTTAATTGATTTTCTCTCTCTGACTATTTCTTGTCTATTTAGTATGAAAATGTGATTTTAACAATCTGCTTGTTTGCTGAAGGTACACAGAATGTATTAGATCAACTTTGCTTAGTGTATTCAAATATATAAATTCACTTAGAACATTGATTTCCGTAACTCCATTATGAGCAGGATACTATTCAGTTTTGTTCTGAGGAGTCAAGGTGCATACAATGCACAAAGTGTGGCAATTCACACGTCTGGGTCTGCACCAATAGGACAAAGGCCAAAGCAAGATGGTGTCATGTTAGACTTCTTTCTAGGAGGCGATAAAAATGTCCTTAGCTTGTGTGGTCTATGCATACTGATTGATGACATTTCTTATGTAGGATTGCTGTCAATATCATCAGGCCAAAGATGGTGATGGATGGGTTGAGTACAAAGGATCATTAGTACTCTATCAACCTGAAAAGGTATACTTCATTCACACAAGCGGATGGTTTCATTGCTTTTGATGTGTGAAGTTGAAACAATTGTTTCAAATGCCATGTTAATATTTGGATTTAATTATATGTAACATGTTAAATGTACTTAAACTGCTCCTGACACGTGAGTGTTGTTGTGAGGAGTTTAAAGTTCTGTCAGGAGTCATCAAGTCAATTAGGAAATCTGTTACTTATGGACTTTGGGGGCTTCTAAGCCTATTGATCTTAAGTGAGTATGGATCAGCATGCACTTACTTTAAATATCAACCTTGCTATAGAATAGGTGTTAAGACCAAACTTATTCATCTTATTCTTTCTTTAGCATATTGATGTTTGGCACCAAGTTTGTGGGTTTCTTCTATTTCCCAATGTTCATAACTTTCAAAAGAGTTAGTTGACAACTTCGAACTTTTTCCAAGTTTCTATTCTATTTGTTTTTAGTAGATGTAATCGAATATTTGGAGTTCTTATCAATGATAATCTGACGTTTTGACCATACTGCAAACTTTATCCTTCATACTAGGCATAGGAGATGGAGTTGGTTAATATGAAAGAAAAATTGCAAAAGGGGATCTCAGTATATGATGTATTATAGGTTGCAAGTTCCTAGCTATGAGGTTGCATATTGTTCAGTGTCGTAATTATATCTGTCATTGCCAGCGTCGTAATTTTTCTTTTGTCTATCTCACAAGATTTCTAATGCCTTAGTTTTCTTATGTAATATGCATCAGGAGCCCGTCGCCTTTTTGGAAGAGATGTTTGCAGGTTCTCTAAGGCTTGATTTAAATGAAGACCATCTGAAGGAATGGGTTCCAGGAGCAGTCCAAGACCATCTGAAGGAATGGCCGCCCTCTCCCTCCCCTTGCTTTTTAACTTTAAACAGGAGGTATGGTTTCTTACTACTTTCATGATTGTTTTCCATCAATTGAAAAGAGGAGAAAGATGTGATGAAGAGGGAGACTCGGTTTCTATTTAGAGTAAAAATGATGATGGAAAGATCCAAGTGTGGTTTGGGCGTGGACCCATATAAACATGTACATGGACCACTTGAACAGATTTTTTAGGCCAAGTTATTGATAGAAATTACTTGGCCAAACAACCCCATTCTTTTTGCAAATCACAGCGACAAAATCATAACCCCATAAAAATGAGTAGAACGTGTCTTCGGCATATGTCTGTCCTTTTTTGAATATTCACGTCCTCTGTCAGTGTCATCCATATTTGTTCACGTTCTTGCTTCAGTGTGACAGACTAATAATTCATTATACATTCGTCGAAAAAGAAACGAAAACAAACCTGAATCGTGCAGTTGATGAACTAGAGCTTGAAATAGAAAAACATGAACTTGGAAAATAAACAAGGTGGAAAATATTAGGGAAATAGAGGAGGATGAACGTAGTTGAATGTATGCTCAAGCGATGCATTTCTTATTGTTTAAGCATCAGATGGTGTGTGATTTGGGATCATAAAAGTCTTATATCAGAAGAATAACTAAAAGCATTCTATTGGAGCATGGAAATTACAACTTTTCATTTTTGATCAAGTGTTAAATTTTGTACTCTTTTCTGCCATCCTTATCTTGAAAGAACTTCAGCTAGATCAATTTTTGTGTTAATGAATTTGAAGATCTAAAAAGACAAGTATGCTAGAATTTATTACTGCATTTCCTTCAAGAATTAGAGTATGTATGATTTTCAATGACAAAAATCTTCTCTTTGAAGAATAACAAAAATTATTTTGTTTGGAGCCTGAAAATTTTTTATGTTTGATTTATGACTGAGCTGTTACCAGGTTATCCATTTGCTGCTATCTTTATTTCAAAAACAATTCTAACTATATATTTTTTGTGTTTCTGAGTTCAAGAACATGTATAAAGACAAGTGGAGCAAAAATTCTTATTAATTACGCTGTTTTTTCTGCGGAGCTTTAGTTTCCGTTTACATTTACAAAGTCCATTTTGGGTTTCTTCATATTAGCAGTGAACAATCTCAGGATTGATTAGACAATAGGTCATTTGACTATTATGATAGCTACTCTTTGGCAAATGATCATAGCATTTCTCCCAATTCTCAACACTCAAGTCCTGTTTGGAGGGTTTTTGTTTTTGTTTCTACCTTTTGTAGAAGAGCTTCAGGAGGAAGCTACATCAAGCCATCTTCCTATAAAAGCTCTTCTAACAATGGACATGAGACTTTTAGAAAATTATCTAAAACATGTTCAAAAGCAGCAATATATATGTTTAATCAAAACCTGAAGTTTATCCAAGATTTACTATAGTGCTTTCAATTGGGGGACGTGTTTTGTATTTTCTCTTACAGATGAATGGATGAACAGTTCCACTGGACTAGCTTTTACACCACACGTCTTACACATTGGAGTTGGAGAGGTCAATTTTAACTTGCATTTTCACAATCATCTGCAATGCCTTTAGGTTTCTTTGTGGTTTGTGCTATGATTTTTTACTCTATTTATAGGAGGAAGTGGATGCTATTTTTGTGAATACTATTCTCACTGGTATTCAACAGCAGAATTTGGAGGCAAGTTTGCTCTATTGGTTCCTTTTCGTGAATACTTTCAAAATCTTGTATCTTCTTTGCTATAAACTTCCCTAAATGTCAATAATTATAGTTATTCCTTGTATACATTCTCTCATAGAGGGCCTAGGGTAAACACGTATTGAATTGTGTAAGTCTCATAATAGAGATATTTAATGCTCGTGCTGAGACAAAGGAAACAAAGTTACAGGTTATCTACGCTATTACATACTCAATTAAACCGTGTCACGTGCATTGCACGTGCCCTTACTAGTGGTCAATTAAACCTGGGAATGATCATTGTCTTCCAACTGTCTTGAAGATTCGAACCTCCGATACTCCGTAGAACCCTTCTACTTTACCATTGTGTCATTCAAGTTGGACTAATAGTTGTCCAATTATTGACATTGTGTGTGTACGACCTTACTTTGCATCGACACAATATAATGTCATGCATGGGTATACCACATTGAATAATTAATCTTTAACCTTAATCGATATATGTTGATTATATATATGTTTTTTTTTCCAGGGCGGTGGAGTCAACAAATTGTCACCGGTGAACAAGAGAGTAAAGGGGAGGATAAATTCTTTTAAACTTACATGAATTATTTCCCTTTGGAAAATTAGGTTGTGGATTTTATAAAATATGCAGTTGAAAATGAGTTTAAAAAGGTGGGACAAAACAAGGACTAATATCACTTTTGAAGGTTGAAAACTCATAATCATACTATGTGAAAAGTTAAAGAGTATAAGAGCATCTCCAAAATGCTCTCTATTTTTAAAGAATATATTCTATTATTTGGAGAGTATCTATAAATTTAAAGAGTTAAAATTTTGAAATACTCCAACAAACTCTTTATATTTAACACTTAAGTTTAATACTTCCAACAAATATTTATTATTTTTCTTTATCTTTTATTTTAACTAGCTTTTCTTTATATTATTTTATTATTTTCCTACATTAAAAATTGAAACTTTTTGAATACATTTAACTATAGAGAATGGGTTTGACTCTCCAAATTTGGAAAGTCAAGCCCACTCTCTAAATTAAAATGTTAATTTAAAGAGTTTTTTGGAGTATAATTTTAAACGTTGACTCTTTAAAATTGAGAGCATCTTATGTTTAAATAGTCTATTGGAGATGCTCTAACCCACCTTCCCCAGTTATGCTCGGCAAAAATTATACATTCACAATAAAATTTTCTTCCTTGTGTTTGCGAGAGGTTGACATCATCACGTCCCCCCCATGCCATGTTAAGTCCGGTCTCCCTTTGTACTTGATCCCCCCTATGGCTCCTCTCCATGGTGGATTGCTCCTTAGAAGTTGAGACAGTTTTAGATTTTTGAATCTTTTCAGGGCTATTGAGATGAGTATCCGGCCGTAAACTTCAGGATCCCTTGAAATTAGTTGATGTGCGCGTAAGCTGGTCCGGACGTCCACAGTTAAAAAAAAAAAAAAAAGGGATTCTTGAGTTGCTCCAAAGTGCATAATTTGCTCAAATCCAACTTTCATTACACGAATCACAATTTTTTTCAGTATGCATATTATAACCCTTTTCTAACACTCTTCTATTCATCTATATATGTAAATAGAATAAAACTACCTAAGCTACTGCAACACCCACAAAAAACTGCATTGTACCGGAGAGCAAGGCGAGACACAGTACTCCATTGGGTTCCTCATGCCAGCACCAAACTTCTCTTTGCATTCATCGCTAGGAATTTGCTCGAAGCGACACTGTGCACTACAAAATGCCTTATCTCCCCTGCAAAATCACTGCCATGAAGTAATATTAGATAATAATATAATTTCCCAAAGAAAATCGAAAGAAAGTTTAAAATTGCCTTGAAGAACCCGATAAACAATATAGCGAAAAATCAAAGACACCAGAAGTCTAATTCACGGAGTTTAAACAGTTGGAAGTAGGATAACAAATATGCATTTTTCCATCAAAGAACAAGAGAAAGTCACGTCTAGCATCAACTTTTAAGTAAATTAAGTTTGAAGTTTTGAATGAAGAAAGAGTTGACATTGTGACAAAAGACTAATTTTGAGTAAGTTCACTTAAAAATTCGATTAATTGAAATATACATAATTATTCCACTTAAAGAAAAAGATCATCAAATCCATTTCTAACGTCAATGTTCATCTAAACTCCATTTTTTTTTTTCCTTTCACTAATAGAACCGTGAAGTACCAACAAAAAATTAAATATTATAAAAATAAAATTACTAATAAATCAAGATTTACGAAAAATATCTAATTCAATTAATTTTTTATACAAATATGGTAATTAAATTATAGCAGATTACATCATTTTAAGTCGAAGTGTTCGATTTCTATTTAAATATATTCATTTTGGAATTGAAAAGGCGAGTAAAATTGGAGAATGTATGGTTGAAAAAGAAGGAAAAATTATTGATGTGATATAAAATATTATTTTATTAAAAAATATGTAGTTGAAAATGAGTACAAGAATGAAAATGAAAATGAAAATTTTAAGGGCAAATTAGGCCTAATACCCTAAAAAATTAACTCATTTGATTAATACCTTATTAACTAATTAAATATATAAAACGTAATTAATACGTTAAAAAATTCCAAAATCTCCCGACCCCTAAACACATCCAATTCATGGCTGCTAAAATCGATGGAGCTCAAGTGGGAATGGAGAGTGTGTGTTCATAGAAATAACTTGCAACTTAATAATGAGCAACATTTCAAATTGGCTCCTTTGATTTGGTCTCTTTTGGAACCCAAACTGTTGTTTCCATTTTTTGCCCAAAGGTTTACTTCCTTTCTCATTGTTTATTGCTATCCATGTAAATTCCAGTACATAAATTCAAGTAATTTATCTCTAAATCTCATGTAATGAATCAATTTTAGTATAAATTGAAGAGTATCAGATTCCATTTCGAGGACCAAGAAGTAGTTACTGATTTCTTCTTCTTCTTCACCATTTTTCTTTATTCAAGAGCTCAAAAAACCTTTAATGTATTGTGTTATTGTATTGTGCCAAGGATTTTAAAATGAAAATGCATTAGTTCCCCAATTTTATTTAGATTTCGTGGTTAGGTTTATTTTAAAACTTATAGTGTAAATGGATTGTGTCATTACATGTGAAAAAATATATTTGAATCGGTTCAATTATTGATGCATGTAAAATGTTTGACAAAATGACAATGTGAATTTTGTCACTTTTCTATGAAAAAGTGACATTCTGTCACTTTTGTCACTTTTGTCAAAAAAAAAAAAGTCACACTATATACTTGAAGCAATTAACTCGATGCATATGTGTGCATTTTTTAAAATTTGAACATACCAATTCAAATCCTGTTTTATGGAAATACATATGAAGAAAATTTTGAATCAATTAAATATTGATGTATGAAAATGTCCTTAACAAAATAAGAATGTGAATTTTGTCACTTTTCTATGAAAAAAGCGACAGAAAAAAGTGACATTCTGTCACTTCTGTAAAAAAAAAAAAAGTCACACTATATACTTGGAGCAATTAACTAGATACATATGTGTGTATTTTTGAAAATTTAAACATATCAATTCAAACTCTGTTTTATGGTAATACATATGAAAAAGAAAACTTTGAATCAATTAGATATTAGTGTATGCAAACTGTTTAACAAAATAAGAATGTGAATTCTGTCACATTATATGAAAAAGTGTTTCACTTTTTTCTATCACATTTTTTTTTATTGTTTGTTACTTTTTTTTTTAAATTTATGTCACTTTTTTTTTATAAAAGTGAGATTGTGTCATTTACTTAATTTTATGTAGTACCATCTAGGGATGTCAAAGTTGCTCGTCAATTTTATATAACTGACATCGCGTCACTTTTTCAAATTGTCACTTTTTTTTAGTATTTTGTCACATTTTAAATTTTTGTCACTTTTTAAGAAGATAAAAAAAATGAAATAATAAGTAATATTTTCCTAACATAATCAGCACGTGGATTAGCCTGGACGTACTGATTATTTTAAGAACATGATTATTGGTGTTGCACAAATGGATTGTATTATTTTAGTATTTGTCACTTTTTTTTTTTTTTTTTTTGAGTTTGTGTCACACTATCACTTAGTTTTATGCATTATCATTTAGGAATGTCAAAATTGTTCGTCAATTATATAAAAATGACATTGTTTCACTTTTTTAAATTTTGTCACTTTTTAAGCAGATAAAAAAATCACAAATGGATGGTACTATTTTGATATTTGTCACTTTTTTTGAGTTTGTATCACTTTTTGAGAGTGTGTGTCACTTTTTTTTTTAGTTTTGTCACTTTTTTGAGTTTATGTCACTTTTTTGAATTTGTATCACACTTTTTGAGAGAGTCACTTTTTTTTAAAAAAAAAAAAGTAAAAAAGTGACATTGTGTCACTTTTTTATTTTACACAGTATTTTTTACTTCCTAAAAATCTTTCATATGATTTTAAGGGTATTTTTCAAAACATCTATAATTTTAAGGGTATTTTTGTAAGTACCCCAAATTTTAAGGTGTATGGGCTATGACTTTTCTTTTGTTGGGCCTAATCACCCTTTATAAAACCAACCATATCCAATTATAAAAAAGGCCCGTTCACGGAGCAAAAGAAGGGTACAATTCAAGCGGCGCGGATAGGGGTATGGGGGTTTTCTAGGTATTGCACCGAACAAATTGACAGGGAAAAACACTACACCGTTGTCGCGGAGTTGATAATTCGTCTTCTTCATCGCAACTTTTGGAGGTAATTACCAGTTTTATTTTTTAAAAACATGCTTTAAATCTTGAATTTTTAATGGCATTCTCCTTGCCTTTAGAACTTAGAAGTGTAATTGATAAATACAGTGGACCAAAATTCAGTGGGCTCATGGTATCATATGAATATGTAAAACCAACTGTTGATGATCAGAAAGTCTCTTTTTGTCTGTGAGTGTAATTAAGTTGAATTATTAAGTTGCATAGATGCTTTACGTATGTATTTTAGGGGATGCATGAGCTGAAATGGAGAAAATATTAAAAAGAGGCAAATGTGCTGTTTGGTTCTCAGCAAGAAAAAAATAAATCTTACTTTTTCTGGTTATTTGTGGCAGATTGGGGAGAGTATCTGTATAAACTGATAGAACTAAAATTAGGGAATTGAAGTTGGAAGTTCAGCCTATAGGAAGTGAGAAATGGACGAGTCTCCCTCACACATGAAAAGGAAACAACCGGAAGATAATTTGGAGGACAAGGAAGAAGTTACTGCTCAAGAATCATTGTCAAAGAAGCCTAACTTAGCACGAACATGTGTGCACGAGGTGGCAGTTTCGAGTGGGTATTCTTCAAATAAGGATGAATCAGTTCACGGGACTCTCTCAGATCCCATTTTCAATGGGGAAAGGGCAAAAACGTACCCATTCAAGCTCGATCCATTTCAGGAAGTTTCTGTGGCATGTTTGGAAAGAAACGAGTCGGTTTTGGTTTCAGCACACACTTCGGCAGGCAAAACTGCAGTTGCTGAATATGCGATTGCCATGGCCTTCAGGGATAAGCAAAGGGTTTTATATACTTCTCCATTAAAAGCTTTGAGCAATCAGAAGTACAGAGAGTTGAGCCATGAGTTTTCTGATGTCGGGTTGATGACAGGTGATGTGACACTTTCACCCAATGCAAGCTGTTTGGTAATGACAACGGAAATTCTGAGGGGAATGCTTTATAGGGGTTCCGAGGTGTTGAAGGAAGTTGCTTGGGTCATATTTGATGAGATACATTACATGAAAGATCGTGAAAGAGGCGTTGTTTGGGAAGAAAGTATCATTTTCTTGCCCCCAGCTATTAAAATGGTTTTCCTTTCAGCAACAATGTCGAATGCTACTGAGTTTGCTGAATGGATATGTAATATACACAAACAACCATGTCACGTGGTTTATACAGATTTTCGGCCAACACCCCTGCAACATTATGTTTTCCCCATGGGAGGCTCTGGTCTGTATCTTGTTGTTGATGAGAATGAGCAGTTCAGGGAGGACAATTTTTTGAAACTGCAGGACACTTTCGTGAAGCAAAATCTGGCTGATGGGAACAAGAGTGGAAATGGCAGAGCGAGAATTGCGAAAGGTGGGACCACTTCTGGTGGTTCTGACATATACAAAATCGTTAAGGTGGATAACCACCTGTCACTTTCCATTTTATTTGCACTGGTAGTCTCCTACATATGCATGTATAGAAAATCATATATTAAAAAGTCATTCACCTTTGAATGCACCAAGTTGCAGCCATCTTCATCAGTGACTAATTTACTTTGTCATTTACTGTTCTCTCTTTCACCTTCTTTGCTTCTATGCAAGGTGTGCGGTGAAAAAATTGCATTGCTTCATAGCGCTCAAATTGAAAATTTGCTGAATTTCAGATGATTATGGAGCGGAAATTCCAGCCAGTGATAATATTTAGTTTTAGTAGAAGAGAGTGCGAAGAACATGCCATGTCAATGTCAAAGCTCGATTTTAATTCCCAAGAGGAGAAGGAAGTTGTCGATCAAGTGTTCAAAAATGCAATTCTTTGCTTAAATGAGGAGGATAGGGACTTACCTGCTATTAAACTAATGTTGCCATTGCTTCAGAGAGGCATTGCTGTTCACCATTCTGGTTTGCTTCCTCTCATCAAAGAACTTGTGGAACTTCTGTTTCAAGAAGGGCTGGTTAAGGCTCTATTTGCCACAGAAACGGTACTGCTGTTTACAAAAATGCTTTCATATATTAAATTTTGAACATTTATTGATCATCCTTATGAATAATCTTGAGACTTACTAAAGGTCTTACAACAATCTCATACTAACTGGTATTGTAATACGTATTTAATAAGAATATGTAATGTGTATAATCGCACCTTCAGTAAAAAAAATTACTGCATTCATTAACTGTTGATTTTAATTCATAACAGTTTGCCATGGGGTTGAACATGCCTGCAAAAACTGTGGTTTTCACAAGTGTGAAAAAGTGGGATGGTGATAGTCATCGATATATTGGATCTGGTGAGTACATCCAGGTGAGTAGTGTTGCAACATTATTACTAAAAATAGAGCTACACATTACACCTACTTTCTGTTTATGATTATTTGACATTTTATTCCTTCCAATAGATGAGTGGTAGAGCTGGACGTCGTGGTAAAGATGAGCGGGGTATTTGTATCATAATGATTGATGAAAAGGTAATTTTATTGCTGGCTTCCTTTGTCTCAGTTTAAGCACTGGGAAAAATAAATTCTAGAGTAAATTCTCCTATGATGTGATTGAGGAAATTGCCCCATTATTAATGAAGTTATGGAACAAATCTAATGCGTAACTGGACCTGTATAATCATTCATATCAAGACTACATTGCTGATAACTGCTATTCCTTAAATTCTGTGATTAAAATATGGACTGAAAAAGGCAAGACATATAGGAATGTCAACAAATGTCAAAACTCACTACTGTATGAATAAGTGCAGCTACTGCAGTGACCCTTTGAACGGAATAGGCGAGTCTAAGTAGCATGCATCATGTGAGATTTTGCGAGATTAAGAATTATGATAATGCTGCAAACCTACATCTAATCATATGTGACCTCCAGGACATGAAATTTGCTATTCAAGTATCTTAGAAAAAGTGATTTAACCAAACTTTACATTAGTCAATGAACATCATCTTCTTCTTTTTTAATCAGATGGAAATGAATACCCTTAAGGACATGGTCCTCGGCAAACCGGCTCCATTGGTCAGTACTTTCAGGCTAAGCTACTACTCAATCTTGAATTTAATGAGCCGTGCTGAGGGACAATTTACTGCTGAGCATGTTATCAGGAATTCCTTTCACCAATTTCAGTATGAGAAGGTTTTCCCGGCCTGAAAACCATGCCTTATATATTTTCATATATTTTTGGATCTTGGTTGATAATCTGCAACTTCTTCTTTAGGCATTACCTGACATTGGGAATAAGGTGTCCAAGCTGGAAGAGGAGGCTGCAGTGCTTGATTCTTCTGGAGAGGTCTACTTATTCTGATTAGTTATGCTTGCAATGCATTGTTTAGATATGATTTAATGCTAAAATTTCCTTATTAAATGTTAAGGCTGAGGTTACCGAATATCATAAGCTACAGCTTGAGATAGCCCAAGTTGAAAAGAAAATGATGGCAGAAATGATGCGGCCTGAAAGAGTTCTCTATTTCCTTCAATCTGGTAGGCTGGTAAGTGAGAAGATAGGTGTTTGTATTTGTTATGCTGCAATCTAGAATAACCTGAATCCTGTGTACTTCCTATTGTAACCTCTGTTCATTTGATCAGCGTAAATGTCATTCTTTCCTTATTTGTGACTCCCTACTATTTCTCTTATATTTCTTCTCTGTGTATAGTTTTCTGTTATATGCGGCAGTTCATTTCACTTTACATATTTGACGTTTTGCCCTGATAATATGAGGAGTGTGTAGTGCTCAAAGGGGAATGTGTTTTTCTTAGTTCATTGTAACTCTTTCCTCCTTCGCTGCTCGTATTCTACTTTTATGTGGTGTTGAAGGAAAGGTATAAGAAGAGAGGCCATGAACATAAATAAATCTGCTTTATTTACTGATTTTGGATGTAATGATGCTTGAACCCTTTTGTTCCCACTCCTTGGGTTGAATATGGCTTCACTTTTACGTGTTGTTTCTGGTTTCACTTTCATGCACTCTCTGAGTCTGAGCTACTTCCGTCAAACTGCAGGTTAAAGTAAGGGAAGGTGGCACAGACTGGGGTTGGGGAGTTGTAGTCCATGTGGTGAAAAAGCCCTCTGCTGCATTGGGTTCTTTGCCTGCTGCGCTTGCTTCTTCCCGTGGTAGCAGTTATATTGTGGACACTTTGCTTCAATGCTCTTTTGGCTCAAGTGAAAATGGTTCTCGACCCAAACCATGTCCTCCTCGTCCCGGAGAAAAGGGGGAAATGCATGTGGTAAATTGATAACATCTGGAATGAAAAATTCTGTGACATAAAAGCTTTGCAATTTAGTCTGACTGGAGCATGCATGTATAACGAGATAGGAAGTTAATACACATTGATTTCTTTCTCAGGTTCCTGTTCAGTTGCCTCTTATTTCTGCACTCAGCAAGCTCAGGATTGCTGTACCTTCTGATTTACGCCCAATAGAAGCTAGACAGAGTGTTCTGCTTGCCGTTCAGGAGCTTGAAAAACGTTTTCCACAGGGCTTTCCAAAGCTTAATCCTACGAAGGTATATAGTTGTTACATTGGTATTGAGCCTGTCCTAATTGATGCTATTTTCTTATATGGATTTTGTGAAAATCATTTCTCATTGTTTTATTCAGCTTAATCCGATGTTGTAAAAGCAGAGCCTCCTTTTTGATTTTATGAAGTTATGAATCATGTTACTATAATGGTCCAACAGTTGATTTGAACCTCGGATCTGGGAATCGTCGCGAAATTATAAAGTGTGTTGATATATGTTATCCAGCAATGGAACACTTCTCAATTATTATTAATTTATTATTATTTCCTGATAAAGTGTCAGTCACAGAACCCAAATCATCAATGAAATTGATGCAACTATTTTAGGCTTGTATTTGTTTATTCATTATTAGCCTAAAATCAAAGAATTTCACATATTCATAGTTGAGACTAAAAATTAAGCGTGAACAAATTTAGAAGTACATCAAACCACACACAAGAATCAAAAAGTAGTAGAGGCAGAAAAAAGTAAGTTATCAGCAAGATACACCATTCGCGTGATTATATTTGCCAGAGGCAATGTCAGCCCGACTATCATCACTGCCCCTCTCAGTCCTTTTGATTGTCTACATGATTTGAATTTCTTGAATCTTTCTTCTGGCAGAGACCAACTAGCATTGCAATTTTATTTATGTGACGTGCTTGTACATTATCCCATTTAGTTGCCTTGTCTTTCATGATATCCAGAGCCAGAAGGTATAATGTTTTTCATAAGTCAAAATGCGGTTTTTCATAGATTTCTGATATCAATGAAAAACTTCTTTACATGTCTCGATATCTTTACTAGGCATGGCAATATATATTTCTAATGTTAGTACCTTTTTGTCAGGACATGGGGATTGAAGATCCGGAGGTTGTTGAGCTGGTTAACCAGATTGAGGAACTTGAACAGAAATTATTTTCCCACCCATTGCATAAGGTCTGAGAAAAGATTTAACTTTTCCCTTCCCCCACTAAAATATTTGTTTAAGCTAGTTGCTAGAAGCTTCCCAATGTAGGCCATGGAGGACGTGAGCTTTACAGAAACATCTGTAAATTGGTTTTCTGCAGGGTATTGACTTAATTTTGCAAGGCATAATCAGACAACCCATCCCGTCACATTTAAAAAATCACACTAACCTCCTTTATTTCTAGTTTTGAGTAAGGCTGGATATGGTCCGGTTCGGTTACCGAACTTAAATTTCTGGTTATTTAGTAAATAGAATCGTAGGGTCCAAATTTAATTATGGAACGTTTCGGGTTCGGTTCCGTATAATAATTAATTTTTTTTTATATTTACAACAACACTACATTAATTCAATTTTAGCTCTGACAAAATAACGTAGTCCAATCTTGTGATATCTTTTGCGCTTCTCTTTGTTAAGTTCTCTTAGATTTGACAGTTAAAATTAAAAGAAGAGGAAGATAGCGAGCTCACAATAATAAAGAGAGGCTTCCAATTCAATTTCTCCATACAGAAATGTCACTACGGTAGGATAAGAGATTTAGATAAAATTTAGGTTGATTTGATTAATTGGACTTGGGCTAGAAATTAGAAATAAAAAAATCATATTTTAGATTTGAGCTAAATTAATTAGTTAGCAAATTTATTTAGAAAAATAAATAAAGTAATTTGACTTATTTAAGATAAAGAAATTACAGATATTCGGTTCTTCGGTTCTTAGTCTAGAACCGAGAATTGAACGTAATCCGTTGGTTCTCGGTTCATACTTGTTCGGGTATTTAATTTAAACCACTCGGTTCGGGTCCAGTTCGGTTCAAGAGCTTTGTCCGGCCCTAGTTTTGAGTATCATATTCACCCTTTGACTACCTTTGGAGCCATATCTCTTCTAAATGAGGTTAATATAACAAAAATGTCCATGTGAACTAAAGATGAATTTATTGTAGTTAATTTGCTCAAAGAAAATTATAGGAATATATAAATTGACAGATTATATATAGAGCTCTTTGACATATTAAATTTTAATAATATAAATTTACTTATTTTGTTTATTAGAGGTATTATTTGTCTAAATATGTATGTTTAGATAAATTATCACATATATATATTACCAAACTCTTCAACAAATGAAGTTGAAATTTCCACTAGAATGCATATTCAGAATTGTGTGTGCATAAAATATTTATTGGCTTATTATTTAAAGGGAACAAATTGAATCGCAACTAATTTTTGAAAATTTGATCCTTGATTTACAAGGGCATATATATCAATTTCATTTTAGATGAGATATGCTCAAAAAGTGGTGTGGGGGTTGATTATAAGCCTGTGTTTTGCTCATGTTTATAAATGGTTTATAAACACTCAAGTCACTTTATACCCACACATCACAAGATGCCCATAGGTACTACCCACTTATTCACCATTCATTTTTTATATATTGATAATTTATATTGTTTATAAACTTTTCGCAAATATGAACTAAAATAGGGAAGGTTAGTGTGATTTTTAAAGGTAAGGTGTCTCTAAGATTGTCATGAAGCTCAAGAGGTTCCTATTGTCTTTAATTTTATTACATTCACATTTATGCTATGCAGTCTCAAGATGAACATCAGATTAGAAGTTTCCACAGAAAAGCGGAAGTGAATCATGAAATTCAACAGCTGAAGTCAAAAATGCGTGATTCACAGGTATTTGTTGGACACTTTGAATGCATATACGTATACATACCTGCATGTGCATATCTGCAAATTAGCTTCTGTGTTTTGTCCTCATTCAATTGCTACCTGTTCTCTGTGTTCAGCTTCAAAAATTTCGTGATGAACTTAGGAACCGTTCACGGGTTCTTAAAAAGCTGGGGCATATTGATGCTGATGGTGTTGTTCAGTTGAAAGGACGAGCAGCGTGTTTGATAGATACAGGAGATGAGCTTCTTGTTACTGAATTGATGTTCAATGGTGAACCTTCTTATCATTGATTTTTCACACTTGTGTCTGCTGTTACTTCTTTATTTTCCACACTTCAATAAATGTTGAGCAGTGATTAATTTTTCATGTTATGGACCAGTCCCAATATGGAACGCTAGTTTACTTCAACCATTCATCACATCTGCTTTTATTCCTCACATGCTAAAAAATTGTTAGTGCGGAATTGTGATTCAGTTGATTGAGATCTGATGTATTTCCTAAATGTAAATACTCAACCCTTTCGAGTTTTTGATTAGTTAAGTAATAAAAATTGTGGTAGTTTTTGATTTGTCAAGTAATAAAAATTGTGGTATAGGCCAAAACTCTGATTGTTTATGTTCAGTTTAACCTTGGGAAATCTGCATGAAGCTGGATGTTTAGGCTTATTTTATTGTGTTCTTGGGCTTTGGGCCTGTGGAAACAAGCTTATAGTCGTGGCCATTTAACCTTTTGCGCCATAAATCAATGGTTAGACCCTGAAAGGAGAGAGAATATTTGATCACTGGTGCATATAGAGATTGTGACTAAATAAATTTTTGGCAGGTACCTTTAATGATCTTGATCATCATCAAGTTGCTGCTCTGGCAAGTTGCTTCATTCCAGGAGACAAAACAGGGGACCAAATAGAGTTAAAAGCAGAACTTGCTAAACCACTGCAACAGCTTCAAGACAGCGCTAGAAGAATAGCAGAGGTGTGTTCAGCTTTTTAAATACGCGCGCGCGCGCGCGCGTGTAGATTGCTTTAATTTTGTTCGCTGTGGCTATCTGCAAATGGAGAGAAAAAGTATTGCAGGCATGGCAAATGATATGTCAATTTTGTCACAGATACAACGTGAATGTGGACTCGAAGTAAATGTGGAGGAATATGTGGAGGCAACAGTCAGACCATACTTGATGGATGTGATCTACTTGTGGTCAAAGGTCAATATAGTACCTTTCTTTTTCTCAGTAGATGGCCGGTTAATCTACACTTGTTAAGATTTGATGCCTCTAAATTTATCACTTTTGGTATAAAGATTATTTTCAGAGGATTTTTGTAAATTTTATTTGTGAAAACAACTTGAATCGATTGCTTGGTTTTGAGTCAATTCATCTTTTTAATTAGAATTCTAAAATATGTTGGTATTCATCATGTTTAAACTCATTGTTCCTCTAAACTTTCTTTTTTCAGGGAAAATCTTTTAAAGAAGTTACAGAAAAGACAGACATCTTTGAAGGTAGCATTATACGACAAGCTAGAAGGCTGGATGAATTTTTAAACCAGGTAATCTAATCGATTTTCATCAATCCTATGAATTTGTCGTTCAAGCAAAAGTTTATAAATAGGTGAATAAACAGGCATAGTAATATGAACCAACTCAACGGAGCCTTTTCCGATAGGTGATTAACATGCATTTAATGATTTGAAGAAAGTAAAATATAAACGTTTTATAATGTATTCTCTTCTTTCAGGCAAACAGATGGCTGGACAATTCTGTAATGCTGTTTCCCTTTTATCATATATCTGTGCATGAATAATTCTATTCGTACATAATCCTTTACCGAATTTTTTACCGAATTGACAAGTGGCGGCCCCCTATTGGGGGGGCGTCCGTGGGCCCGGGCGGGGCCCGGGCGCCCCCCCAATAGGGGGCCGCCACTTGTCAATTCGGTAAAAAATTCGGTAAAGGATTATGTACACGTAGCGCGATCGTCTGTGCATACCAAATAGATAATACTTATGGCACGATTTGCAAGGTTAATTAGACAGTTGTGGACAGTATACGTAGAAAAGAAAGATAAAATGTTATCTATTATACTGTTAGTACGACCTAATAGTCCATACCAATTACCAAACCTGCACTTAAAGTTTGCTTTTCAAGACTGTTGGATCATAATACCCATATTCAGTTTATTGTTTTCGTATTTTTCCTCATTTCGGGTTTTTCCAGTTGAAAGCTGCTGCTAATGCTGTCGGAGAAGCTGATTTAGAGAACAAGTTTACAGCAGCTAGTGAGAGCCTTCGTCGAGGGATAATGTTTGCAAATTCACTGTACCTCTGAAACTGTAGACTACTGATTAGCTTCTTGAATATTTATGATAAGCCAGTAGTGTGATTTTAACCATAGGTTTTGAAGAATTTTTGTTGGCACCCTTGTCTTTCTTTTCCCTTTTCTATTTTAATTTAACATTGTGTACAAATGCAACAAGAGTAAAGGTGTAGAGAAAATTATTATTTAAAATTATCTCGAGTTGTACGGAAATCGTCAGACATTCAGGCTTTCAATAGAGTTGGAGATAAATGTCGAATGTGGATCGATAATTTTGTTCTCTAGCTACAAGTCCTGTGAAAGTTGTGCACAATTTGAACATCTATATTGATGATCTTGGATTCAGATTCTCAATTCAAATTTGTTGAAGATTCAAAATTCCACTTTTTTTTGGGATCAACAATCACATCACCTGTCGAAGAGTCCAACCCTACCCTTTTTTCTTATTGGGAAGTTTTTGCGTAGCAATACTCGTACACTCACAATAAAACTTTCTAGCATGTTCTGTGAAAGCTTCACATTGTAGTATATCGTCTTATCATAGGTTCTGTAGTTGAACCCCCATCGCTGCCCTTCTCCCTTGCTGGTTGCTCCTTACAAGTTGCTTGACAATTTGAGATTCTTGAGTTGCCCCATACCATACGAGGGCTAGGAGCATTTCCAAAATATTCCCAAGGACCTAAATGTTGGTCACAAGCAGCATATAACTTCACCTCACCTCCCTAAACATCTATCACCTTGCAAGAAATATTTTTTGCACTTTAAATTCCGACATAGATTGCTCAAATCCAACTTTTATTATACGTGACGCAAATCACAATTTTATTTGGTACTCAATTATAATCCTTTCCTAACATCCTTACATTCATTAATATATGTAAAATATGACGAAACTACCTAGGCTGCTGCAACACCCACAAAAAATTGCATTGTACTAGAGCAAGGCGAGGTGGAGTACTCATTTGGGTTTCTCATGCCAGCACCGAACTTCTCTTTGCATTCGTCTATGGAAATTTGCTTGCAGCGACACTCTGCACTACAAAATGCCTTATCTCCCCTGCCATAAGATGATAATAAAATTCCCTCAAAAGTCGAAAGAAAGTTTAAATTTCACTGTAATATTGCCCGAAAGAACCCAAAAAAGCAATAGTGTACTAGGACATATACTTTGATCGAGTTTATGAAGCAAACTGCAGCCATTCAAATTATGAACTTAGGACAACTGTCCCTTTACAAACAAACAGGCATTTTCCTATAAAGAATAACACGTCCAACATCACCTTTTAAACATTAGAACGAGTTGCTGAATGATATAATCATTTTCTACTGACACATGAGGATTACATATGTATGTAAAGATTAAAAACAGCGTTTTCAAGAAATGTCTTTAAAAACAAAAAGCATTTTACATCAGTCGACTCATTACCTAGGACCAGTTGAACAACTATGCCTAGCCACAACGGGCTCACATAATCAACATGATTGCATATCCACGAAAGAAAATTCGTTTAGATCATGTTTGATTGTGCTTAAAACTTACTTTTCTAGAAAGTAAGTTGAGGCTTACTTTTCAGAAGGAAAAACAAAGTTTTGTTAGTATAAAACTAACATGAAAATTATGATTGGCAAATAAGAACTTAATTTAAGCACAGGGAGCCAAACAGCTTTGACTTAGCTTATGCTTAAGTAAAGTTATCAGATACAAACAAATCACAGCCTCACAATACTGCCGGTAAATGTCAATAATCGGCCCCGTGAAAGGTATCATTAGGCCAGACAATGTTATTACTATGTTTACTATGTTCGACAATTGGAAATTCAGACAATAGAATATGATTTAGTTTTCACTGAGCATATAGGAAAAAGAATCGACACGTGCTGCACCGATCATTACCGCGATCTGACGAAGTCTCAGCGAGATCAATATCAATCAGCTCGTATCTGAAAGCATGATCTCCGGATCAATGTAATCCATAATCTAGTGAGATTATTAGAAAACATTGTTATTCCACAATCAAAAGCTTAAAAAGGTAATGAATTGCATACTGCTAATAATATAATATCTCACTAGTTCATTAACTTGCTACTTACTTTTTATAAATACGCCCAAACAACAGCAACACATGATTCAGCTAAATGCATTCTATTCACAAATTGGCCTTTATATTTCACCTTGGAAATCCCACAAAAAAGTACAAGGACCCTAAACCATTTGAAACAAGACTGTTAGACTCGGTTTTCAAGTATCTCATCTAAAAACCAATTGGTGTCTCTTGTGGGCAGGTTGAAACCTTTTATGGCATTCGACCACCATAGTTTAAGTGGCCCAATCGATGGGCTTAAGATGGGAATTGTTGCTCCCAACAATCCGTCCCTCAACACGAAGTTGTTGTGACTCGAACCATGATCCTAGCTTAAATATGACTTGTTACTATCAATTCAACTATCTTGTGTGGAAACCAAATGGTGTACCTTTTTATGGTATTCGTCCACCATTCCGACCCAAATCATGGGCTTCTCAATATAGATAATTAAAGATCAACGTACTAATCAGTCAAAATAAACCTCCAAACCAAATCAATCAAAACAACAGTGCACAAGTAGTGAAAAAATAAATATTCAGAACTAAATTTTACCTGTACATGAAAATATCCAATCCATGAAGCATCTTCTTGCAAAGAAAGCAAGAATTCAGAAAATCCTCAGTCTGAAAGGCGTCCGTTTCGCCACCACGACTCACTGAAGAATCAGATACCATCCCGGAACTTACCCAAAAACCAACACCGCCACCTTCACCACCATCGCCACCAGTAATTGAAACCCTCTCAGACCCATTATTTTTTGTCAACAAATCAGCATCGAAGTACTCTCTTTTCTTGATCAAATTGTCCCCCACGTGTGAAATAACACAAGTGTACTCCTCACACAGCTCCATTTTCCCAGCACTAAGCTTCTTGTTTTTGTTATCACTGACATTTTTGTTACTCAAAACTGGAGTAGGGTTCGTCCAGGATTTGGGGGAAATTGCAACAACTGCATCTCTGCTACAATTCATAAAGACTGGTTCTAGATTTCGATCATTCAAAGCTGCAAGAATGCCAAGCCCAACAACACCATCTGGCTCCTTAAATATCTTGACAGATTTGTTGGCCCCGTTTGGTTTTGTATGATCAGTGAGTGTAAGAAATGAAAGATTTATCGACAATCTTTTCTTTTTCCCTCGAAATTCAGCCATTTCTACACACCCACAGCGATTCAAGAGACAAAAAGAGTGAAAATTTCTTGGCAGGTTTCTCTGACTCGACGTTTTTGTGAATTTTCAGGTAGAAATGGATATGGAGAGAGAGAGGAGAGAGGGAGAGGCACCAATCTTCCCACTCCTCTGCTTCTCTTCTCGAGTGTCTTGGATTTCAGTGATGGGGAATATAAACAGGCACCCTCAAATCGGTTAATTTTTAATAAAGTGAAAAATACGATTTTTCCTTCCATTTTTGCACAAAGAGATGCTACGTGTATCCCACCCCCACCCCCACCCCCACCCCCACCCCCGTAGGGGCGACCATGTATCAATTATATAAAAAATTTGATAAAATTTTATGTGCAACAAGTTTTTTCTTTTTATGTATAAGTTTCTCGAAAAAATAATACAATTATTTTGGAGTAATGTTATTCATCCCAGTGTGTTTACAAACACAGTCTAAGTGGCTTTAAATGATAGGTTAAATGAAAGATGAAATTAAATGACTTATTTAATTTCACATATCATTTAATGTCACATTAATGCCACCTATACTGTGTTTGTAAACACACTGGGATGAATAGCATTACTCATTATTTTGGCATGATAGCTCCGTGTTAAGAAAATAGATTTTGAAATAATATTTTTAAGAAAAATATACAATTAAAATGGAAAGATTATTTTGTGTTTACGCGTTAAATTATTTTATTAAAATTGTGATTAAAAATGAGTAAACATACTTTCTTTTAAAAAATGAGATTCATGCAATACTGAATAAACATAATTCAGTGCGGTAGATATTTTTTCTTTCCGTCCCGTTAGAGCAAGGGACCAAATTTTTTATTTTCGGACTTTGGAATTAGTCTTAGTGCGTCACTCTCAATGGTAAGTTGAGGTTTCTAACGAGAGACCTCAGCTTCCTTTAATCCATCTCCAAAGGTGTACAAAATGCATTGTGAATATTAAAACTATTATTATATATATAAATTCCATCTTGAGTGGCAACACGTGTCCAAATCCACTGGATTGTCTTTGTGGTGTGGCCCACCTAGTGCGGGGTTGACACTTTGTTTTTTTTTTTTTTGCCCTTTCTTTTGTAATAGTTTTTTTTTTTTTAAAAAAACTTAAAAATTAATTTGAAGTCATGTATTGGAATTTATGTTGAGAATTTTGACCAATTTCCTGATTCACTCTTGCACGGATCATAATTTGTAAAAATATCAATATTCTAAAAAACTTAACACGTGACGAAATATGGAAGCCAAACTTCGACCTAGGTGAGGCCTAGGCATAAAAAATATTTTTTATTTTAAAATCAATCTAAAAATTATTTAATAATTAAAGAGAAAAGTATAAAAAAAATGTGCCTAGGTGAAAAAAGTGAAAAATAAAAAAAAAAGCTCGAGACAGAACGTTTTCACTCGCTTCGCATTTAGACACCAATTTTTAGAACACTGAAAAATATCAAGAATATAGTAAAAATGTAAACAAGGAAAAACACAAGCAAGAACACAATATTTATATATAAGACTTTACGAGTTTAAGCGAGCCTATGTGAGACTAAGGCGTAGAAAAATGGTTTCTTATTTTTAATTATGTTGACTATCGACCTCTGATGTCGACAAAATACAGTGTGGCGTATGCTGTGAGCCTGAACTAATGTGAGTTCGGATATGTAAGATCAGATCGGATATATAGTTTATCGAGTTCAAAGGGAACATAATGATTAAAGTTTTTTACACATTCTACTAACCATCCACAAACAAGTGACACCTCGCAGGTCTTACATCATCGCCCACTATTTATACTAATGGAATGCTTTAGATTCACTCCCTAAGTAATTCATTAATTGTTGGAGACCACATATAAGGTTAACTCATAATGATAAGACGGGCCGAGCTCTTTGACCAATCCAAACGTGACAATGAGTGTACCTTCTCAACTCGACATTGTAGCTAAAAAGATGGGTAAATGAAATGTGCATGCAGAATTTTCCCTAGAAAGAGAATGAAAGGAAGAAAAAGGAGGGGGACGGAACTTGACATTACAATCTCTCTTGACTTGGTCATATTTCAAATATCTCATTCACAAAAAATAAGAATTTGTCGTGTTAAACACTTGTAATCTATTGATTTACAATCATTCGGGTTTCTACTTTCATCTTAAGTTGGCTTGAATTTTATTTATATATTTTTCAACATCAACAAATATTATTTTAAATTCTTAATAATTTTAAATCATTTAATAATTAAAATAAACATATCAAATATCTAAAATTATAAAATATTGTATTTACTTAATAATTTCTAGCACTAGTCAATTATAGAATTTTCAAGTTTTCGAAATGTTTAAATTAGAATATTTTTTTATAGTTTCAATTTCCAATTAGACAAATCATATTTAGCCCAATCATACATTCTTCCATTAATCACTATTTCAAATCAAATTCTTCTCCAAAATGGATGTCAAACACAACCATAATAAATTTATAGAAACTTCATATATGCTTTTGGAGTTTGTAACCAAAGCATGAGTCTCAAAATCATAACTATATAATGTAGATAGCTTAAATTTTATTTAACTATTTAGATAAAGTCATTTATAATTTTGGATTGATAAAGTCTTTTAAAAACATGAAATTAAAGTCAAATGATTTTTTAATAAAAATAATAAAAAACTAAAATCAAATAAAAGACTTTTTTAAAAAAAAATGAAAAAAACTAATAAAGCGCGTCTAGAGAAAACGAAAGAGGGAGAAAAAATTCAGCCGTTTAGGAATTGAAATTAAAAAAAAAAAAAAAAAGCACCTAAGAGGGAAACGAGGTGTTTTGCCCGATTTTCGAGCTTGGACGGTATTTAGGCGTGGTCTAAGCGAGCTTTTTAGAACACCGATCAAAATAAATGATTGACATACTCTTCCACAATGAGTATACGTGCCTAGAATCAACATATTCTATGAATTTCATATCAGTCCATACTCAATAAATTTGCTGAAAATTATAGTTTTAACTTCTATGTTCGGCTTTCTCGAGAGTTTATTATTCCACCACATACTCTACATCAATGTCATACCAATA
Organism: Fraxinus excelsior; assembly: GCA_019097785.1. NCBI lineage: Eukaryota > Viridiplantae > Streptophyta > Magnoliopsida > Lamiales > Oleaceae > Fraxinus > Fraxinus excelsior. The sequence continues at coordinate 42,922,161 of CM032626.1, read as the reverse complement.
CACATGTACAAACTTGTGGAACTCCTAGCAGTAACACATCATGTATCAATGACAGTTGTGACATGCCACGAGAATATACCTCCTCTCTTATGAAAAGAGATGCAGGCAGGGTTAACAACAATCTACTTTGTTTTCATAATTCTTCTTCTTTTTAGGTAACCAATCACAAGCACGAAGTTTCCTTTTAGCACTTTTACCTTGTCATCAATTAACCTTCTAAGATAGTCTAACTTCTAAGATTTTCGTACCTACATCAAGTCGCATAAAATAAAGTCGATCTTTTAGGTACAATTGGTTCAAAAGGCTCTGTGTTTGATATAGTTCAAGTTTTTCCCAAAAGTCATTAGTGTAGGTATTCCATAGAAGATTATTCTGGCCAGAGAGTTCGTTTTCAGGTCTTTCTAGTTTTCATTGTTCATACTAGATTTATCAAAATCACTAGAGATTTATCGATGTTGTTAGTGTTAATGAATTTTTCAATAGATCTGTCAGAGAAGGTTGATCTTCTTTAAAAGTTTCGTGTAGCTCAAATTGAATCAATAAAACGTTGACTTGCGCTCGCCACATGCAAAAAGTAATTTTCCCATTAAATTTCTCCACGGAAAACATCATACTTGAAATGAGAATGTATATATGAATAGTACACACCCGTCAAGTTCCTAGGAAATATTGGAGGAGTCACGACGTTTTTATTTAAAAATCAATCATCGGGTACAATATTTTTGGACAGTACTTATACATTATATACTATACCAAACTCCAACGCATCAAAAGACTATTTAAACTATAAACTAAGATCAAATAATTGTTTTATAAGAATTTACAATATTATATCAACATATATATTTGTGTTGTCACCAATATAGAGCATGTTTGGTACGGTTTAAAATCCAATTAAAATTGAAAATATAGCTGTTATTGGTCTCACCCATTTAATAAAAGTCAACAATAACAGCTATATTTTCAATTTTAATCTAATTTTAATCTCTACCACACACCCTCATAATTATTGCAACTTCCATATAATGCGTTTACAGCTAGTTATAATCATTGCCAAGAAATTTGTTAAAAGCACTTAGCAAACTTAAATATTTTATAGGGAAATCATTCTTGGCCAGGCTCAAAGTCAGGCCAAGAAACCGGGCGCCCCTCTATTGGAGGGGGCTTAAAACATTTCTTATCGTGACAAGTTTCATCAATTTAAAGTCACAACTTTTTCTATGTAAATAGAGATGTTTATGAGAGTAAGATAAGGGTCGTCGTGTGAATTTGATTCCATCGCGGCTAAGTAAGTTGTTATGCAATATGAGTCTTCCATAAATGCTTAACTAAGTTATCGTAATAATTGGTCATGGAAACTCGTTTGTATGATGTCAATGTGATCGCATTAAAACATTTCTCCTAATACTGTACGTTTACGTACATTTTTTTTATGCATTTACCTGCTTCAATTCGACGTGCTTAAATTTTAATTTAAAAGGCTTTGTTTAGTTTTGTTTATTAAAGTCATCTATTCAAGATAATAATAATTTCTCAAACATTCAAAATAATAAATAAATTTGTTTTCGAAGATATCACATTCTTAAGGGACTTGATCACAAGCATTGGCGGATCTAGGGGGACTGGACTATGCTACAGCTCGTCCCTTCAACCCAATTTAAATTTTTTTTAAAGTGAAAACATTTTTTTTTATGTGTGATTTATTTATTTATTAGTCTATCTTAAAAAATTTATTAGTCATCACAAGATCCTACAATTCTAAAATTATCTTTGGGATTTGAGCTAAATCCACCATCTTGTTTTTGAACCAAGTACTTTTTGGTAATGAAATTGCGTGAAGCACATGATTTTAGGTTACTTTATATAAAGTTGATAAAAGGAGCAATTGAATAATTGTTTGGTGGGATGAAATGAATTACTTATTCTGTAAAAGTTTTTTCTAAACATAATTTTGTCTAAAAACTAGTATTAAAAGTAGATATTCTTTTTTAAAGATGATCCTCGCTTTGTACCAATGACATTGAGAGGTCGGTTTTTGATAGAATACTAGTTTTACAAAGTCGTTCGTCTGGATTATAAGTTACATTTAACGTCAACTCCGAAAAGAAACGTGAATTTGCAAAAAAAAAAAAATTCTAAAAAAATGCATGTATTTTTACATCATTTTATGGATGATTTATGCAGACTATATTTAAATTAATTAAATAATACCTTTTATGTGCGAATTCAACAAGTTGATGATCTCCCATCTCCGACATGTTCCTGAAATTGATGCCTCAAATCTCTCAAATGAAAAAAAGCCATATTTTTAGGTTAAAAGAGGGAGGTGCAAATATTATCAAGATATGTTTTTATTTCAAATAAGTATTAAAATTATATTGTATTCAAAAAGAAATATTATTAATCTTCCATTAACTAAGAAGAAAAAAAACATTTTTACAAGATTCTTGAAAGAAAAAAAATTAAAAAAATAACATGCATTGCACGATGACGACGACGACTAGTATGTGCACGTATTGACACCCTATTTAATCCACATTCTTACAAAATTTATTTTCTCAAAACTCATTTTCAAACCACACACTATTCAACGCAAATTCACATATTTTCCTTATTTTTTAACAACATGGTTTCCATTAAATCACTATTTAAAATGCATTCTTCACTCACTAATGTGCATCAAACAGAACTGAGAGTGCGGAAAAGAGAGGAGACATTGCATGATGGAGAATGGGCACATGTAATCAAGCACAAGAGTTGGCATCTATAGAAGTAGGATGGCCATTGAAATTGGTGGTCCAAAAGAATAATTTGTCCCTAAGTTTTCTAAATATCAATTCCAAGGACCCCATTTTTTTGGCTTTTATCACTCTATTCGCAAACATGCTAAATCAATTGCCCATCATTGACTTTTGATCTCTTTGATTGATCATTACTTTGTACTATATGCTTTATCCCTCTCCTTACAATAATTATGCTACAAAATTTGTAATATATATCTCTTTAGATATGATTTGGTCCTTGTTTTGTTCAGCTAAAAAAATAATTAAAATTAAAGTTAAAATCAACAAATAATTTAAAATATACATTTTATGTAATTCATAAATTTTATCAATTTTTCAACAGTATATTTCATCAAATTTTATCAAAATCTACTAAAAATCTGATTTTTTAAAATTAGAACCAAACATGGGCTTAGCATGTTGATTTAAAATGATTAAGCATCTTTTGGCAAATTTTATAAATCAATTTATAAATGGTATAATGTTTTATCAATAGGAAAACGGATACATTTATATTACAACTTTCCCTAGTAGTGTAGTGGCAATGGGCTGAGCCGAGCCAATTCGGCCCATATATCCACGAGCCTGGCTCGTCAAAGTGATGAACCAAGCTCAAACTCGTTCAAGCACGAGCCGAGGTCGAGCTTGGTTCTTGCTCAAGGGCCAGCCGAGCCCACATTTCAAATATTTTTAATAGTTTTTTGACATTTTTATTCACAATTTTTATGAACCCACGAGTCGAGCTTGGGCTCGTGAACTTTAGGCCGTTCACGAGCTCGGCAAGCCGAGACTTGCTCGGTTCGCCAAATGAACCTCGTTCAGCTCAGGCTTATCACAAAACGAGCCCGTGTGACAAGCCCCGTCTGTCCATAGGCCAAGCTTTGAAAAGCCGACGACCTATTCGACAAGTCTAAGCCATCCATGGGCAAACCTTTGAAGAGCCGACGAGCTACTCAACCCTTTTGCCACCCCCTAACTTTCCCTAGTGCAAAATATTCCCTTTATTTGGTAGCCACTAATAGTGATTAGTAATAAAGAGGCATTATTCCCCAACACATACCTCAAACTATAGAGAAGGTTTGATATGCAACAGTAAATTGGATTGGACTTCAGGTCCAATAATAAAAATGGAAGCATTCACAAATCAGGTCTTAAGTTCCAACAATGCGAAATTCAGGTTTCAAGTTTAAAAATTGAAAAAATTAGGTATTTAGCTAATTAATTAAAAATATTTATTATTTAAATACAATAAATAGGGGTAGACATGAGTTGGGTGGATTGGTTTTTGCCTCAACCCAAACCCAACCCAATATGATCGGTTTGATCAAAATTTAATTCAATCCAACTTGTGTAAAGGTTGAAATCCAACCTAACACAATCCAACTCAATCAAGTATCGGTCAGGTTGAGTTGGGTTGGTCAGATTGTGACAACTTATCAACAAAGATTAAAGTTATCCAATTTTTTATTATACTAAATCCGAAAGGACAAGATCAAATAGTAAGTAAATAAATAAATAAATAAAATTATCTGTTATCTTATTCAGTTTTCATTAATCGAGCCTACAAAGAACAAAATGCGTTTAAGATTAACATGAAAAAAATATACTACATTTGTTGTGGGAATGATATTGAGCTCATCCACTGAAATGCACCAAGATAATTATAGTTAGACTATCAACTCGTACTTTTTATATTCCTTTTACTTTTTAGACATTTTTTTAACGTAGACGGGTCGGGTTGTGCGAGTTTATTCAGTTTTCATGAGTTAACTCATAACCCGACACAACCCCTACATAGCCAACCCACCCAACCCGTGTAAAAACAACAAAAAAATCGACCTAAACCGATCGGGTTGGATGATTTTGGTGGGTTCAGTCGGGTTTTACCCACTCCTAACAATAAATTCATAATTATACAATTATATGTCACAATCTATTTATTGGTCACATATTGTCAAATTAATTGGTCATAAATTATTTCGAGATCATAAATCAAAAATTTTATAGGTCACAATTTATCTGTCGATCACATATTTTCAAATTTCGAAGTCACATATTATTTCGAGATCACAAATAAAAAAATTATAAGTCACAATTTATCTCTATCGGTCACACATTTTTAAATTTACTGGTCACAAATTATCGAATTTTAAGGTCACAGTTTAATAGTTAGTCACAGTGAATCAAATAGTTGGTCACATACATCAAACACTCCACCATCGATCCTGATCCACCACAAAATACTTGGTTACAAATCAACCAAATAATTGGTCACAACCCCCACCCCACCACCACCCCCACCACTATCCTCACACCCACAACAGAAAAAAATGGAAAGATGAAAAATTGCAACGTCGCGACGCCGCGTTTGCAGCATCGTCGTCGTTTTTAGCAGCTTCCGTGCTCAGCAGCGTCGACCGGTGCATCTCCTTCGTCACCGGTTGTTGGAGTTTGAATGGGTCACCGACGTTGAAGAGATAGAAGCGAAAAGAACGCAGATCGGACATAGGACTACACCAACCCCAACCACTGGCGACGGCGAAAGCGGCCTTGCAAGGGAGATATCGACGACAGCCTTGGAGAGAGAGAGAGAGAGTGATGAAATTAGAGTTTTTAATTATGGTTTTAATATATCACCTAATTTTTGAATAAATAAACTTTAGGCCTGATTTTTAAAAAACAATCTTTAAATACCTGGATTTATGTAATTTCTACTAATAAAATTTAAACTCTGGTGGTCAAATTCACGAAAACATTTCATTAATGGGTTGGATCCAGAGAGTCTGGGCCTTAAGATCCAACTCCAAACTAGGCCCAAATAACTCTACATATCTTATCAGGCCCAACACTTCATCATATTTCTCTCTACCAAGAAAGGAAGTTCTGCTAGCGGTCTCTGCATTTCCTCCTTTCAAGAAGACTTTGAAATGGAAAAATCTCAGTTCAATTTCCCACAAAAGTGGGTTCCCGCTCCATGTTTTGCCTCGCAAGGTGAACTAATAATAGCTTTATTGTTTTTTTTTCCTGTTTTTTATTCATCGCCATGCTCAATAAATCAATACAAAAAAGTATAAAACCCTGTACCCAAGAGAAGAGTAGAGAATTGATTAAATATTTTTCAAAATGTAGCGTCAGAATTGAAACTGATGTTTAATGAATTGGGATCTTTTGACAGAGGAATTGTGGGGATGACAAAGCTTTTTGCATGGAAGATGCTGAAACTTTTAGTCTGAAAACGAAACCAGGAGGGGTTGTGCCTTACAATTCTACCTTGTCCAATTTGCTGCTATGTCAGGCCAGTTATGGTTTTTCTCTAAATCAAAGGTTGTTTGGGATGAAATATCGAACAGCTCGTTTGTGCCAGATGTTGATGTAGTTTCTAAACTAATAACTATGAGAGTGTAGGCAAATTTGACGTGGTTAACGGAATAATGAGACTAATGCAATTAAAAAATCCGAATATTTTGCCCAATTTCCATGCACATGCCATCTCTTACTTTGGAAAGAGAGGACATCTGGAGTGTATGGAATTTATGATTCAGGAAATGGCGTCTATGGGATTTTCTGTAGATTCTGTCGATGGGAATTCTTACAGTTCGCTGGCTGAGATGGAAGTCGTTTATGGCCGCCTCAAGAGGTCGAGACTTTTCATAGAGGAAGAAGCAATAAGGGCCATGTCATTTGCTTATATTAAAGAAAAAAAAGTTCTATGCTTTAGGCCAGTTTCTCAAGGATGTAGGTCTTGGGAGGAAAAATGTGGGCAATCTTCTTTGGAACCTTCTTCTACTATCTTATGCTGCAAATTTCAAAATGAAAAGCTTGCGGAGGGAATTTGTGAAAATGCTGGATGCAGGACTCACTCCTGATCTTACTACTTTTAACATTAGAGCACTTGCTTTCTCAAGAATGTCTTTGTTTTAGGATCTGCATGTAAGCCTCAAACATATGAAGCATAAAGAAGTTGTTCCAGATCTTGTAACTTATGGTTGTGTCGTTGATGCATACCTCGACAAAAGGTTAGAAAGGACTTTGGAGTTTGCCTTAAGCAAACCGAACAAGCACAATTCTGTCTCATTATTGACGGATCCACTTGTTTTTGAGGTTATGGGAAAGGGTGGTTTTCATACATTTTCAGAAGTGACATTGGAGTGCATGAGAAAAAAGAAATGGACCTATAACATGCTAATTGCCACCTATCATAAGAAAAAGTTCCAGAGTAATCATATATTTTGGAATTACTGATGACGACGACGATGATTGGTTCATTGCATTGTGAAATGATGCATTCTGGTTGTTGTTTAACAAGTACACTCACTGATAAGAACTCATGATTTAGTTTTTGATCACTCATATTCTTTGGTGATTAATCATCTTCTGCTATTGCCTTTTGAGCAAGCAAATGAGATTGGCATGAATGCTATATTGCTGTTGTAGGCAACATCCTTAGACAAATATGCTTGTAAATCAGTTTGTTGGTTTTCAAACCGCCCTGGCAGCCAACCGTGGGTAGCGGGTTGCGGAGAGGCATAATGAATCTGTGGAACAATTGGTAGAACTTTCTGGATTTTAGATTGATAAATGGTCGGCTGATATGCATTTTAGATTAGTTTCATGGATTGTACATTAGATCTGTGAATAATTTTGCTAGGGTTTTGATAGGTCTCCCATTCAGTTAACGTACACCAGGCGCATGAAAACCACAAGGGGAGAAAAGGAAAACAACTCAGAGGCACTAAATCAGCACATGTGGATCTCTAAGACAGTGAAGTTTATTAAATATTTCACATTGTTAGTTTACGTTGGTTTCAGTTAGTTTGTAATTAGTTCAACCATCTTCTAGATCTTTCCATTTTCTGTTTTAATCCCAGCTAGTTTGTTACTATTACAGCTGGAGATTCCTTTTGTATAGCCTATTTATAGGTTCATTTACTGATGGAAATATCATTGAGTTGGAATGAACATTTTCCTTCCCGCCTTTCCTGTGAGCTCAATATGGTATCAGAGCAGTTGCTAGCTGCGTCTCCCTTTTTTTTCATTTCTTCAATCAAATTGATTTTTACTGTTGAACTTTGAGATTCAACAAATATGGAACCAATTCCTTCATTAGATGAGTCAAACATGAGGTCTTCTTCCAGCAGATCAGCGTATGACGATCCTTTAAGTCCTTTTTTCCTACATCATTCAGATAGTCCGAGACTGATATTGGTCTCTCAGCAATTGATAGGAGATAACTATGCCTCCTGGAGTAGAGCCATGCTGATAGCTTTATCTGTGAAGAATAAAGTTGGTTTTATCGATGGAGCCATAAGCAAACCTGAAGAAGATGATCCCGATCTGCTCAATTCATGGATAAGGAATAACAATATTGTTATATCCTGGATTTTGAATTCAGTCTCCAAGGAGATTTCTGCCAGTGTGATCTATGCTACAACTGCGGATGAAATTTGGAACGACTTGAAAGACAGGTTCCAACAGAAAAATGGTCCACGCATTTTTCAGCTGAGGAAAGAACTGATGAACTTGAATCAAGATCAGAACTATGTTAGTATCTACTTTACTAAACTCAAAACCATTTGGGAGGAGTGTTGCGAAATAATCCCGCAAGCGTACGGGATCGTTGTACAAGTAATAAATGTGATGAGTGAGTTATCGTCCCACAGGGCTTAATTCTAGTGCAATCGATATATCTAAATTCGAAATAATAACAAGATATGTTGGGTTTTATGTAACTATGTTCTAAAACTACGAAAACAATAAAATTATGGTTCTTTGAATTAAATGTGAAAGAGAGTATTGGATTTCCGATTCCACTAAATGACTCTAGCATTCAATTCTCAACTTGTAATAATTACTTCAATCCCTGCATTGGTGACGATCGATAATTCAACTTCTATTTATTATTCTTTTCCAAGATATAATAAACATATATTGATCACGACACGATCTTATTCCTAATCCGCATTCATATGATGAATATGCATTAAATTATAGGATTATCATACAAGATCGCACACTTCACAAATATTATTCCTAATATTTATTCTTCATGTGTTACACATACAGTGTTCTACTTATCGTGAGTTTTCCAACACTACAAATAAGCAACTTATTGCTCTAATGGTGCGCAAACATTAAAACAATATGAAAAAACATGTATATGGAATCACAATGCGAGGATCAAACTAAAAATCACAAGTCTTGAATTAAAAACTATAAATCAAATAGTTTCATCATCCATCCAATACAGATAAACTTAGCCTAGCATCATGTTATGTAAATCACAAAATAAGGTTTGGAAAAACATCACCCGGAATGAAAAATAATGAATGAAAAGTGAAAACTCAATTTCCTCTTTGTATTTCTTCCATTCGGATTTTGAATCTTCAATATCTTGTGATAATCGCCTTTAAATCTTGTGCTAAACCCTTTCTTTTGGTGAAAAATTGGATTTGATATGCTCTAGGTCGTTCCACGCCGTTCCTCCTTCAAGAAAGTAGGTTAAAATTGATTTTTATGGAAATTTGGAAAAAATCAGAAAATTGGGCCGTTCAGGCCCAGAAATGGCCTGTGCGCGCGCGCCGTTTATGTCCTTGCCCGCGCGCCGTGTAAATGTTTCACTCTCGGTAAATAAAAGGTAAGCCCGTGCGCGCGCGAGAGATTATGCCTGTGCGCGCGCGCAGGCAAAAAATCTTCCAATTGTTGCACTTTGGTCCCCGAATTGCATTTTTATTTATTTCGGTTATTTCTTTGTATTTACTTGACCCTCCATCTTCCAGTTTTGTGTAATTGACTCCAACATCTCTCCAATCATCGATACTAGGTCCGAATCATCTATTAACACTTTGCGATTTAGTCCCCAAACTTTGAATTAGGTCAACTTTAGCCCATTTTCTTCAATTCCATGGTTTTGCATCTAGATATACCTAGCAAACAAAATATATGTAAAATTAAGCCTCAAATCATCTAAAATAATGATAATTGCTTCAATTTAACGGCACAAATAAGTGTATAAAATACACTTATCAAGGAGCTGAGCAATTACCGACCAAATTGCAATTGTGGAAAATGCACATGTGGTGGTGTGAAGGAATTAAATGCTTATCATCAAATGGAGTACATAATGTCTTTCCTCATGGGGCTAAATGATTGTTTTTCCCAAGTAAGAGGACAGCTTCTTCTCATGGATCCTCTGCCGGCCATCAACAAAGTTTTTGCACTGGTTTCTCAAGAAGAGCATCAAAAGAAAATAGGTACACAAATTGCATCAGAATCTGATCACAATGGAGCTATGGCTTTTGCTTTCAGATCTGAAAATAGCAAAGGAAATGATGGATATAATGTTGTCTCAAAGGCCAGATCTACTGCAAATTATAAGAAGAAAGAAAGACCATTCTGTACCTATTGCAATTACCATGGTCATTCAAATGATAAATGTTATAAGATACATGGTTATCCACCAGATTACAAGGTCAGAATGAAGGAGCACACCTATCCTGGTTCAAATAAAGTGAATCAATTGTCTACTTCTATCATTCCTCATACTGAAATCAAATAGCAAACTGAAGCTTCACATGATTTTGGGAACTTTGTCCAGAACCTCAGCTCAACTCAGTATCAGCAATTGATGTCGATGTTTTCAACTTACCTGACTTCAGATGTCAATTCTTCTGATCAAAAAGGGAATAAATCTGAATCATACACTACATGTACATGTTATTCAGTATTCATGCATCCCATATTGTCTTCAAACACTATTTGGATAGTGGATTCAGGTGCAACCGGGCACATTTGTCCTTATGCAGCTACATTCACATCCATGAAAGTTATTGAAAATTCAACTGTGACCTTGCCAAATCACACACAAATTCCAGTCAAATTGTCTGGTGGAGTTCGATTAAGCTCAAATCTGGTGCTTCATGATGTTCTGTTTGTGCCACAATTCAAATTTAATCTGTTATCTATTAGTGCCATTTCGTTTGACTCACAGCTCAACATCAATTTCTTTCCTAATCATTTCACTATCCAGGAAATCAACAACAAGAAGATGATTGGCAGGGGTGATCAAGTGCAAAATCTTTATGTTCTAGATACAAGATTGTTAAATCATGATTCAAATGTTTCTGTAAACTGCATTTCAGTTCAAGTTTGGCACAATAGACTTGGCCATCCTTCTTTTAAGAGGTTGGATAGTTTGAAATCATACTTGTTTTATGACAACATGAATTTGAATAAAAGCAGTCCAGGTTATGTATGTCCTCTTGCCAAACAAAGAAGATTATCTTTTGAGTGTAATAATCATTTTGCTAGTAATCCTTTTGACTTGGTGCATTGTGATATTTGGGGCCCCTACCATGTCGAATCTTACTCAGGACACAAATATTTTCTAACCTTAGTGGATGATTGTTCTAGATTCACCTGGGTTTACTTACTTAAGCATAAATCTGATGCAACTTTGGTCATTCCAAGATTCCTTAATATGACAGAAACCCAATTCCAAACAAGGGTAAAGGCGTTTAGGACTGATAATGCACCAGAATTAGCATTCACTGATCTGTTTGCTGATAAAGGTATCCTACATCAATTCAGCTGTGTAGAAAGGCCTCAACAGAACTCAGTTGTGGACCGCAAACATCAACATCTCCTGAATGTAGCAAGGGCTCTATATTTTCAATCTAGAATACCTATCAAATTCTGGACTGATTGTATTTTGACAGCTACATGTCTGATCAACAGGACACCATCCCCTCTCTTGAAAAATAAGTCTCCATATGAAGCTCTATATAACAAGCCAGCAGATTATTTCACTCTCCGAGTATTTGGTTGTATGGCTTTTGCATCAACTCTACCTGCACATCGAACAAAGTTTCAGCCTCGTGCTTCAATCTGTGTATTCTTGGGGTATCCTGCTGGAGTAAAGGGGTACAAGTTGTTCGACATCAAGACAAAACAAATCTTCATTTCCAGACATGTTATTTTTCATGAGGACATTTTTCCTTTTCATAAAGTTGTAGAGACAGATCAAATAATTGATCATTTTCCAGATTTAGTGCTGCCATCACTATCTATAGATCAAGCTGTTGGCCTTGATCAACATAAAGAAAGGTCAGACTTGAATGATCATCAACCAACACCTACCTCGACTGATTTTGGTCAGGCAGATTCTTTATCGTCTAAAAGGCAAACAATGGAATCAAAATGAGCTTCTCCTATGATTAACAGTCAACCCAACTTCATGAATTCTGATGATGTTCCTCGAAGATCACAAAGGATCATCAAACCCCTGCATACCTACAAGATTTTCATTGCAACATGACAGCAAAGAAGTCCCATCATCCCATTGAAAACTTCATTTCATATGTGGCGTTATCTCTATCTCATAGAAACTTTATATTAAATGTTTCAGCTGATTGTGAGCCACATTTTTTTCATTGGGCTGTAAAAATTCCTCAGTGGGAAGAAGTTATGAAACTGGAGTTAAAAGCTATGGAGAACAATAACACATGGTCTATTGTTCAATTACCACAAGGGAAGCACTCCATTGGCTGCCGGTGGATTTATAAGACAAAGTATAAATCTGATGGTACTGTCGAAAGACACAAAGCACGCCTTGTAGCAAAAGGCTATATTCAGCAGGAGGGCCTCGATTATTTTGACACATTTTCTCCTGTGGCGAAAATAGTGACTGTTAAAATCCTTTTGGCACTTGCTTCTCATCAACATTGGCACCTAGTACAACTTGATGTCAATAACGCATTTCTTAATGGAGACTTGTTTGAAGAAGTTTACATGGACATTCCCCTTGGATATAAGATAAACAACCGATCAACCACAAATAGAGTAAAGCTCGTCTGCAAATTGCATAAGTCCATTTATGGACTCAAGCAGGCTTCACGACAGTGGAATTCAAAATTTACACAAGCTCTCATCCATTTTGGTTTCACACAATCTAAGGCTGATTATTCTTTGTTCGTCAAAGGTTCTGGCAATCAGTTTGTGGCCTTACTGGTATATGTTGATGACATTGTCATCACAGGTCCAAATCTTCAGGCTATTGATTCTTTAAAGAGGTTTTTGCACTCTCAGTTCAAGATAAAAGACTTGGGAACCCTCAAATATTTTTTGGGACTTGAAATTGCTCGATCAAAAACAGCTATTGTGTTATCTCAGAGACAATACACACTGCAGCTTCTTCAAGACACGGGCTATATGGACTGCAAACCAGTGGCTACACCTATGGACTCAAAGATGTCCTTAAGTATTGCTGAGGGGGACTTACTACCTGATGCTTCTATATATAGAAGACTTATTGGTAGATTAATCTACTTGACAATATCCCGTCCTGATATAACCTTCGTAGTCCACAAATTGAGCCAATATCTTTCCCAGCCTCGGTCGCCACATTTAAAGGCTGCACACCATCTTCTTCGTTATATAAAACAAAATCATGGCCAAGGGGTTTTCTTTTCAGCTGATCCAGGGATTCCTATGAAACTCCAAGCATTCTCAGATGCTGATTGGGGCTCTTGTATAGACACAAGGAAGTCTACAACTGGTTTTTACATTTTTATTGGAAGTTCTTTAGTTTCCTGGAAAGCAAAGAGACAAGCCATTGTCTCTCATTCTTCAGCAGAAGCAGAGTATCGTGCTCTGGCTGCAACGGCTAGTGAGATTCTCTGGATTCAACAATTGCTGAAGGATTTTCAATGTCATGTTTCACAACCTGCCGTTCTCTTCTATGATAATCAAGCGGCAGTCCAATTGGCCTCCAATCTCGTATTACATGAAAGAACTAAGCATATCGAGGTTGACTGCCATTTCATCCGAGACAAGATTGCATCAGGAAATGTGAAGCTTCTATCGATTCGTTCTCAGCATCAACTTGCTGATATATTCACTAAGCCACTTCCCTCTTCAATTCTAGCTCCATTATTGGCCAAGATGAACGTTAAAAATATTTACCGTTCATCTTGAGGAGGCGTATTAAATATTTCACATTGTTAGTTTATGTTGGTTTCAGTTAGTTTGTAATTAGTTCAACCATCTTCTAGATCTTTCCATTTTCTGTTTTAATCCCAGCTAGTTTGTTACTATTACAGCTGGAGATTCCTTTTGTATAGTCTATTTATAGGTTCATTTACTGATGGAAATATCATTGAGTTGGAATGAACATTTTCCTTCCCGCCTTTCCTGTGAGCTCAATAAAGTTGTTATTCAGCACAACTATAAAACAGAGCAAATGGGAAGGGAAAAGGAGGCAGAAAATGAGTAGAGTCTAGAGGAGAGAATTGGACCTCTTGAATGTCCAAATATCCTTTATTTCGTTGTCGTTAGAGTTAGAATACAATTACGCCCTTCTACAGATTTTTGCTTATAGTGTATTTGAATTTACAGCAACTTCAGATTACAAAATACAAATTATAGTTTCGGCTGATCTCTTCTCGTTCTAATTCTGTCTTCTTTTTGGCTCTTGATTATGTTTATTGAACAGCTACTGACACAGGTGTTTAGATTCTTGAACCTTACAAGAACATCAGCAGGAGCCAGACTTATTAGAATATCAGCAACAATAGCAGCTTCTCAGGTACATAGCAGTAGCAGAGGCATGGGAACCTAACAGGTCGCTGATATGATTTCAGTTGTGCATGATGTGCCACATGGCACATGGTATGTCTGGACAGAATAACACAAAATGTTACGCCTTGCCTCCGAGGCTCAAGGAGAAGCTGTCACGTGGACAGGAAGTCAAAGGAAGGTTCGCAATGTCAAGAAATGGAAAAGTCAAATTAGGCCGAAGTCCTCACACCAAATCCGAAGTCTCCGCCAAACCACTACTTCAAGATGAAGCATTGTAATTGGTGCCGAGGCTCTATCAAGCCTCCGAATTTAAATAAAATTATTCACGAAATACAGAACATTGATAGAAATAAATAAACACAAAAATATCTAACGAAGTTTATTGGTAAATATTCTCCCAATTAATTTTACTTCGCAACCCGCACACCACTCAGCCACCATCAACGTTGACCGATCTAACCTGAAATGTTAAAATTTTGAAGGAATGAGTATTTTGACTCAGTAGGATATGTGCGTCCAAAACAATACAATAATTCTTTAAACATAAATTTATAACATTTCATACCATCATTTCATCAAGAGCAATCGATGATCAATCAAATGCTCTAACACATTTCTTGTGCAAGCGTTTGAGAAAACCCGAAGGAATTCTCACACTTCATTTCATTAGGACCCACAAGTCAATTAGCATTTCATGAAATAAATCATGTAAAAATAATTATAATATTGTAAGGACAAGAATCACTTGCACATAAGTATCCTACCTTATCAATGAAGGTTGAACGGCGAAATTCAAGAATCACGTTCCGGATCTTTGTTTTTGCCTACTGTCGTGTATGTGTATGAATATTATATTTGTGGTTAATTATGGGGTCATTGTCCAGTATATATAGTTGAAAAAAGTAAATGAGTTATGGTATAATAGGGATAGAAAATCATGTAAATAAAGCTATGCATTTATTTCCTTGTAATCTGCTCAATACAATTGGCTGTCTTTCAATTATATGTGTGCCCGCAATCACATCCAAAGGTCAATCATTGCCAAAAAATTTATTTTCTATTTCAACTAGAAGACACGTGCTGGGTTGGGGAAATTTATACAGCTAATTCCCTAATATATTTTTTTTTATCGCAAAGTATACTATTTGACAAATGATAAGTTTTTCTTCATATCCTATAAAATTTCATAATCAACACAATAATTTAATTTAGATGCAATTCATGAAGCAATAATATTAGTAAAGTACCATAATCTATTATATTAAATCATTCAAAATTTTAGGAGAAAGACACTTTAAAATTTACTTGGCAGCAATCTGTCTCCCTTTTTGACTTAAAAAAAATTAACTTTAATGAAAGGAAAACCAATTAATAACTTCTTTAATGTGCAATAACTGACTTCGCTTAACCGAATTAGCTTTTTCTCGAGCCTAATATATGTGATTACATACGGGCTATGTAACGAGCCCAATATTGATATACTTATCATTACTCCATCAATTTAGTCCCGCAACTTTCAAAATATAGATAATTATCATATAGAACAAATAAATTTTATACTATGAAATTTTTTGGGGCATTACAAACGCTGTCTCATGCTGTAGATTCGAAGATCTCTTAGAAATGATTGATGTAACGTCTGTAATAAAGTTTGTCAGTGCGTCAACCTACAATGTACAACGGCTGACCCCTTGAACTCTTGAGAAATACAAAGAAGAAAACACTAAGTTGAATACTCATTCAATAGTCTTTAGGATCTCGTGGAACATTGATTTCACTAGACATCATAGATACCACAATGTACATTATTCCATCTATCCTTTCACATATTCCCATTAAGTGTAACATAGCTTAGTGAGATTTCTCCGCGACGATCGTTGTTAGTGCAATTGTCGTTGTTTCAAACCGCCGGAGCTCGAATATTTTTATCTCTCGCCGCAAAGTGCCTCCTACGTCCATTTTTGACCTTTTACTGTCATCATTCCGGTACAAAAGCGTTGTGATTGCACTTGACTTGACAAGAGTGGGTCCGGCATCTGTTAAGTTCATTGTCAGGTGTCAACGCAAAATATCTCAACCTCACAGATGACGGCTATATAGTTAATAAATTTAATTTCCTAGGAAAGGGGAGGACAAGATGACCTATAAAATAGCCATAGAGAGAATTTTCAGCGGCCTTTAAATTTGTTGCTGTTACTGAGTAATCAGGATTTTCTCGGTAGGTCATTGAGAACTAATACTTAAAAATTTCTCTTTTTTGTTATGATGGTTGCTCGGGAAGGATAAGTATTATAAATACCCTGTGAAATTTTATGTATAAGACTGGAGAGAATGTACATCACATTTTGTTGCACTGCGTGATTGCTTCAGAACTTTGGAGACTTCAATTTGGCCTGCTTGGATTATGCTAGCCATTTATTTTTTAATTTTAACCAGTGGGGTTGAAGGTTCATTCAGTGGTGATGAAAGAATGTGGAGGTAGGCACCTCATTTCTTCATGTGGGCGGTACAGAATGAGAGAAATTGAAGGGTGTTTAAAGGTACTGAGAATCTGTAGTGCATTGTCAGTAGCATTTTTTGTTACTTTTTTTCTTTTTGGAGCTGGTGGTATATTCCAATTTTCCTATATTCTTGGATGGACCCCTTCGCTAGTTTTCTCCATAGCTAGGTACCTAGAATACTTCTTGTACGTGGTGAATGTGCCCTTCTTTTTCTTAATAAAATTGTTGGATTAATCAATAGAAAAAGGGACTGAGATGTTAAAATTTCTGTGATCATCATTAAAATAGTTGGATTTCAAGACGATCTGATGTTCTTGATGTTGAATCATTACTCGACATTTTATGCTCCAAGCTGAGTGATATATATAATACAGATAGAGAGCCACCTTGTTGGTACATTGGGAGTTTTATCTGATACTGTTAAGTTTTTGTCTTTGTTTTTGCTTTCCATTTCACCATTTATTCTGTATTGTTTTTTGAAGGGAGGCCAAGGGCTTCGCCAACAACTTGTATTAGCTATCTTGTAGTTTGTGCTCTCTTTTATATGTGCATGTATGCTTCTGGTGCTTAAAACATACAAATATGCATATTATTGTTGGAAATGGTGGGTCAATGGGTCAACTTTGACCACAATTTTAAGTGGGACCCAATGTTTGATTTATCGAAATTAATGTTTAATTCAATTCTACGTTCCGAGTAGATGAGTGTAGAATATTTCATTGTGAAAAACAATTTCAATATGAATGAGAAATTATGGTTGAAAGTTAGACAATAAATAAGAGGAATAAATGGGAAAGAATTGGAAAATTGTTCCAATCCCACATAGGTTGCAAACACAATCTTGAACCACTTAATAAACTTCAAGTTTGGAAATGGGTTTGGGCCCCAACGTGTACCAATAGTTTTTGAAAGGGGGGAGTCTTAGACAATGTCTAACTAATCCAAAGGCCACGCGCGTGCGCCGCCGCCGACCGGCGGACACGCGCACGGGTCATGGGTCGGGCCTGTGTCAATATTAATTTCTTGGATAATTTTTTTTATTTGAATTCAATTAATTCCCTCTCATTGACAGTTTATTAACGTCCCATCAGTTTGCTAAAATTGTATGTTAAGTGGGCGTGAATGGTGAGTTGAAAGTTGGATGGAAACTGCTCAACTTTCAACTCTCCCCACTATTTAAATGGTCCTCAGATTTTCATTTCAACACAGAAAAAAATCTCGAATCCATTCTGCATTCATAGTCTTTCTTCCCGTTTACATTCTGCATTAGTCTATAGATAGTACTGTCGATTCTGATTCGTTGTCTTGCAGTCGAAGTGCTGCTTCTACAAGCGTGATCGTTGTATCTTGGGAGACGCTTTACCACATACCGTAAGCACCGTGTGACGGGGTAAAAACATCTTAAGGACAGATAGCATAGTTCTCGCCTCGATCATCCTTATTCCGAATTCTAGACTCATTTATGCATTCAGTCTTACTGTTTTCTGATTGTTTATAATTATTTATTACTGTTACGATCATCAATCTGTTTAGCAAGTCATTTTCTAGAAATTTTATTCCCTGGATAGAATTCAACTAACAATTATCACCATCTATCTACACATTTCTATGCTAAAGATTCAACTTTGTTTCCCTCATAAAAAATCATAGATAGCAATGGATCACTACATGTCAAATCAATGTTCTCTTGAGTGAGTTCTTTATATTATTTCTACCCTCTTATCATTAAATCTTGGAGCAGCTGAATAAGATCACTCGTTCAACTTACATTTCATTTCACTCTGGCACATTCATTGTCACTAAATGTTGGTTATTGTCAATACTCCCGCCTAATAAAGTATAGAAGTTGGGAGTTGGTTTATCTTGGTTAAAAATATGTTTATTTGTACGCTAGAATCTGCATGCATAGTTTATGAGACCTTATATGAAACCAAACTAAAGAATGAGTACCAATAAAACAGTACCATAAAACACGACTGATGCGGACATCATGAGATTTTTGAGATTTATTTTATTGTCATTAAGGTTTACGTTATTTTTATTGGACCTTGTCGTTATTTTCTATTTTATCGTTATTGGGCTTGTAGAGTGGGTTGGCCCAAACCCTAATTAGGTTTTCATTATTTAAACAAGTTCTACATTACAGTTTCAACAGATGAAGGATTGAATAAAAATTGAGTTGATATTTTCACGTTTTCCCCTCCCCTTCTTCCGGCTTCTTCCTCTTTCCTTCCCATATTTCTCTTTAACTATAATTTTTTGTGCTTCTACGTCAAATTGGTGTCAGAGCCAAACCTGGTTTCCACAGTTAGTTTGCATCACAAACTCTGCTCACAACAATCCTTTTTTTTTCTCTTAAAACTTCAGCCACAATCCGCTGCAACAACACAACCAACCCAAACACTACTAAACGATGACCATCAGTTTCCCCTAATCTCAGTCGGTGCCATCAACGAACCTATAACCAACCAAGTTTGTGCTTTAATGAGCAAACAACCGACATCCATACTTATATACTCGCCGTCGTCGACCCGAACTCCAAACCTACAGTAACGCCTACCTCCAAAATTTACCGGCCCACAATTATCCGCCGCATCCACCTCTCCAAACCGCCTATTCCCTATTCCCGTCACCCTCTGCCAACAACCACCAATTAAAAAGCCGCAACAACCACAAAGCCCACCTTGGCTCTAACCAACCGCACCTGCCATACCACGTACAGCCAGCAAAAACAAAAAAAAAAGAGGGGAGAAGAAGAAGAAAAAAATCACAGCGGAGCAGTCGCGCCAGAAGAAGAGGAGAAGAAATCGATCATGAGCCAAGGAAATTGAAGAAAAGGAAACATGTCAGTTCACCTGCCGTGTCGAGTTCTCTGTTTGCAATTAAGTGGGCTATGGTTCTTCTCTTGATAATTTGGGGCTGCTAAAGATGGTAATATTGGGCCTTGGTTTGGGCATTGCTTGTTAGTATTTTTAAGTTTTGAATTTGGGCCCCTATTTTGTTAATTTGTCTTAGTTTTAAAGTTAGGTCTATTTGTTCAATTGTTTAGTTGATTATTATTAAAAAATAGTGTATATATATATCGCTAGTATTCTTTGGGTCTCTATCAAAATATTAGTTTAGTTTATTTTAATTTTCATACTTTGCATTTTGATTTGGGTCTCGATTTTTATACTGTGTAATTTATTTTAGTTGGAAAAAAAAAGAGTGAAAAAAAAAGAGAAAAAAAAACGAGAGATTTTCTAACATTTTGTAGGTACACCTTCCTTTCATCAGTTGATTAGCGTAGTGACTTCAGCAGCCACAACGAAGAGCTCATGTTTCTTGTCTCTGGAGATCAATTACTTGGTGCTCGTTTGTTTCGACGAACAACAGGGACGTTCATATTCCTTTCTCTTTAGCTCACATTACTGTCTCAGTATAAAATTGTGTCAATTAACTCTTTGTGTTGCTGTGATCTCAATTTCCCCTAATAAAATCACATCATTCACCCCATAATTGTGTTGTTCCCACCTTTATCGTGCTTATTTTACGTTATAATCGTGTTCTATACTCATTATTCCACGTGACTAGATTGCTGCATCGTATTTGACATGTTTTACTATTTTACATCGATCAGCGATATTAGCTTGCCCTATTTTGGATCCACATAATCCCAAAAATAATAATAATAAAATAATAATAATAATACATAATAAAAAATCAATCAAATTTTATTTTCGGCTTTAATCGAGTTGTCATTTGATCTTTCTATACACTTCATTTAGCTGGTAGGGCATTGTATGCAATTGCGTAGTGGTCATCTTGTCACATCTAGTTCACATACCCTGACCATGGACCCATCACAAATTGATGCCCTTACTCGTCAACTAGCACAACTTGCCACTAGTCAACAACAGTTACAAACGCAAATGACCACTAGTCAACAACAGTTACAAACACAAATCGCTGCTAGTCAACAACAGTTACAAACGCAAATCGTCGCTAGTCAAGCCGAGATTGTCGCTGCCCGAGAGGAAACTAGAGACTTAGCTGCTGGGATGTCCACCTTTGAACAAATCCCACACTCAACTGAAGCGGAAAACTCAGAAGCATCCAGTAACATGTATTATCGTTGTCCCCAAGGTGGCCGATCACACATTCGGCATAACCCTAGGGATGGACATCACGTTCGTGAACGGGAGCGAGAGCATCACCGTCATGTTACTCAGTCTCCTCCTTGCCACGACGAATGTTTCTTTAGAAACATTAAATTGGATGCGCCAACATTTGATGGTTGTTTAGACCCTCGGGTATTTACTCAACGGGTTCAAGACATGGACCGTTTCTTCGCTTGGTATGGCATCCCAGAATACCGGAGAGTTCAATTTGCTAGTCTGAAGCTAATTGGCACCGCTCAACTCTTTTGGGAAAGTGTTGAGGAACTCCTTGAGCGTCGTCGTGCTCCTCCCGTAAGGGTCCAGAAGTTCCAAGGACGTCATCCCGCTTGCAATGTTTTAACTGTAAGGGTTTTGGTCACATTTCCTCTAACTGTCCTAACCGGATCCTAGTTCTGGAAGAACGTGAGAGTAGAGAGGATGGTATGTTGGAGGATCAAGTTTATGAACCTAAGTTTAAAGAGTTTGAGGACTTGGATGACAACGAAGATACCTTCTTAGGTTGTATTCGGACCCTCCCGGTGGAGTTAGAATCAAGGCCCCTTATCCCAGACACGTTGAGATTGGGTGTTGTACGTTGTATACTGACTCAGCCCAAAAATACTGACGATTGGCGTCGTCATGCCATTTTCCACACTTATATCAAGATCGATAATAAAGGTTGTAAGGTCATTGTGGATAGTGGTAGTTGCATTAATGCGGTGTCGACGCTACTGTAACCCGTCTGGGGTTGCAATCTGTACCTCACCCTCAGCCGTATAATGTCTCTTGGGTCGATACTTCCTCGATAGCTGTAAAAGAATGTTGTCTGGTGCCTATTCAGTTTCTCGAGTATAAGGATCATATATGGTGTGACATTATTCCCAGGATGTCGATCACGTCATCCTTGGTCGGCCTTGGTTGTTCGATTTAGATGTCATCATTTATGGACGATCCAATTCATGCTCTTTCGTGTTTAATGGCAAGAAGATTCACCTTAACCCTCTCCCACCAAAACCTGTTGGCTCATATGAAACAAAGAATCGGGAGGAACGAAAGGGTTTACACATCATTAATCCTACCAAATTTGAATGCACACTTGTGGGCGATTCGGTTGTGTTTGCCTTGGTTGTCCTGGAGGTTCCATCGGGTTCTCCATCCATAGCCCATCCTGAAGCCCAGGCGATCCTTCAAGAGTTCCAGGATGTGTTCCTAGATGACTTACCTGACGAACTTCTTCCTTTACGGGACATCCAACATGCTATAGATTTGGTCCCAAGAGCGTAGCTCCCTAATTTGCCCCATTACAAGATGAATCCTACTGAACACGCTGAACTCAAGAGGCAAGTGGATGAACTCCTTCACAAAGGATTCATCTGTGAGAGTTTAAGTCCTTGTGCTGTTTCGATGCTATTGATGCCTAAAAAAGATGGCTCTTGGAGGATGTGCGTCGATAGTCATGCCATCAATAGGATCACGATAAAGTATCGATTTCCTATTCCTAGGCTTGACGACATGTTGGATATGATGGTTGGTGCTACAATATTTTTCAAAATTGATTTGAATAATGGATATCACCAGATTAAGATCCGCCCAGGTGATGAGTGGAAGATCGCTTTCAAAACAAAAGATGGTCTTTATGAGTGGTTAGTTATGTCTTTCGGCCTAACTAACTCTTCGAGCACTTTTATGCGAGCAATGACACAAACTCTTCGTCCTTTCATGGGTAAGTTCCTTGTCGTCTACTTTGACGACATTCTCGTCTATAGTACGACGAAGGAACAATATCGAGATCATCTCAAGCAAGTTTGTTCTGCCCTTCGGGCAACAAAATTGTATGCTAATGTCAAGAAATGTTCGCTCTTCACCGATAGCGTCGTCTTCCTAGGCTTCATCGTATCATCTACGGGGAGTATCTACCGATCCTGCTAAAATTCAGGCGATTGTTGATTGGCCTAAGCCTAAGACTGTACATGATGTCGGAGTTTTCATGGCCTAGCTACCTTTTACCGTCGCTTCATCAAGGGATTTAGCACAATCATGGCTCCAATTACAGAGTGTTTGAAGAAAGGAGAGTTTCATTGGACTCGTGAAGCGACTAAGGCTTTTAAACTAGTTAAGAAGCGAATGACGGAAGCTCATGTCATGCGCCTTCCTGACTTCGCCAAAGTTTTTGAAGTTGAGTGTGATGCCTCCGGGGTTGGCATCAGGGGAGTTCTTAGTCAAGAATGCCACCCTGTCGCTTATTTCAGTGAGAAGTTGAATGACGCCAAACAAAGGTACTCGACTTATGATTAGGAGTTGTCGCAGTTGTGCAAGCTTGCGATATTGGCGTCATTATTTGCTACCCCAAGAATTTGTTCTTTATTCAGATCATGAGGCCCTCCGTCATCTCACCACCCAGAAGAGGTTGAACTCTAGACACGGTAGTTGGGTTAAGTATTTACATGCCTATTCTTTTGTTTTGAAATATAAGAAATGGGTTGAGAACCAGGCGGTCGATGCCTTAAGTCGTCGTATCTCTCTTCTGTCGATCATGAACGTTAAAGTCATAGGTTTTGAACGGCTTAAGGAAGAGTACGAAACTTGTCCTGACTTTAAGGATATCTTTCTTGATTTGCAAAAAGGACAGCCGAATATTGTGGATGGTTTTCGCCTTGAGGAAGGTTATCTTTTTCGAGCTAATAAATTGTGTATCCATGAACCTCAGTGCGAGACTTCATAGTTTGGGAAATTTATGCGGGAGGCTTAGCCGGTCACTTTAGGCGAGATAAGACCATAGAGGAGATTGAACGTTAATTCTATTATCCCAGTTTGAAGAAAGACATGGCCAAGATAGTTAGCACTTGTAACACCTGTCAGTTGGCCAAACAAAAGAAGCAAAACACTGGCCTCTACACGCCTCTTCCCGTTCCATATTGCCCTTAGCAAGATGTGAGCATAGATTTTATGTTAGGGTTTCCACGTACCCCGAAGAAACATGACTCTATTTTTGTGGTAGTGGATCGTTTCTCCAAGATGGCTCATTTTATCCCTTGTAGTAAAACTTCAGATACATCCAGGGTTGCCACCTTGTACTTTAATTAGATTTTCTAATTGTATGGTCTCCCAAAAACCATTGCGTCCGATAGGGATGTTAGGTTCACTAGTCACTTTTGGAGAACGTTGTGGCACAAAATGGGTACAAAGTTGAAATTTTCTACTGTCTATCACCCGTAGACTGACGGTCAAACGGAAGTGGTTAACCGTAGTCTCGGTAATTTATTAAGATGTCTGGTCAGAGAAAATCTTAGAAATTGGGATCTAATTCTTTCTACAGCCCAAATTGCTTATAACAGCTCCATGAATCGATCGTTAGGTATGAGTCCATTTGAAGTTGTTCGTGGTTTTAAGCCTAGGAAGCCTTTAGATCTCATTCCGATATCCCCACATGCTAGAGTGTTTATGTCAGCTGAAGCATTTGCATAACATTTTCATGATTTGCATATTGAGATCAATAAACAACTTGAAGCTAGTAACGCATCATATAAACTTAGAGCTGATTTACATAAAAGACATGTTGATTTTAATATTGGAGATTATGTCATGATCTGAATTCGACCAGAGCGGCGTTTACATGGACCCGCCTCTAAATTGCAAGCTCGTAGCGCTGGTCCTTTTAAAATTTTAAAGCAAGTTGGCCCAAATACTTATGTTTTTTATCTTCCGCCACATCTTGGCTACCACCATACTTTAATTGTTGAGGATTTAGTTGCTTATAAAGGTCATTTCAATCCATCTGATGACCCTTTCTTACCTCCATCTGTGGATGTGGACCCGGACTTTCTTGCTACTTCTAATCCCATTCCACAACTCTCAGCACATAAAGATAAAATTGATGCTATTTTAGATGAAAAGTGGTGTTGACTAAAGATATGGATGTTCAGCGCTTCCTTGTTCGTTGGGTTGATCGACCCGAATCTGACTGCACATGGATTACTAGAGAGACACTACAGCAGCTTGACCTGGACTTATTAGAGCTCTATCGAAGTTAGCAGGATCTCCCTGTGCCTAGTTCTTCTACCATGCATCCTGGAAACGCTGGTGGGGACACCAGATTCAGACTACCGTTGACACGTTTTTATGGACGCCGGAGGAAGCTCACCCAACCTCTGAGTTTATGGTTAGGCGACTGATTGCAGCTGTGTTCTACCTCTTCACTCGACGGGGTCGAGCTCTCTTCCATCCCGGGAGAGTTGATGCGGACATCACGAGATTTTCGAGATTTATTTTATTGTCATTAGGGTTTACGTTATTTTTATTGGACATTGTCGTTATTTTCTATTTTATCGTTATTGGGCTTGTAGTAGTGGGTTGCCCAAGCCCTAATTAGGTTTTCATTATTATTTAAACAAGTTCTACGTTATAGTTTCAACAGTTGAAGGATTGAATAAAAATTGAGTTGATATTTTCACGTTTTCCCCTCCCCTTCTTCCGGCTTCTTCCTCTTTCCCTCCCCTAGTTCTCTTTAACTATAATTCTTTGTAGTTCTACATCACCGACCCTTTAGCACTCCTTGCTTTCAGAGCGACATCCTGTGGTTTTGACATTGCATAGGGTAAACTTTGGCCAGGACCTGAAGAAATATTTAGGAAGATCCTTTTACTTTTATCTTTTTAGTTCCGAATGACTTATCAGAATTCAGCTATATATTTTGCATTATTATGTAATTATTAAAA
This sequence comes from Fraxinus excelsior, assembly GCA_019097785.1. Lineage (NCBI taxonomy): Eukaryota > Viridiplantae > Streptophyta > Magnoliopsida > Lamiales > Oleaceae > Fraxinus > Fraxinus excelsior. The sequence goes on along the minus strand of CM032626.1, from coordinate 42,896,449 downwards.
AATAGCTGATAGCTTGATACAAGCCTACTGGATGGGCTAAGGATAAACAATAACTTCCCCCTTTTTGTTTCTCTAACCTCTACTGAGTTGTAACGGTTAAAGTTTGAAAAGTTGAATGTCCTTCCAAAACAAAATTTCTAAATTGCTGTCCCCTGGCCTAGTGGGTAAATAGTTAACTACTTTGAGAGGATGATACACACAGAACGATGTGTTCTTCTTAAAGGATTATTAGAAAGCAATTCATTTTGATTGTATGCATAAAAAAATTGACATATAGCAGATATGAGTAGAATTTTGTCATCTGTTTATTGGATAATTTTAATTTCTTGACTTCTTAGTTCATTACAAAAGGATTTTATTGAACTTTGATACGATGTGCAGTTGAAAATAATTTAGTAGCACTATCAGCTTGGTCATCAACCTTCATGGTATCTGTTCCTTTTACCAGTTCCACCTTCAAAATTTAGTGCGATTTTCAACCTACAGTTGATTTTCTATCTGACCTGTGTCACATGCTTGAACAGTTCTATGTGCTTTCATAATTAGAGCATTGCATTGGTGGATTACTCACCTGCAAAAAAAGGTTCTACAGCTTGTTACAAGATCATAGATTAGAAAGGTCTTAGTAGTAACTAGCTAGCATATGCTTTATCAGGATCCAGACAGGATTTGAATATTATCCGTCTGCAGTGTTAGTGATGACTACTTATTCCGAGGACTTCGTTTGTAGAATATAATTTCCCTAGCTATTCATAAAGGTTGACCCACAAATAGTGCCCACATTTTATCAACATGTTTTGTAGGACCCACAACTTACAAGCACAACTAAATATACAACTAATTACATACTAAAACACTAATATTCTCTATTTATTAGGTTAGAAACACCATAGCTTATGCTTATGATCAACTCACTTGAGAATTAAACTGGGTCTGACTTGGCGAGGTCTTTGGACTGATAGTCACTAGGATATTGACATGTTTCTTCTGCTAGTGCTCTCAACCTGTTTAGCTCAGGTAATACCACATTGCCAAGATCTGGTCTTTCTTTACGCCTCAATTCTGTGCACCTAAGTGCTAGCTTGGCAAATTTCAAGGCCTCTTCTACTGGCCAATCAGGAACTTCTGGATCTAGCATCTCAACGAAAGTCCCCCTCTCAATGGCCCTCTCAACATGATGAGTGAGACCCATTGGGGACTTGGCTGTTATTATTTGAAGAAGCATAACTCCAAGTGAGTAAACGTCAGACTTTATACCGAGCATGCCTGTTTGCTGATATTCAGGATCTATGTAACAGAAAGTTCCAGCTGTTGATGTCATGCGATATTGTGTAACAGAGTCAGCAATTGAGGGAGGGACAAGCCTAGCTAAGCCAACATCACTGATCTTGCTTACAAAGTTGCGGTCAAGCAAAATGTTGCCTGGCTTCAGGTCTCTGTGTACTAGTGGTTCTGGCTTGGCCTGGTGGAGGAAAAGGAGTCCTGTGCTGATTTCTGCAGCAATTTGGAACCTGAGTTGCCAAGGTAGCACTGGAGTGTTTCCTCGCCGAAAGAGACGATCATCTAAGCTCCCATTGGCCATGTATTCATATACTAGGCAACCATACTCGGGGCATGCTCCGAGGAGGAGAACCATGTTTGGATGTCGAATGCAACTCAGAACTTCAATCTGCATTACATTGCCCAAAAACTTGAGAGGGAGTTATAAGCAATATACTAGCATTATAATGCACATTTCATTTTTGCAATTGAAACTGTTTTCAGTGCATAAGACTAATTTTTCTGGAATTTTCTTGCAGGTGACATGGAGTTTTTGTACTTTAGTTACAGAAAAGAAATGGTCCTCTACTTCTGTTATTTTAACTTGATTTCTGTGTATAGAAAAAGAAACTGGAATTCTATGAGATGTATTAAGTAGTTGTGAACCTATTTTGTCACCGGTCACCCTTTTACCATATGTTAAGGTTATATTGCACAATTGAGATTCAGATTTCTCTGTTAAATTGAATATTTGGTGGTTTCACACCTCTTGCTGAAACTGTGATTTTCCTTGAGCTGCATCAGAACGTAGAACCTTAACTGCAACTTGTGTATGATCTAGATAACATTTATAGACTGGTCCGTATCCACCTTCCCCAATTTTGCGAGATTCTGAAAAATACTCTGTTGCTGCTTCTATCTCCCCTATCGAGTATTTACGATATCTAACATCACTTTGTGCTAGCTTATCCAACACCTTCTTCTTCTCCTCTGCTTCTCTGAGTGCTTTCATCTCAGCATTGATTCTCTTCTGTGCTTCAAGTTCAGCTATCCTCTGAGCTGCTTCAGCTTTCTCAATAGCTGCCATGCATTTTGCTTTTTCTTTCTCTGCAATTGCTAATGCTTCTTCCTCAGCTAGTCGCACCTCGTCTAGTCTCCGTTGCTCTTCTACTTTCCAGTGGTGAAGTTCCATTGCCTAAGAAAGAGTTTTCAAATTCTTGTGTTCATATTCAACTTATGACTAATACATTTGATGAGTTTCTGATTTGATCTTATTCAGTATTTCATTAGTGCAATCATAGATGATGCTCTCTGAGAAGTCGAATCTTAAAGCGTCAAAACTTACTTTCTGTTTTGCTGTGAGTGCTTCCTTGCAGGCTGAGCTGTACATGTCCATCGTCTGTTTGAGCTCCTGCTTGAGCCTTCTCATTTCTGCTTCTACTTCATCCTACAAATTTGCAAAAATACTTTTACACGAGTGCTCTGCCACATCGGTAAGTGATAAATATCACTTACATGAATTATTTACACACAGCTAGAATCAAGTATGTCTAAGAAGCACAGGCACGGGGCATGAACATGGACACGCCACATGATTTTTAAGAAAGTAGGACACATACACGTCAATTTTAAAATTATTTTAAACTTTATATATTATATCTTAATTTTTTTACTTTTTAATATAGGATACATGGAATGTAGGACACTTTCCCGATGAGTGTCCTTAAAGTATACCTTGAACATCGAAGATTTAGAGAATATATAAAAATCTATGACACAACAGTCAACATGTATCGGGCATATGTCCTAGAGTGTTCAAGGAGAGTCGGTGTCCGGCACGACATGACATGTGTGATGTGTCAGACATGGACATGTAGACTGCAGTCATAGCTTTATGTAGACTGCAGTCATCAAGTTTTCAAGCATTTCAACTTTCAAGACCATTCAGTTTCTGGGTAAAGCTTAGACAGGTAGGACGAGATAGCTTGTAATTTATTCTTAACATTTAAACCTGAAGAAAACCTTGTGCATTGTATTTGGACTGTAGGGTCTCAAGATAAACTATGAAGTGAATGAAGCAAGCTAACGATCTACACTATTGCTGATGATATTAGTGATTTTTATCCTTTTATATTATCTTCATTTTAACAATTTCTTATTGTGATCTTTATGTGCTTACCAGATTTTGGGATCCTGACCACGAAAAATTTCCATTTTCCCGTGAGCCGGACGAGAAGATTCCGAAACTATTTGCATCAGATGACATGGCTCCAGAGAATGGAGATCCAAAACTTACTCGATCTTTTTCGGAGATGTTTGAAAGACGGGAGCCAATATTCATATCCTGGTTGTCAAATGATGGGATTATGCGATCAATGCTTGGTCTACTAGAGCTCACAAATGATATATCAGAATCTGGGATAGTGCGTTCTCCATATGACCTGTTTGATGTTTTCCCTCTAGTAAACGGTGATCTGCGTAAGTAGTAATGTTTATCAGTTCCATAATTTTAAGTTTTATGGTTTTACGTCCGTCAACTGAAAAGTAAATTGTTTGTTTATTTTTTCTGTTTCGTAGATATATGTTTACAAACAACCAAAAATGACAATTCAAATTGCTTTGGCATAAAGCAACATATAGGAAGTGTATAATGCATATTGAATCTGTGTGATAGTGTAAATGTAACAGTGGCTTACTTTATTAAATCTGTGTTATCAGTTGAGGATCTAGGTACAAATGCTGGCCTGTTGACAGAATTACCTGTTGAGATAGAGAAACTCAGTTTTCTTTTGCAACATCAAATCTGGGTAAAGAAATGGACAAAAGTAGATTAAACAAATATATCTCATGTCCAGTGCCTTGGGAGAAATGCCCATCCATTGGAACAGGAAGAGGGTTAGTTTGATTCTGCACGGGGTGAGGAGTTTGATTCAGGACTGTAATGGTGGCTGATCTGACGGATGATAATTTCCCTTTAGAGATGATGTATACATTGCAGAATTCAGGTGTCTCCTTGGATATGGAGGTCGCTAAATCTGCACTCTTGAATCTTCTGTGCCAGAAATTTATAAGGTATTTTTGCCATTTTTGATATAGACAGTGCTCATAAACTTCAGGTAATTACCTAGCAAAGCCACCCCTTGAAGTGGCACCTATCACCAAATTATCCATCAAGCTGTGCTTAACATACTGGCAAAGGGCTCTTGCTACATCAGTGTCTTCAAGTAAGACTTCATTAACTTGTATCTGTGGCAAAATTACTCAAAGGCTTCCTCGATTAGCATAAGTGAAATCCATTCTTTTTATCAAATGACAGGGGAAGCATCTGACCATTTACAGACAAAATCGAAAGTACAACTTTGAGAAAGTCGATAGTACTTACGGACTTACGGGTGCAGAAGCAACGGAAGGGAAGGAATAACTCCTTGGTTTGACTATCAATTTGGCAGGCCATATATGATTTTATGTCATCATTGTCGGAAAAAGCAATGTGACTTCCCACTGAATCATTAGAGAATAGATATGATTTTGAGGGAGGAATATGCACGAAGGTATAGCATGGTTCAATACCGCAAAAATGTTGGCAGATGCAATGAAGGATTTTACACATTTGACTATCAACGACATTGTGTTCATCAGGCAAGTTGATTATTCCATCATTCCATGAGACTTTCACAATTAAATTTTCACGAGCACGTCGAATGACAATTAAACGCCCAATTTTCACGAGCACTAATGTCCATATCAGGCCACCCTAACCCCAGCATAAACTAAAAAAAAAAAACCAAAATCTAAAATGGTCAAAGTCTAACATGTTTAGTATTGACTCATGTAACGCATGCAATCCAAAGAAACTCGTGCGAAATTTTGCATGAAGACATAATACTAAAACATCAGCATGAATCTTTGGGGTTTATAATTATGACCTTTAGCTCAATTTCTTTATTTTTCATAGTCGAACAAAAACACGTAAATTTTTCAATAATCTTTATTCATGCAGGGAAGACAATTGGGGAGATGCATGGAAAAGGAGTACATTAGATGGAGTTGGAGCTGACAAGGTTAATCCCGACCAGCAAAATGAAGAGCAACGGCAAGAAACGGAGGTGCATAGGTAGAATACTTATTATTCATAACAAAGTGCAATGCTTGTCTTAGTATTTTATTTCCACTTAAAAGAAACTTACCCGACCTGACTTCACAAGAACCTTCAAATACATTGATGTACTGTCAAAATGAAAACATGATCATGCACCTTTGAGGGTTTAGTATTATGATGATCATTAACTTAATTTCTTCATTTTCTCATTGTTAACAAAAACGAGCCAAGTTTTCCTTCAATCGTGCAGAAAGAAATGCAAAGCAAGAGATAGATAACATTACTTGGCTTGAGTTTGACATGGATGAGGGTGACCCTTTTGCCTTTTCCAAGAAGATGATCACAAGCCCATTTCAATGCAGCTTGGCTCCCTTTGTCCTTGTCAATTGCCACTGCCACCATCTCCTTGCTTTTGTCTACGTGCTCTCTTGGGCTCGTCATTTAGAGGCAAGGGGAATTCACAGAAAACGAAGATATTGAACTTTTTTTAGAAAATTTATTTTGCCTCCAATGCAGAAATCTCTCCAAGGTTTGAGAGGCTATTGGATTGGAGATTTGACAGATTCTTTGTTATTCACAAATTTTACATGAATATTTTTTTTTTTACAAGTTTGTTAGGTTCTTTGTTTTCCCTACAAACGAGGGCTATATGTTGTCAAAAAACCCTTCCCTTATTCTTCGGATTTGTTGTCATTTTACCTTCCTTTGACTATTGAAGGAGTTTGACTTTGATAATTAGATCATGATTCTATGGTACAATTTTAATGTTATATAGAAATTTGAAGGTAGGAGATTCATTGAAAACAAAATTTGTAATCGGGATAAATGGGGTAGGAATGGAGCGGGAATAAAAAAATTTCATTTTTGTGCTATGATTTTTTCATTTTTTAAATATGATTTAAATTTCAAAACATAAATAAAATGAAAAACTGTCTTTACTGTGTAAAGTATTTATGTATCATTGCTTGACAATAGTTAAATAACGGTTCACCACTTCACTTGATTGTTCGTACCTTTGTTGCATATTTGATCTTAGAAAGGTCAGTAGACAACCTTGTCGGTTACCCCTAGAGCTAGACAAAACTCCTGAATCGAGCGGTTCTTCATAAGTTAAATACCCGAACGAGTATCTGAATCGAGAACCGATTAGTTTTGGTCGATTCTCGGTTCTAAATTTAATAATTTTTTAATTTTTTTATATTGAATTAATTAAATTATTTTATTTTTATAACTTTTAGAGGGTGTGTGGTAGAGATTAAAATCAGATTAAAATTGAAAATATAGCCGTTATTGTTGACTTTTATTAGACGGGTGGGACCCAATAACGGCCATATTTTCAATTTTAATTGGATTTTAAGCCGTACCAAACAAGTTTTTAATTTATATTTCATTTTCTTTATGTAGTCTATGGATTATCGATATTTTAATATTAGTATATATTTTTTGGTATTTGTATACATTAAATTACTCTTATTAGACAGCTTGTTATTTATATGTTTTTAAATTGGACTACATTAATTTGTAAAAGTTACTAATGAAAGTGTCATTAGTTGTATTTATGTAGTATTGCTGTAAATATTTAAAAATTTAATTATGGTACGGAACCAAACATAATTGAACCGAACTGAATTGAATGGAACTGAACCCGAACGGTTCCATAATTATATTTGGACCCGACGGTTCCATTTATTAAATATCCGAAAATTTTGGGAACCGAACCATGTTCCGCCCTAGTTACCCTGGAAAAAAAAATCAGCCATTTTACCTAATAAATAAATAAATAATCAACTTTTTTAAGTAAAACATGTTTGACAAATACAAATTACTTAAAAAGTAAAATTGACCACTCTTCAGCCTAGCATGTCTAAGTTTGTAAAAGGATTTTGATGGTTGTACACCATGTTTGACGAAGAATGATGTACATCCCCCTCACCCCCCCCCCCCCCACTATTGTGAAGGGGTTGTCAAAGTTTGATCCTTTGTAAAATGCCCTCGTTGAAAAACTTTAAGTTGTCACTCTTTTTATTATCTCATTTTGATTGGCTAAATGTACACCAAGTTTGATCCTTTTGTAAACAGGACTGCTCTTTTCCCTGAATCGGGAAGAGAGCAGTCTTCCCGATTTTGGCCTTGGCAAATTTTATTTTATTTTATTTTTTTTATTTTTTTATTTTTTGTCAATCCCATAAAATACTATACCTGATTGTAAAATAAATTATCCATTTAAGTGGCAATTTTCATAAAAAACAAAGTCAAACGAACAATAAAACTAAATTTTACGATCGGGTATAGTATTTTATGGGATTGACAAAATAAAAAATAATAAAATAAAATAAAATTGGCCAAGGCCAAACCAGGAAGACTGCTCTCTTCCCGATTCGGGGAAGAGAGCAATCCTGCCTTCGTAGAATACCCTCGTTGAAAAGCTTTAAGTTGCCACTCTTTTTATTATCTCATTTTGATTGTAGCCAATCAAAAATTATTTTTTTATAGATAGTTCTTATTGTATCTAAAAATGTTTTTGTTTCTCTGTAAATAATTTAATCAATCTGAATTTTGAAACAAAAATTTTAATGTCGCAACAAGCAGTTCTTGATAATGTGTCGAGGAGTGTTTAACTGTAGATGTCGAACAATGTTCCACGTTATGATGAGCTTCAAGAAAATGATTCAAAACTATTGAAGAGTGGAAATATGCAGTACCAAACCCACGTATGCTAGTATTTTCGGCAAGTTTGTAGTGATTTTTTTTAGCGTTTTTCGTGTTTTAGGAAACAACCCTGAGCCTGGATAAACTTAGTGAAATAGAGGTGAGCTCAAGTATCACCAGATCAAGAAATTTTAAACAGCACCAGATTAATGAATGCAGCTTATAATTCCAATGAAAATATACATGATCATTCCAATTATAATTAAAGGAAAAAAAAAAAAAAAAAGTAGAGATTCTTTCCTACTTAATTTCAACCAGTATTGATAAATAAGAAATCATCAGACAATCCTCTTGAAGACCTCATATCACCTTCACTTGTATAGGAAGAATAAAAATCTTCATCTGTATCCTTCTCCTTAACTTCCTCAATCTTTTCAACAACCTCTTTTATATCCCATCTCAAATCCAAATCTGCCTCGCAACAATGTAATCCTATCTTCAATAGCTTCATCATTTCACCTTCGCTATTTCTTGTTCCTGCTATGTCTTTATCGAACACCTCATCAATGTTATAATTGCTGTTGTCGTCCCCGGCCAGTCGGGACTCGACCCATGTCACCAAATCGGCGTCGCTTTCCTTGCCCTGTTGCAAGAAGTTTGACAGGACTTTCCCTGTGAGGGTCTCGAGAATTAGTATTCCAAGGGTCCACACATCGGTCTTTCTCATGATCCGTCGACTCTGCGTGTATTCAGGTGACTTGTATGCTGTCATGTGGTCCTGTGCATATTCTTGATTGACTACCGGAATCAATGCATAGTCTGTGAGAAGGGGTTTGCAGGATTTGTCAAGAAGTACATTTGAGGACTTTAGGTGACCATGTGATGCCATTAGGCTTGGGAGTTCATTGTGGAGGTACAAAAGGCCTTCAGATACTCCTTTGATAATCTTCAACCGGGCTGGCCAGTCGAGGCGTGGATGGCCACAAGTTCGATTACCTAGAATAAAAAACTCATTAGTTAGACTAATAGAATAAGTGAAGATGAAATATATTTATGACATGTTTGTTATATTGGATTTGGACAGGTTGAAGAGAACAACTGACTGATTTTGTCATGTGATTCTTACTTAATCCACTCATGTCCAATCCAGAGTCGAGAGCAAAATTTGTTACGCACTAAGATTTGCAAAATATGATCACATATCCTAAGTGCATGCATGATGAATAACGTTGTAATTGTTGAACCACTTCATCTAACAATTTAAGCTCTTAGAGAGAACTACGTGTATATTATTTAAATTTTATCTTTAACACGCCTCCTCATGAGCAAGTGAAATTCATTTTTCCCAAGTGGCAGACATGAATCATTTGGTCTAATCGCTTAAACTCTTAGAGAGGATCATGTGTTTATCATTTACATTTTATCATCGACAATTAGAACACTCGAAATACCGTGGAGATGGAAAGCTAGGCTGAAATTTTCAACGTAATCGAAAACCAAGAGCTTCTCCTCTTTCCGGTAATAGAAAGCGACGACCGGAAGCAGATTCTGGTGGCTCAACCTGCCTAACCTTCTCATATGCTCATGAAAGTCTGTTTTTCCAACATTATTCGTATGCCCAAATCTTTTCACAACCATAACTTGGTCAGCATTAAGAGCGGCTTTGTAAGATGACCCAAAAACTCCGCAGCCTAATATCTCGGCCGAGGACTTCAGCAGAGTCGTCATGTCGAAATGTCTTTGATCATCCTTCAAGAAAGTAAGCTTCACATTCTGGTCAGATTTCTTGCTGTGTGCAGAGTTTTCTGGTGATGATGACCCTTGTTCCATTTTGTCTAAATCGGCGGCCGAGGTTAGTTTCCTTTGTCCCGGGGAAGCATTCAGCTCTTCTCGTCCTAATGTTTGTTTATGCCGGGAAAGAATTACGACAACTGCAATTAGTGCTGCTATCGCTGCGGCCACGAGTATGGAAACAACGATAACTGTTCCAATAGAGAGTTTTGATGGGGACGAACATGATTCTAGCGGTGCGCCACACAGATCTTTGTTTCCTGTTGGCAGAGAGGGAATTAGTTAACGCTCATAATATATCTGCCACTTTCACTATACAATTTTAAATAATAATATTAGAACACTAACACTCATATTCAGTAACTGTGAAATTGTGCGCGTGTTAGGTTTTGACGAGAAAAATAAATCCCAAGAGGACGTGTATATGTATGTATTCAAGAAAACGGACCATAAAATGCTGTAGCATTCATCTGACTGAGGCTGCTGGGGATTTCACCCTCCAATTGATTGTTAGATACATTAAACAATTTCAATCTGTCCTGATGAAATTCAGGTATTAGACCTTCAAACTCATTGTCTTCAAGCATCAACTCCATCAACTTAGGCAATATCGTAAGAGATACCGGAATTTGACCCGAGAACTTATTTTGCGACAAATGAATTTTCTTGAGTGATAATGTGGCATCAAACAAGTTTTCGGGAATTCCTCCCGAAAACTTATTATTTGACAAATAAATGGTTTTGAGGGCGCCCAATTTAGCCAAATTTGGCAATGACCCATCGAAATTATTGTTCATCAAGCTAATTGCCCTCAAGTTTGTTAATTCGGATAGGGTATCGACATCAATGTTACCCCTTAATCCTATATTCTCAAGCTTGAGTCCCCAAACAGTCCCATGATCACAAAGAACACCTTCCCAATTCTCTTTATCCCCATTGCATGGTGGTTTGGTGGGATCCCAATTGGATAATGCACCGTTGTTAACCTCGAGGGATGTCTTGAACTTGAGAAGAATTTCTGCATCGGACTTACACGAAGAGGCCACAAGATGCAAGAAAATAATGAAGAGCAGGAGAAGGAGACGATGAGAGTGCACAGAGCCGGAGAGAATATTAGTGTTGTTTACATTGGCCATAGTGGCATAGCACAGTGGTGGTGGTGATGCGGTGCGCGCACTTGCGGGTGCGCGCCCAGTTGAGAGACACCTAGAAATGAGAACTGAAGTGCTGTTTGTGGACAGATCGAGAATGCAGGAGAAATGAAATGAAATCTTGTGGGCATGCAAGGGACACAGGGACACAAAGGGTTGCCAAGAATAGTGTGTTGTGTAATGAGGGTTCAAAAGTTTGACAAATGGTAAAATGTAAAAACAAGTTGACAATGTCATCTCTTTGATATCTGCATGGGATGTGCAAATTGTGCTTGAGAAGTTTGTGGTAAGCCTTTGAATTCTCTTACACATACTTGGGTTATATAGCTTGGGATGGTAAAGGGGTGGGATGTAGTCGGGTGGGCCTTCCCATCTGTCCTTCCCATTCGGGACTTTCGGAAGGTCGATGAGGGATCATTTTCCTTGTAACTGTTTTGATTCCCGATTAATTACAAAGTCCCGTCTCATGCAAGGCAGGGCAACACTAGACAATACGAGACGTGATGTGATGAATTTGGACATTTTGCCATCCTTATATATAGTTGAAAGACATGGAAATTGCAAATAATACGTTTATATGTATAAGATCTAAACATGACCTAAAATAACTTATAGATTAATTTTAATACACATAGATTGAGAGCCATAACTCTAATTTTCCTTTAGATGAGCAATATTTTTCGACTCTCATGGTCCGTTTGATTGCAAGGGTGAAAAATGAGTAAAAAAGAAAATGAATTGTCTAGAACTTGTTTTCCAGGAAATTGTTAATTACGTGTGTTTGATTGATATAATTTTTCAATCGAAAAATTTTAAAATTTGGATCTTTTTGTGTTCGTTTGGTTTTGTTTTACATGAAAATTGTCTATTAAAATGATAATTTTTTCCACAATTGTTTTGAAAATTTGTTTCCATTGCCAAAAAGTAAAAACAAAAACAAAAACAAAAATTTCCTAGAAAATCATTTTTTTCATCAAAGTTTAGTATTCGTTTGACTTTGTTTTACATAGAATTTGTCCATTAAAGTGATTTTTTTTTTTACAATTGACTATGAAATTTGTTTCTATTGCCCCCAAAAAAAAAAAAATCTGGAACTCCCATTTCCCACTAAAAAGGTGGGAAAAACAATTCAAGCAAATCAAAGAAAATTGGCGTGTGAGGAGCCAATGTGGAAAACCAAATGCAAAGAAAATTATTGACATCAAACAATCCAAAACTTGAAAAATGAAAAACTAATTCCATTTTCCACGGAAAATGTAGTGTATCAAACACAACCTAAATGTTAATAATGCCAATACTGTCATGTTTGATTGACAACATTTTCTATGGAAGTTAGAAAATGTTTTCATTATCCAACCAAATTGAATGTTTGATAGAAAAAAAAATTCATGGAATTTCTTTTCCTTCTTCCACTACGCGCACCATGTTTTCCCATTTTTCAATGAAATGGTTTTCTTTTGGTTTTGTTGTCAATTGATTTTCTAGCTATTGCTCTTTTTTCCTTTTTTGACAATTAAAAAAAATTCTAGACACAATGGTAAAAAAAATTATCACTTTTATTGACAATTTTCATGTAAAATAAAGTCAAACGAATGGTATTTAATATGATAATTTCTTTTTTTTTTTCTTTTTTGCAATTGGAACAAATTTAGACCCAATGATAAAAAAATATTTATCACTTTAATAAACAATTTTCATGAAAATCAAAGTTAAACAGATATCAAACTTCCAACATTTTTCAGGTAGAAAATTCTACCAATCAAATACAATTAATTACAATTCCCAATAAAATAATTTCTAAACAATTCAATTCCCTGAAATTTATTTTTTTCCCACCTATTTTTCATCTTTGCAATCAAACGGACCCTAATTGAAAGGAAAGATGTCAAAACATATTAAAAATTATTATGGTCCTTTTTAAGGATTAGGCTCTTTTGGTGTGTTTGATAGCTTCCAATTTACATGGAATTCCTTTTCCTCTCTTCCCACTCACGCGCCACTTTTCCCACTTTTGAATTAAAATGTTTTCCCAAGTCAAACGAATGGTATTCGATATGATAATTTTTAAAAAAAAATTTAATTTTTTTTTTTTGCAATTGGAACAAATTTTAGACCCAATGGTAAAAAAAAATTATCATTTTAATGGACAGTTTTCATAAAAAAATAAAGTCAAATGGACACCAAACTTTCAACATTTTCTAAGTAGAAAATTATACCAATCAAATACAATTAATTTCAATTCCCAGTAAAATAATTTCTAGGCAAATTGTTATTTATATTGTAGCTATGGGAATACTTGTATACGGCTATTCGCCTATATAGGATTTTTAAGAATTCCTGGAAAAAAAAAACTTGTGGTGTGTTTGAGCCATATTATTTTGAAAGAATGTATTTTGAAATAGTAGATTGATGAATAATATGTGTTTAAAAAAGAATGAAAATTTATTGATGTGATAGAAAATATTATTTTATTGAAAAATGTGTGATTGAAAATGAGTAGAAGAATGAAAATAAAAATTGTAACATAGGTTAGCTTAGTAATTCCTTTTATTTTTATATTAATTTACAACATTTATATTATAATTTTGGAAAAGCTAGGGTTTGAACTCCCTACCTTCCAATTATTGCAGTTTTGAGTCCCCAGCCTTCAAATTTTGGTTCTGCGTCCTCAACTTATAAGACTGCATACCCAAAATCAACGGACCCTTAATTTTCCATTAGAAAATCTCTCTCAAAAATTCAATTTTAATTTTTCTGTAAAATCCGAAGTTCCACCATCACCATCACCAATACATATACATATACACACATACACATCACAGACGAAGGTATTGTGCTCATCTAGTTTTATTCTTGAATCGTTTTTTCTGCTGCTTTTTATCAGTGTCTCCCTTGATAATATGTAGGAAATACCCTGGGGTTGTGCACCAAATCAGTAACATTAACTTTTTTCATATATTATTTTGCAATGTTTTTTATGGGTTATGATCATCTGTGTTGAAGGAAATAGAAGGAAAAAATTGACTCATGGGTTCTTCGGCAACTGAGGCGTTTCCCCAAATCCAGGTATGACTATTTATACATGTATATTGTGTATATACGGATATTCTTGGCTCTGTTTTGTTTATTGACTCCTTGTGGATTTGAATCGGTTCATCCTCTAAACACCATCTTTATTAAGACTAAAGGTTAAAAATTTTGTTTATTTATTTAGGGCGGGGTGGATTTTTTTATTTATTTATTTTTTTTTATTGAATACATGTTGGAAAAAAGAATTCGATGGTCGCGTTAACATTTTCTTTGAATACAATACGATTGCTGGAACCTCTTTTAAATGATACATTCCAGTATAAATCCCTTTTCTGGGAGTATTGTCCATTTATGTAGCTTGATTTTACTATTAAAGCTCTCGATGATAAAAGAAGCAGTGTACAGTGCAAAATGTTATTAGAGCTAATTTGCCTTGGTAAATATAACTCGTAGGGGGAAAATATGGAATACACGCTTAGTTGTCATAAAATCTGTTCATTACTTTTATAAAGTTGCGTGTTATGAGCTATCACAATCTGGGTATATTAAAACTTATATTACTCATTTCTATTGCTAGTTGCGTCTAATATTTTTTTGACTCAACGATAAATGTAGGTCCATTTTGATGAGAAACGGATGGTGTTTGTTTTAATAGATATGAAGATAGTTTCTTGTTATTTTTCCGTTTTTTCAATTATAATAATGAATTGAGACTAGTGTAAATATTGGGTTGATACAAGTCAACTTTGGGGTTTTGATATTGAGGATCATGGTCAACTTTCAACTCTAAGTAGCTATGATGCACGGATACTCGTACTGGTGTTGTGTGTCCATGACCATGTATAACACGTGTTGTGTTGTGTCCGTTATCAATATTCCTTGGACATTTTGAGCATATACTATGTGTTTTTCCTTCTCCATCTGTCTAATATCTAATTTAACTTATTTTATTATAACAAATAGCTACTCGGCTAATTTGAATTATTTCTTGAACAAAAATAAATCTAGAAATGAATTAAATTTAGGGAAAATTGCAGTAGCGGTCCCTAATCTTTCATTTTTTTGCAAACTTTATCCCTACCTTCATTTCGTGCCATCCACATCTCAAACCTTTCAAAAATATGCACCTCGGGTCCAAATAAATGGAAACCATCTATTCTACCGTTAGTTGACATGGAAAATGCAAAAAATGAATATTTTGACCATTTTAAGCATGTGCATTTTTCTCAATCCCATATTTCTCATTTTAATGAAAAGAAAAGAAAAGAAATAAAATGAAAATTACCATTCACCTCCTTCACCAACCCACCATCACCGCCGCCACCACCACTACCATCGTCAAACCTACAGCCAAAACCAAAAACTCCACCCTACCCTACCCCACCAAACCAAAACAAACCAACCCAACCTCTTGCCTGAATCCCAACCTGGGCCCTCCCTACACAAGAAACGGCACCGTCGTAGAAAAATCTTCACCGATATGATATCAACGTCTGCCTCTCGCCTCCATGTCCTCTGCCTACACCCAAAACAAAATACCACTGAACTCTTTGATGCACCTTCCTACTAGCACCACCGCAAATGCAAGTCCCCTCCCGACCTCAAAAAGGAGGTCAACATAGAGGCCCTTATTAACAGTCTCCACCACCTTTGTTGTGGTCAGCTCTGGAGCTTCGGCGAGCGATGGAGACCTAATAGAACCTAGATTCTTCCCAACACTCATAGGATTTTCAGAGAGTTTCCCATTCTTCACTGTAAACACAATAGTCACTCTAGACCCCTCATTTGCACTAGCATAAATGGGTACCAAATATTGAGGTTTTTTTTTGAAGGGTCTCAAAAGAAAAATCAGGTTTGTAGAATTGGCAAAAATTAGATTTCACTCCAGAGTTGATTTTCGGATTTCTTCAAAATTGGATTTGGCAAAGAATTGGCAAAATATCACTCCAAATTTGATTTCTAGATATCTGCAACTACAAATGTAGGTGTGCAAGTGTAAGTGGAGGAGAAGATTTAGTGGGCTTGGGAGAGTGAAGAGAGTGGCGTCGTGGTTGTCATCGGCAAGGAGAGGAAGAAGAAGATGAACATGGGTGGGGGCGGGTAGGGCTGATTTCTTTTCTTTTTTTTTTCTTGGTTTGTAGTTTAATTGTTCTAATTGTTAATAATATTTGGTAAAATGTAAATATGCGCTTTTGATAAAAGTTGATAAAATGTGTAGTTGAAACGTTGGTAAAAGTTGTGGGTCCTCTGAAATATGTGTTGAAAATGAGTTTGGAAAAAATGAGTTTTAAGAAATAGAGGCCAAACAAGGGCTTATTCTTATGATTCTACAGGTTTTTTTACCAAGTTTCTTATAGGTTGGGCTTTGTTCTTGATTGTACTATTTCCCTTTTCAGAATTTTTTTCAGCGGAAGGGAGATATATATTGATGTAGTTTTATTGGTAATAAGGTGGTTGATAACGTCATGTAGTTTGAGGAGTTAGCCATAATACTCAATTTTGGGAAAACCTGCTGTAGGCTAAACTCTATCTTTTTAGATAGACTATCAGAAGACAATTGTAAAAATGTTATTCAGTTCCATAGAGAATTCGGGCATGCTCCTCGTTTCCTCTTTCATTTACTTCAGTATTCAGTTTTTTGAGAGGATACTTATGGAAGGAAGTGATTAGGGGTGGCAATGGCTCGCTCACCCGCTCAGACGAGCTCGAGCGCAAGCCAAGGCCAAAAAAGGGCCGCCCTCATCAACTCGTCAAAAAAAAAAAAAAATATATATATATATATATATATATATGGGCTCGTGGGCGAGCTCAATTCAACCCTTGAGCTCACGAGGGCTCGGCCCATTGACATCCCTAGAAGTGATGGATGCCATTAGAGTGTGGGTAGTGCATTTCTTACATCCAGATTGCAGATGTCATGTTTCTTTCTCACAGATGAAGTTACTTGTTTAGGAACAACATATTTTTTTTTTTTTTCAATCATAATTTTTAGTCAATCTCAGGCCCAAGAATATCTTCCAGGTTGAGGTTGCCAGTAATAACATGCATGATTAAAAGCTCTCTACAGTGAGATCTCCAATAGATTGGGTAAATAATATTTTTTTTTCCTTTTTTGATTGGGTATTCCATTTAGAGATGATTCTAGGCCACCCTCTTATGTGATCATTTTCATAGCCAAGAAGCTAGATGTGCATAAAGGTTCTTTCAGTTGAACAAATTGTATTGCATTTTAAGATCCATTTTTTTTTTTTTTTTGATAAATAATCAGGGAATTTCATTAATCAAAAAGAATACACAGAAAGTGTATTATCATTTTAAACAAGAAAGGAAAAAAATAAAGTTAGGCAGCCCCTCTATGGGATTCTTAGTCGCTGCGTTAAACCAAGTATACAAAGTCAGAAAAAATAATTCTCTAAATTGTTCTCTAGCACGTATTTGATCTTCAAAACATCGGTTGTTCCTTTCCCTCCATACACACCAAACAATGCAATCCGGGATAAGATTCCAAACTAGCTTGCTATCCTTGTCTCGAAATTTTTTCCTCCATGCCCACAACACATCCTCCATACGTCTAGGCAACACTCAATCTATATGTTGAGAAGCCAGAATATTATTCCACAGCCAACGGACTCCATCGCAGTGAATAAACAAGTGATCATGTGTCTCCCCATCGCTCCTACACATATAACACCACTCGGTAACATAAAAGCCCTTTTTTCGAAGATTATCCATCGTTAATGTCTGTCCCCTCACTATCGTCCACAGTAAGAATGCCACCCGTGGGGGTAATTTGCAATGCCATACCATCCTCCAAGGGAATGAACTCTCCACAGGACCCGCAAAAGATCTAAAATAAGAGCAGATTGAAAAAATACCATTCTGTGCCATCCTCCATCGGCTACAATCATCCTCGTCTACCCGAATTTGCACTTCATACAAACCCGCAAGAAACAATGCATACTCATCCATTTCCCAATCCTGCAAAGCCCTCTGAAAAGTGATATCCCAACTGTCGCTCCCATTGTGGCTGATTACAACTTCATTAACCATGGCGGAAGGCCTCAAAGTAATGCGGTGCAAAGAAGGGAACCTCAACTTTAATGGTAGATCTCCACACCAACAATCATCCCAAAATCTGATATTAGTGCCATTTCCCACCACAAAAGTCAAGCATTTCCTAAAGTCATTCCAGCCTCGTCGAATGTACCTCCAAAGACTTACCCCATAGGACCCTCGATCCTCACCCGAACACCATCCTCCCTCCATCACACCATACTTCGCCCCAATGATTTCCCTCCAGAAACTCTCCCTCTCCCCACCAAACCGCCACAGCCATTTACCCAGTAGAACCTTATTAAACAAAGTAAGCCTCCTCAAACCGAGACCTCCCATCCTCATAGGAGAGCAAACAACTCCCCATTTCACCAAATGAAGTTTCCTCTCCTCTCCCAAACCTGTCCAAAGAAAATCCCTCTGAATCCTCTCTAATCTGTTAGCCACTGATGCAGGAATAGGAAACAATGACATAAAATAAGTAGGGATGTTGGAGAGCGTAGATTTAATGAGAGTCAGACGGCCACCTTTTGAGAGATACATACGCTTCCAACCCGCTAACCTCCTTTCCACCTTCTCCACAATGGCATTCCAAATATGAGTACTTTTAAACCGCGCTCCTAGGGGGAGTCCGAGATATGTCATAGGTAACTGCGTGACCCTACACCCCAAAATAATAGCAAGTTCCTCCACATTAGTGACCTCCCCTACTGGAATAACCTCAGATTTCCCCAAATTAACCTTCAATCCTGACACAACTTCAAAACATAAGAGTAACCTACGTAAATTTCTGACTTGCTCCTCCTCTGCATCACAAAAAATCAAGATGTCATCTGCAAATAGCAAGTGAGACACTTGCAGTTGACCAATCGTAAATCCCGTAAGCAGGTTCTCCCACTTCGCTTTCTCTAGCATCTTACTAAGAGCCTCCATTACAATAACGAACAGTAATGGAGACAATGGATCTCCTTGCCTCAATCCTCTACTACTCCGAAAGTAACCATCGGGGGTACCATTGACCAAAACTGAAAACGAAACTGTAGAGAT
Source organism: Fraxinus excelsior (assembly GCA_019097785.1). Lineage (NCBI taxonomy): Eukaryota > Viridiplantae > Streptophyta > Magnoliopsida > Lamiales > Oleaceae > Fraxinus > Fraxinus excelsior. Next base: position 42,877,369 of record CM032626.1, on the reverse strand, counting down.
ACAAAACTGAATCCACTTGCACCACTTATCCCCAAATCCACATCTCCTAAGCATATATAAAAGGAATTTCCAATTCACGTGATCATAAGCTTTCTCAATATCAAGCTTGCATAGCAACCCTGGGACCCCTATACACAGTCTTGTGTCAATGCATTCATTCGCTATCAATACAGAATCCAAAATCTGACGGCCTTTCACAAAAGGATTCTGAAACTTGGACACCACTTTCCCTAGTACCTCCTTGAGTCTATTTGCCAAAACTTTAGCAATCATCTTGTACACCCCGCTGACCAAGCTAATAGGGCGGAAATCCTTAATATCAGTCGCTCCCGGTTTCTTAGGAATCAACACAATAAATGTTGCATTGGAACATCTCAAAAACCTACCACGCTCAAAAAAGTAAGTGAAAACATCAATTATATCATGTTGCACCACCTCCCAACATGCCTTGTAAAATGAGAACGAGAATCCGTCTGGACCTGGAGCCTTATCATCATTCATACTAAACACGACCTCCTTAATTTCGTCCTTCCCAAATGGTCTCTCCAACCAACTAGCATCCTCCTCCGTAATAGTAGAAAACTCCAATCCCTCCAACTCTGGCCTCCACTCGTACTGCTCCCTATAAAGATGTTGATAGAATTTCACCATTTGGACCCCAATGTCCTGTGGGTCCTCCAAAATAACCCCATCCACCTCCAACACTGTGACAGAATTATTTCGCATGTTAGAATTGGCAACCCTATGGAAAAACTTAGTGCATTTATCCCCCTCTTTCAACCACGTGACCCTGGATTTCTGTCGCCAAGCAATCTCCTCCATCTCTACCAGTCTCACAAGTTCTTCCCTTAATACTCCACGTCTCTCCTTCTCCTCCCTATCCAACCCCTGCCTCTCCTCTAGCTTATCCAGCTCCTCTATGTCGAACAAACATTGAACTTTACGCAAGTTCACATTACCCACCACCTCCTCATTCCACTTCTTCAAATCCCTCTTTAGAGCCCTCAACTTATGATCCAACACAAAACTGAGGGACCCCCGAAAATCATAAGAAGCCCACCAAGACTGTACTCGCTCTCTAAAACCTTCTACTTTTAACCACATCTTCTCAAACCTAAAAGGTCTTATTCTACTCCCCCTAGTATTCCCCGCTAACAAAATAGGAAAATGATCAGAGTACACCCTCCCCAATCTCCTCTGAGTAACGTCTGAGTACTTAGCCTCCCACTCTCCACTAATCAAGAACCGGTCTATACGAGATAGTACAGGTTGCTCCCGATTAGAAGACCATGTAAAGTCTCCCCCAATCATAGGCAAATCCACTAGCATATTCTCTCTAATAAAATCTGAAAAATTCTCCATGGCCCCGGTAAGTCTCCCACCACTAGACCTTTCAGTTGGAAACCGCACTACATTGAAATCACCCCCAATGCACGTTGGGAGATTCCACCAAGCCATCATACCAGTCAACTCATCCCATAAGCCCCCTCTCCTCTCATCTGAATTGGGGCCATAAACTCC